>CM066035.1:86408498-86865998 GCA_033557465.1 Ichthyophis bannanicus
GTGAGGATTGTAAAGAGGGCATGGATAAGGAGGAGTGGCTTGAAGTTGTTGGCATGAGGGGAGAAGATTAAAGGGAGTGTCAACAATTAGGAAGAGGACAAGTGGTGTGGAACCATAAGAAGAGATGGAGATGGAGAGTAGAAGTGCAGAAGCAATATTATGAAGGAAAGGCAAGAGAAACGATCTCAGGGGATTGGGGAGCATCTGGGAGTATAATGGTATGAGGACAGGACAACCTATAAGAGGCTGTTTTAGCCAGGGGGTGTGTGGGTCTGTGGTGGTGGTTGGGAGGGATAATAAGGAAAAGGAAGAAGCAAGAGACCAGAGTGCTGAACAAGATTACAAAAAAGTACCAATAAAGTAAAAGTAAAAGCACACTAACAATGAAAGAAAATAAATAAACAAATAAATAAACCACCAGTATCGTAGTTTTAGTTGCTTTTTGAAGATGTTTTGAAAGCGTGGCAAATGTTGGTAATGAGAGACAGGCCCGTGAAAACAACGGTTGAAGCTTGAAGTACCGGCGTACTTTTTTGAGCTCGGCGACGGATCTGCTGTTGCTTCATCCCTTTATGATTGGACACCTCTTCAGCAGATTGATGCTCCATAATGGGGATCAGCTAAGATGACCTTTTCTCTATCTTAAGAAGTACAGTTTAAATCTGATCGGGATGTTTCCGTACCGGCATTGTACTAAGGTGTTTGTGTCCTCCTTAGCGACTTATAGGGGTTTGCAATCCCTTTTTAAAAAAGAAAAAGGAACAAACACACTGCGAGAAGAAGAAATGGTATTAGCTTCATGGTGTGTGTTCCAACAAAAATTTAATGGTTTAGAGTTTCTCTTTTATAAGGATTAATAAAGGTATCTGGCAACCCGATTATATATATCTGAAATATAGGGATAGGCAGACATCCAATTCACAAGGACATCCCTGGAGCCACTTTAGAAACTGGGCATATGGATGGTACCTGAGCACGAGGACATCCAAGTCTAAAATATGGAGGCAATGCTGGAGGGTAGTGGCTGTGAGGAGATATAGCCTACTTGTTTAGTTCAAGGTCCTCTTGTGAGGCAGGTCTCGCGGCCACGGGTTTTGGATTCCTACCTGTTTCAGATATGATAGACGGTTGTTATAAAATTAATGAATGGAGTGAGAACAGGTAACAAACATAGATCAATTGTTTACAATCATCAGAATATAGAAAGGACTAGGGGATACCTGCAATTTGAAGCTTACAGGGTAAACCTATTTAAGACTAATAAGAGGATATATTTTTTCACATCACACGGTGAAATCAAACTCTGGAATTTGTTACTAGGAGGATGTAGTAAAAAGATGGTTTAGTGTAGCTGAGTTTAAAAAAGGTTTGGGACAAGTTCCTGGAGGAAAGGTCCCATAAAACCATTATTAAAAGGGACCCGGGATATCACTGCTTGATCAAGCATTGTGGAAAACCTGTCCCTTTTGGGGAAACTGCTAGGTACTTATGACCTAGATTGGCCACTGATTGGAAACAGGATATTGGGCTTTGATTGGACCTCATTCTGTCCAGTATGGCAGACCAAGGTCTTATGTTCTTATGTGGCCTGGTGGAGCAATGAAGATGCAAGGCAAGGTGGGACTCATTTGGAGTATTGTGTGTAATTCTGGAGACTGCACCTTCAAAAGTATATAAACAGGATGGAGTCAGTACAGAGGGTGGCTACTAAAATGGTTAGTGGTCTTCATTATAAAGCATATGAGGACAGACTTAAGGATCTTAATATGGACACCTTAGAAGAAGGGCGGGATAGAGGTGATATGATTGAGATGTTTTAAATACCTCCATGGCATAAATGCACAGGGGGAGAGCCTCTTTCAATTGAAAGCAAGTTCTGCTATGAGGGGACATGGGATGAGACGTGAAAGGGGATAGATTCAGGAGTGATATGCGGAAATATTTCTTTACCGAAAGAGTGGTGGATCTATGGAATAGTCTCCCAGTGAAGGTGGTACAGATGAGGACAGTATCTGAATTCAAAAAAGCATGGGACAAGCACAGAGGATCTCTAAAGGAAAAAGGGGACTGCTGTAGTTGTTGATATGGAAGGACAAACTAGATAGGCCATGTGGTCTTTTTCTGTCATCATTTTCTATGTTTTCCTATGCTTCTTTACCATTATATCTGGCTTCCTCGCATCAAGCTTTTTTATCAGTCGGAATGGGAGTACCCCAGGTGATCATAACCTCTTTGTTTTCTGTAATTCTTTTAGGGTCATGATCCCAATGCTTTTTGGGCACAGTGATGTTGTAATGCTTACAGAGTTTCCAAAGGATAGGATGCGCTACTTTATTGTGCCTTTATGTATAGAAATTTTCTGCAATCAGAACTTCATAGCCAGCTATGAGGTGAGTTCCCATTTACAGGTCTTTCCCTCATAATCGACATGTCTATTTTGACAGTTTTTCCAATGCTCTCTGTAAACCATCTCTTCTCTAGCCAATGTCCTTGGCTGCCACTATCAACATCCCCACCTTAGGTTTCAGATAACCTCTCATCAACCACTCATGTGTCCGTTCTTGATTGACAAAGCAGACACATGAATGGTTGAGGAGAGGTGAACTAATGTACTAAGGTATATTTATTTTATTTATTTATTTATTTACAGATTTTATATACTGCTTTATCACATAATCAAGGCGGTTTACAGATAACTTAACTCTTACTGCACTGAGCAGTTTACATAGAACATGGAACATACTTACAAATTTAGTACATTTTAACAGGTATTATTAAATTATTACAACAAACTCTGGCCTGTAGTATGGTATGTAACAGCCAACTATTTACATTTAAGGGTAAATTTTTATGGAGGATGTATTGTTGAGGGTTATATTACTTGATTGTAGAGTTTCCGTTCTATGTTGTTGAGTCTTGCTTGTCAATTATTGTCTGGTATCTTCAGAGAGAACAGTGCAGTTTTTGAGCTTTTTTCCTGAATACGGAAAGATCTTTTATCTCTCTTAGGCAGTTAAGTAAAGAGTTCCAGAGGGTTGGTGTGCACAAGAGAAGGTTCTGTTTGTGGTTGATTGGTTTGTTTTTCTTGACTCCATTGGTGTGGCCAGTAGGTTTCTTATGTTTTCTCTCCTCTTTCTAGTTTCCTGTTGGGTGTGAATTAATGAGGTCAGAAATGTAGGGGAAATGTTGGTTATAGTCTTGAATATAGTCAGGATTGCTTTAAATTTGATTCTTTGAGAGACTGGTAACCAATGTAGTTGGTATATGTCCAAATGCTTTAATATCCTATCTACCCATTTAAAAAGGAACTTGTCTACCAACTTTCCCCATGGAGGGGTTCCTAAGGCTAATGCCTCTGATTTTCCAAAGTTAGATTTTTAGCCCCGCAAAGGAACCAAGGTGCTCAATGATGGTGCTATCTTGCTTCACTCACTCTAAAAACAAGAGCATATCATCTGCAAACAGGATTATCCTCAAACTATATCTTTCCTATGTGGACCTGTAAACCGTGTAACTGCCACTGAATGAGATATTCAACGGCACTTAATGCCGGTAGTGCCGCTGATATCCTTGCTCTTCTCCATTACGCGCCCTGATGCTAACCGCTTATTATCGAGGTGTGTCAGGAGCGTTGCGGGGAGGAGTGGAGGCAGCAACAGTCCCTGTCCAGTTAGGGACCTGTGGGCTAAAAGATAGCCACAGGAGGTGTCCAGGCAGCATGTAATACCACTGTTGCCCAGTTAGCTACTGCAGCTTCCAGGCATGTGTGACAAACCCCGATATTCAATTCTGGGGCCACATATGACCCTGGCATTTAATATCCAGGGTTAAAGGTCAGCAGGTATGTGCTATAGCCTGCCCCAATGAATTTTTCAGGTCCTAAAGTAACCAATACTGGCCTTGGCACAGACACAAACTACTGCTCAGTCATGTTCTGGCACCATTTGCAACTGTGGTCGCATTTTCTGTGGCATTGTTTGCGACCTCTTCTTCACTCTCCTTTTATTTATTTAAGCAGTTTTCTATACTGCCTTATCCTTCAATCAAAGCAGTTTACATTATGTAATCACTTCAAACAGGTACTGGATACATTCCCTTGTCCCCAAAGGGCTCACAATCTATGTGTACCTGGCTTGCCCAGGACCACAAGGAGTGCCTATAGGGCTAGAAACCCCAGTCCCTCCAGCCTGAGATTGCTGTCCCCAGATAGGAATTGAACCCCCAGCCCTCCAACCTGAGGTACGTGTCCTAACCACTAGGCCACTCCTTTTCCCTTTCTGTTTGTCTTCTCCTTTCCTGTACTATGATGAAATTCTTTTCTATATCTGCTTTTAAATTGTGTTTGTGAGCCGTTCTCTATATCCCCACAAAGGGCGCTATATCAAGAATGAATAAATGATAAACGATGAAGGAGCCATATAAGGAGGGGTGCCAGTGTGTAGTGAATTATTAACCCAGGTAAGAATTTTGAACTGTATGTGGAATGGAATTGGTAGCCAATGATTCTGAATAAATAGGGGGTGTAACATGGTCAAACTGAGTGGCATGTCTTTAACCAATGGCCTCCCAGTTAAAGTGGACCAAACCCAAAATCCCAAAGAGTTAAACCTGAAAAGATAGTATACCTCTTTCAGATTATACCCCTGGTTTGTCATATAGCAGAAAACAGTGTCAGTGAGACAAATAGGGGCTATAGTTAATATCAAGTAGGGTCCGCACTCACTACCAGGGAGGGTCTCTGTCGCTTATTGCTCTCTCAGTTCCTGCTGTGGATTCTTATTTGGGGAGAAGGAGAAATTTACTTCAGGGCCCAAATGCTAAATGTGAATTTGACTGTAAGTGGTTCAGACAAAATCACAGAGTTGGTGTTCTAGCGTAGCTTTACTAAAAGGAACTTTAGAGTGAGAAAAAGAGATACAGCAGGTATTTTAGTCTCAGTTGCAGCCAATTTCATAAGCAGAAATTTAAGAAAAAAGGTCTGTGTCTCTGATCCTTTGAAATTTAAATCAGTCCCTGAGTTCAATGCCCTTTCTGGTTCTTGCGCTCTCCTTAGGATCTAAGAATAGGACAATTCACAACTCCCATGTTAATTCACTTCTCATACATTGGATCTAGTGCCTGCTCCACCAGACTCTCCAGTTCTTCCTCCTGTTCTCCTTTATTTTGATATCTGGATGATCCTTCCTCCAGTTTATCCTCAGCACTTACCCCTTTTAGGTAAGCTCTTTCTCTTCTTCTCTCTTAAGTACTGTACCAGTTAGGCAACCAAACATCTTGTCTCACAGTTCCACCTTTTCAAGATTTAGGCATCTCTCAGTCTTCCCAGAAGTTTCTTCAGATGCCTCTCTCTCTCTACCTTCAGGAATGGAGGGTGGACTAAAATTATCTTTCTCATGATAAAGAAAATAACAAAGGGAAACCATCTAGATTAAGTTATGTGAACTGCTTCTCCTTTCTCTGTAACTCCATCCTAGTCTTTTAGGAACGAAAGTTCAAACCACATAAAGAAATCAGTAGAATTACTAGACTCTGCCTTGTTTTACTCACTGAAAACTAAAGTTCAATAAAGTTAAGATTTAGCAGAATATACAGAAAATCCTGCAATAACCAAATCAATTCTGTTGTTCACAAGGAATACAGGGAAGGGATCCACTGGGGAAACCAGGAAAAAAACCCTGCTACTACCAAGCTCAGCTAAAATGCTCATACCTCCAGGTGTCTCTGACTTACAGCAAAAGAAATCAATTATTGCAGCACTCATCCCAGGGATGCTGACTCTTGATGGCATACTTTGAAACATAGAAGCATGACGACAGAAGAAGACCACATGGTCTATCTAGTCTGCCCTTCCATATCAACTACTACAGTAGTCCCCTTTTTTCCTTTAGAGATCCTCTCTGTTTGTCCCATGCTTTTTTGAATTCAAATACTATCCTCACCTCTACAACTTCCATGGATCCACCATTCTTTCAGTAAAGAAATATTTCCACATATCACTCCTGAATCTATCTCCTTTCACCCTCATCCCATGTCCCCTTGTAGCAGAGCTTGCTTTCAATTGAAAGAGGCTCTCCACCTGTGCATTTATGCCACGGGGGTATTTAAACATCTCAATCATATCATCTCTATCCCGCCTTTCCTCTAAGGTGTACATATTAAGATCCTTAAGTCTGTCCTCATAAGCTTTATAACGAAGACCACTAACCATTTTAGAAGCCACCCTCTGCACTGACTCCAACCTGTTTATATCCTTTTGAAAGTGTGGTCTCCAGAACTGCACACAATACTCCAAATGAGGTCGCACCAAAGACTTATACAGAGGCACTATCACCTCCTTTTTTCTTGCCATTCCTCTCCCTATGCACCCAAGCATCCTTCTGGCTTTTGCCATCGCCTTTTCTACCTGTTTAGCTACTTTAAGATCGCCAGACACAATCACGCCCAGGTCCCGCTCTTCTTTGGTGTACAGAAGTACTTCGCCCCCTACACAGTACCGCTCACTTGGATTTTTGCAGCCCAAATGCATTAAATCTCAGCTGCCAAATTCTAGACAATTCTTTAAGCTTAGCTAGATCCCTTCTCATGTTATCTACTCCTTCCTGGGTGTCTACTGTTTTGCAGGTTTTGGTATCATCTGCAAAGAGGCAAACCTTACCTGACAGCCCTTCCCTTGGCATACACTGGTCTAGTAGGGAGTCTCAAGGGATCACTGCACTTGTATTGTGCCAGATAACCTCTTGCTGGGTTGTACAGGCAACATATGAAGGGGAGCTTGGAAGTTCCTTTTAACCATCTTGATGAAGGCACAGAGTTTTATTATAAAAGTAGCAGTGCATTATTTCTTCAAGGGTCAAATTGTAATTGTCGTCATTTTTTCAGTAGCTACTGTGATGTATCTCATGCTGCAGTGGGTCATGAATGGGATCATCATGACCCACTATAACGGCACCAAGGGTATTATATTCAGATGAAGATTCATTATCATTAGTTCTACCATTGAGGCCGAGAGTGTGCATTTTTTTCTCCTGCATGACATGTAGCCAGGATCATACCAAGGTAGAAATGTGCCCTATGCGACTAAGAAGTCTGGTGCCCCCCTCTGACCCAGCCTCGTGCAGTAACTTATTCTTTCTGAGCTTCCTGGAAGCCCAGTGATGATATCAGTGCGCTATCTGTAGTTGCATCCTGTGCAGCCACACTGCTCGCACAGCCCTTGGTACGGCCCTGCATGTAGCTTGTATAACTTTTCCATGTATGAGCTTGGTTGTTACCATTTTTGATTATCCTAGTGAGGTATTTCAAGCTGGTAAAAGGGAAAATGAGGTCAACACATTCCTCGCTGAATTCTTCCCTAGTGATTTGATATTGAAATACTGCTGTTCCATTGAAAAGTACCTAGTCATAATGCGCTATCGTATCTGACAGGAGTAATCACTGACATCTGCCTACTTTATATTTACGACCCACAAATTGTGAATTCTCTTTCTCTCATTCTTTCCATTTATCCCCCTCTCTCTTTGCTTATAGTTTAACAATTTCCATTTTATGGGTGACCTTTGGCAATCAAGTCCCAAAGCACACAATTTTTGTTCCTAGTCCTCCAACCTTTCTTTGCATGTAATTTGGTGTTTCTTTATTATGAAAATAGAAACCTGTCTGGTATAGAATCATGACAAATCCACAATGGCCCCCAATGTTTCTACTGGCAGCTGACTGTATGCTAAGAAGAAAAAAACAGTATAGGCCTGAAATCTTCAGTTTTATGTCTACAGTACTTAACAGTGCCTGATAGACTAAAGGATTATTCTCTTGTAGGGCTCTGTTTTCAAATGGGCTTTCTTCATGGATAGACACCGTTGGAGAAAGGGCAATTTTCAAAAGGGCTCCCTCTAGTGTGAGGAAATCCTTTTGCTGTCCACAGCATGCAGGGCTGGTGCATGGATAAAGGGCGCCCTAGGCGAACCTCCAGCCTTATGCCACCCCTCCCCCAAGATTTTGAGACACTCAACAATCAGGATCATTCCACCATCCCCTCTCCCACAACAAGCTTGTAAAAATGTATGCCCGGACAGCATACTTTTAAATATTACACTTTGCTTTGAATATGTGCGCGCACCCGCGCTCTCTGAAGTATATGCTGATAGCTCATAGAGCTTGTGGGGCTGTCAGGATCTATTGATTTGCTTTGACTGCTACTGCTGTTCTTTACTGTCCCCCAGAAGCTGCCCCCTTAGGTCAATTACCTAGTCTTGCCTAATGGCTGGGCTGGGCCTGAAAGCATGAGTACTTTTCCTTGCAAGAATAAAGGTTGGCATTAAGACAAAACCAGGGTGCCGCTGGGTCCATCCCAGCAAAGTATGTGAGAAGAGATTATAGTTAATTCCCAATGCATGTACCTCGCCCTGAGGAGTTTACGACGCCTGCAACTCCATGAATACTGTCGTACCTGCAATACGCATCAGGCCACAGACTTTCAAAGAGAAAACTCCACAGACCGTTTCTCTTTGAAAATGAGTTTGTTGAGAGGGGAATTTCAAACTTGGCCTCTTCATGCCTAGCAAAAGGACACTTAATACATTTAGCTCTCAGAGTTCAAGCAGTAAGACAAAAATAACTTTGCTTTTGTAATTGCCAATTTGATAGATTGTCAGTTAATACAGAAGCACAAAAATGCTTTGCATAAGTCATTCAAGGACATAGATAAGGGAGATGCCAGCTATAAAACTGGCATCCAAGAATGTTAAGTGTAGGTTGAATGCACTCAGGCACAAGAGATAATGGTAGATCATGGAGAAGATGGGGTTTTTATACTGACATTTCCATGAAAGTGGGTCCTCATCTCAGATAGCACTTGCGGGGGAGAAAAGGCATGGGTTGAAGAGATACAGGAAGAGAAAACTAGGAAGAATGTGGCAGAGAAGTGCACAGTCTTAAAAACAAAAGGGAAGATTTTGAGTTTAATAAAGAAGGAAATGAAACACCAATGGAAAAGGTTAACAGGTAGGCAAAGTTGACCCACATTTGCGATTGAGAAAACTGATATATTTTGCTTCACTCTGAATATATTTCAAAGGGCAAACCAGAGAAAAGGAGGTTGCACTAATCAAGAGGAAAATGATTGAAGCATAGATTACAGTTGCAGCTTTAGAGGAAGAGAGAGATCTTGGTTGCATTTTGGAGGAAGACACAGTTGGATCTGAGAACGGACATGAGGGTGAGGTATACAATCTAATGGACTTTCTGTGACACTCATCCTCTCTCTGTAATGTACCAGAGATATTTAACATTCTGGCCACCTCATCAGCAACATTCCGAGAGAGCCTGAAAATTTTAAAGCTGCAGTGTAAGCAACGTGGTTTTTTTTCTTTTTCTAGAGAATTTCGTTGGTGGTTTTTATGCATTTGGCAGTTTCCCATCACTGATCCACTTTTTATACTTCTATTGCTAGTAGATTATGAGATGCTTCAGCAAGTAGTGTTCTTGTGTGCCTGTAGCCAGCCAGAGCAGTGAGAGAAGAGTACAGGATGGAAAGCTCTACTTGCTGTTAGATCAATGAGATAAGCTCCCATCAGAATACAGGTGGACCTTTTGAACTTTGGACGCTATATACTGAGCATTTTTCCCATAGACACAAAATGGAGAAACCCTTTAGTACATCTGACTTCTCATGTCAGAATAGTTTTTAAGATACGATTTTGAGAAGAATTTGAGAGAGAAAATGCTGCATAGAGTGCTGATTATTTATTCAACAAAAAGACTCAACAATAAGTATCTTTGTGAAAAAGTATGTGAATCCTTTATTCAGTAACTGGTGGCACCTTCTTCAGCTTAATATTCAGCTAAGCATTTCTTGGTCAGTCTCTCACATCACCCTTAAAGAATGTTGGTCCATATAGAACTATTTCAGCTTTGTGATATTCGATGATTTCTTGCATGAACAACTTACTTTAGGTCTTGCCAGCTCACTTCAAGTCTGGACCTCTGAAAAAGAGTAGCTGATGCTCATCTGTGTAGACAAGGTTACAAGACTATTTTTAAACACTTGGGACTTCATCCAGTCTACAAAATAGAAAGAGTCGAAGACTATAGTTACTCTCCCCAGTGGTGGTCATCCTGCCAAGATCATTTCAAGAGCAAACCAGAAACTATCTCATCCTTGAAGTCACAAAGAATCCCAGACTAATATCCTAAAGATTTTGCTGAGGGTACAGGAAATAAATACTGTCGTTTATTGGAAGACAGCTAGGAAGACATTAAAAATAACATTGCTGCCCATCTTGGATTTGCCGTCTGGATGACCTTCAAGACTTCTGCAAAAATGTTTCTTAGACAGATTAGTCCAAAATAGTATTGTATATGGTGAATACCAAACACTGTTTCCCAAAGTAAGAACCTCATCCTAACTGATGGTGTGGGACTACTTTGCTGCATCAGGATTTGAGCGACTTGCCATCATTGATGGAAACATGAATTCTGCTTTATATCAGAAAATTCTAGAGAAGAATGTCAAGCCGTCTGTCTATGTGCTAAAGCTGTGCCAAAACTGGGTCATACAGCAAGACAACATTCAAGTAAATCTAATATAAAAAGGCTAAAGAGATCTCATATTTTGGGATGGCCAAGTCAAAGGCCTGACCTTAAACACTATTAAAATGTTGTGGCAGAATTAGGGGCAATGGAATGCCTTTTTGTTTGGGGTGACTTAAGCTCCACTCCAACTTAGTCCCTTAGCTCCCACCACAATTTTTCACTTTACATTTATACTTAGTCATTATTATATACATTTTCATTCCGAGCCGCGAATAGCAGGGATGGATGTCCCAACAGGATGTCCATCCCTGCTATTCGTGCCCATTCCTCCCGGTGTCTACCTTCCCCGCTGGTTGTATGGGGAAGTTAGACGGGGGCGAGAAAGGGAAGGATCGGGGGGGCATTAGGGTGGGCAGTGGACGGTTGCCGGCCCCCAAGTACAGGGATGATTTTAATGTTGGCCCTATATATCTGGGGCCGGCAACTTGAACGGGCAACTGGGGAAGTTATTCCACCTCCCTGATACGGCTGGATCAGCGGGCCCGGGGCAGGGAAGGGGCGGCAGGGAGCAGAGGGCATTCCCTGCAGCCCGACCCTGGCCCTTTCAGCGGGCCTGAGGCTGGGAAGAGGCGGCAGAGGGCAGAGGGCATTCCCTGCAGCTGGACCCTGGCCCTGAGAGGCCAGATCAGGGGTCGGACTGCGAGGAAAGCAATTTGGTGGCTGACGGCTGGGTATTGCGGCTTTTAAATGGAGCCACGGTGCCATGGCAACTGGACACCATGGTGCTGCGGCTCCAGTTAAAAGCCCTGACTGAATTAGTTGGGCAAGGCCTGTACGTGCAGGCCTGGTGGAATCGCGGTCCTGGCCTGCACGTAAAGGCCTGTTTGCAATTCTGATCCCGCGGGGCTAGACGTACCCCACGGGATCAGAATCACGACGCCCTCTGTGCTTCTGGTTCCAACCAGGCACACAGAGGGCCTGCACGTCCCAAATGGAATCAGGCTAATAGAGTACAACTATTCATTCATATGGTACATTCCCAGATTAGCCGATCAGACTCTTCCAACAATGGGTACAGAACAGAGATAGAATGTTTCACTTTATAAATCAACATGCAAAAACAACCTAGCTAAATTTTGGTGTCACATCCGTGACAGCAATGCAAACTCTTTCCACTGCCATACACTTTGAGAAATAAAAACAAGTAATCTTGTAAACAGAGACTCAGAAGCTTACCATACTATACCAGCATCAAGTCCAAGAACTCAAACTGCACCATCCTTACCTATGAAAAGTCAGCACTGTGAATATTCTAGAACGCTAGTATACCTCCAACTGGGAAAAGAGAAGAAGCTGGACTGCTATGGATTCTCACACAGAATCTATATATTAAAAGAATCCCACGTGACAATTACACAGACCTAGTAAAAATAAGACTACAAACTAGAAAGAAATATACAGACAAAAATGAAATAGAAAATTCAAGAAACCAAATCCTTTGAACAAGAGAAATATAAATGTATTTCCTCCTGTACAAAACAAAACACAAGAAATGCACATTTCCATGCTGATATATTTCATTCTCTAAAAATTGCAGATAAATTGTTTGTACCTTCGCTGTCTGGCCATTTTATTTTCCAATCGGGTTGGTCCTAGACTCTTTACCACTTCATTTTGTTGGTTTTCTTTCTAGTCCTTTCCGAGATCTCATTTCCATTTTCTGTTTTTTCACTGCCTGTCTCTTCTTCCCTTTCTCCCATATTTCTCTGACATTGATCCTTCTGTTTGGAGAAGGAAGAGCCTAGTGGTTAGAGCACTGGCTTGGGAGCCAAGAAACCAGGGTTAAATTCCCACTGGCACCCCCTGTGGCCTTGAACAAGTCATTTAACTCTCCATTGCCTCAGAAGAATCCAAGTTATCAATGTCCCTTTTTAATGTACATTGACAAGTTTAATGATAAAGCAGTATGAAAAGCTAAAATCCTATTTCTCTCATCTACCTTTTTATCTACTTGTAGCTAGATTTAATTCCTCCTCCTTCCCCTCCAGTCTTCATTGTCCCTTTTTTCACCTTCCACCTACTTGTCAGCTTTCTACTTCCCACACTTACCTCTCTGGTCCTCCCATTGCCACCTGTTTGCTCATTCCTTCACCAGCCTCCTATTCCTACTTCTTTTCACCCACTTTTTAGTCCCCCATTTCCATCCTCTAGATTCATTGCCTCCTCAGTCTCATTTATCTATGCCTCTTATCCCCTCACCAACCCTAGCTCCTTCCTGTCACTCATCCCCTCTCCATCTCCAGTCCTTTGCTCATATCTTTTCCCCTTATTCAGCCTCCCATTTTCTCATTTACCTCCCTTCTTTCCATCGTCTCACCTTCTTCAAAGGATCTGTCCCCTTCCTTTTCTCTCAACCTCTCAATAATCCTATACCTGTTTCTCCCACTTTCCCAGAATCTATCTTTCTACCTTTTCCCCCAACCCCAACATCCATTCCCCCTGTCTCTTTCCTCATACCTCCTCGTCCTCTTCTCTGGCATTTGCACACCTCCCTCCTTCTCCAATATTCATTCACTCTGCCTTTGATTCATCATAACCCCAACATCCATCCCTGTGCTCCTAAATCTTCACCTTTCCCTGCATATGCCCATCCTTATCCACCCCTCCCCCCACAGTATATCTGTCCTTCTCTTCCTTCTTCCTCCTCCAGCATCAGCCCCCTTCTCACAAATATCCCCAGCATCAGTCTCTTTTGGCTACCTCCACCATTTACCAGTCCTTTTCTGCCGTTCTCCAGCTCCAGCCCTTGCTTCAGCCCCCAGTCCCTATATGCCTTTGTAAAACAGGTTCCTACAATGATCCCCAATAGCACGCAAATGCTCCTGCACGAATTTACTCTTGCTCTGAGGAAGATCTAAATGTGTGCATGTAGTGGAAAGTCCAAATAAGCACCTAGTTTGAAGTTATTTTTAAAGACACATAGAGGCATGTTTACTAAAAACCGCTAATTAGCGCGCCGCAAAATAGCGCACTAAAAGCGGTACTTAAGAGCGCTTAAACGCCCCGCAAATGTGCGATGAAGCCCCGCACACTTGCGCGTCACAGTAACGGGTGCCGCACAAGTACGTGCCCGCAAATGTCCGATAGAGGCGTGGAAAGGCTAACAGAGGGCGGAGGAAGGCCCCGGAGGGGCGGAGAGAAGGGGTTAATGGGCGGGGAAGGGGAGGGGAGAGGCGCCCCGCACATTATCGCGGCTGAATTTCCAAAAAAAAAATAGCGCGAGTGAATCACTCGCGTTAGAATGCATTTAAAGGGAAGAGAAACCATTTCCGTCAGCAATGTACAGCAAAACGGGGAAACCTGCAAAACGTGAGCAGTGTGATACATGTGCACAGCACAAAAGTGCAATTATAAATAGAAAATGACCACCACAAAAATATGGAAAAATAGTAATTCAGTTGGGGAACAGTTATAGTGATGGGCAAAACTAGATAACACACCCAGGAAAGCTCCAAAAAAAAGAAATGATTTATGGAAAGGTGTACGGAGCGGAGACTCGTCCAAAAAACATTTCCCTTTTTCTGGAGCTGTCCTGGGAGTGTTATCTAGGGTTGCCCATTAATATCACTGTTGCCCAGCTTGGGTATATGTTTTCCCCCTTTGTTCCGTAGTCATTCCCGGGTTTTATTTGCACGTTTGTCACCACACAGGGTGAAGGAGCCCACAGTAAAAATGCATACAGCAGGGTTTGTGACTCCATCCTGCCAGGTTTACTACCTCCAGGGGCTGCATTGTCTCTATGGCCATAGTGTGGTGCAGAGGACATAGCCATGACCTCTAGGACTAGAAGGTCAGAGGTTCAAATCCCAGCTGGGGCACTTGCCAGCCCAGTCCATATATTTTACCCACCACTAAACAAAGATAGAGCAGACACCCCTGTATTGCAGGGAACATAAGCATGGGGGAAACACCCATATGTTACCCAACACCGCACACACACCACAACAATGGGCATACCTACAGCCAAGTCCCCCAAATGCAGTCCCGTACTGCCACATTGCAATCAGGTCATCTGCTTTTTTCTGAGAGAAGCTCATGCCAGCATGTTGGCGCACGAGTACCATGTGGTGCAGGGGGCAGTGGCAGCTAGCCACAGAGGACAGAGGCCAAGCCATGTGCAGGCTGGCACAGTCCACTGCAGCACACAGGCCCTGCCGGATCCACAGGCATGGATGTTCCAGGGAATCCAGCCATTCTGTGGCTACAAGGTGGTGCAGTGCACACAGACAGTGCATACAAGAACAGAAGGTCACAGGTTCAAAGCCCAGCTGGGGCTACCACCAATCCTTCCCACATATTTTTCCCACAGCTACACAGTGATAGTAAGGACAAACCTTTCGTGGCGAGGACATATGCAATGGTACTACGTCTATCTTTTACCCCACTGAGCACAGACACCATGTACAGGGGCAGTACCTAGAGCAGAATCTCCCAAATGCAGTCCTGGTGGGCCACACACCAGTAAGGGTCCATGCTGCCACTCATACAAATGCCTGTGCTGTATATCTATGCACCACCCCCATGGCATGTAGATGTAGCTCATGCATATTCATGAGGAACAGCAGGTAAACCCAATCAGTGTGATGCAAACATGGACTGGAGTTGGGAATCTCTGCCATAAAGCAGCAGCAAAAACCGGGGCACAGACACACCCACACCCACACCCACAGGCCCCATTGGCCAATGTCTCCTGGAGAGGCAGAACATTGGACCCTGCGTGCATCTCCCAATACTAGCACCTGCATACCCTAGCAATGTAACCCTACACCTGAGGTATACGGTACACAGCTCTGAGACGCTTGCTAGGAGTACTGGCAGATAGATATCCATACGTTACGCACATACTGCTAGTTGACCCCATCCGAACAATCTGTTCGGTGTTTGCGGTGCGTGCTCCAGCCCTTGCCTCTGACGGTGTTTACCACCCTGGGGAGTGACCCCCAGCAGTACTGCGTAGCATATCCATGCTTTGCCGTGCCCCAGCACCGGTTTGGTGGGCAAGGCTAATTACCTCCTCAATAGTAGCACCATGATGGCATAGGTGTGGAATTGTGTGTCTGTCTATACAGTGGGTGTTGGCTGCATGCCCCTTCCACAGCCCACATGCCAACACTGTTGCCAGTATTGGCCTGCCAATGTGCATAATGAGTAGCAAGGGACCATGGGTATATCTCAGACAGAGTGGACTGACCAGGATGCATGCAGCTGCACAGGGCATAGGGCACTGACAGGGGCATGGTAGTGCCCAGCCACCACCTACACAGACAGGGTGACCTCTGTATGTGCTGCTGGGGGATCACTCTCACCCTGAGTGTGCAGTGACGGCAGCATGGCTAGGCACCCCCATAGTGCTATATTGTGATTCTCCCATGTGATATGTATGGGTGTCCTGTGGGGGCCTCTTCATAGACTTATCTGCCTGTGTGTGCTGCCACCCCAGTTGTCGGTGCATGCATGTCCATCAGGACCAGCCAGCAGACTGTTCACAGCTGATATGTGTTGTGATGGAGTGCCTTGCAGGGTGCAGTGGCTGATGGCTTGCTGCAGGTGAATATCAGATAGTGGTGGGGTGCATCTGTGAATATCCAGGCCTAATGTCTGTCTGATATTGTGTTATGGATGTGTGTGGAGCTGCTTGGACTGCCCTGTAGGGTGTCTGTTCCCTAGCAGGACTGAAGTTGATGGTCTACTCTACTGCCATTGGGGTGGGGATCTGTTGAGGGGAAGCCCTGTTTTGTCCACCTGGGGGGGGGGGGGTGTGTGTCCCCACTAACTGAGCCAGACAGAGATCTCCAAAATGTTTATGCAGCACCTACCTATTCCACAGGTTATTGCTGCTTTGGAGCTCTGACATGGCCGCATTCAGCCATGGCTGGTGTTGTGGACCTGGTCCTGGGCGCAACATCTCACACTCAGGGTGAGCACAGTAACCGCACAATGTGATGGTGTTTAGCTACTCTTTGCCGTTTGTCCACCTACTCAGTACACACTACCAGGCCGAGGTGCTGTGTGGATGCACACGGACACTTCCCCCTACCAGGCCGGGGAGCTTTAGGGGTGCATTTCCCATCCTGTGTTCAATCGTGGACAGCTGATTTGCATGTGCAGTGCATCATGGGTATGGGTGGTTCACAACAGCAGACTGTCAGTGAGGTGACGTACAGGCTATCTGCAGCCAGTCAGGGGCTGCTTACTGCTATAGAGCTGTAGCCCAATGGTTACGTCACTGCCTGTGCAGCCAGATGTCATGGGTTCAAACCCACAGTGGGGTTATGTGATAGGGGTGTCCACAGATTTATTTTAATTTACTGTACATATGTTGCTGCCAGCAATACCACCCTCAGCGTACTGTACCCATAAGGTGCCTCTGAGGGTGCTTTATGGGGCGCCCTATAGGGCACGTTACGGTTGCCAGCCATATAGGGTGCACTATACATTATCCTGTGTCGCAACATACATGCTGCCCTATAGGGGACATTCTAGGGTGCCTTGGCGGACGGTGCACTGTAACATGTGCCTTATGGGCCGCCTTATATTAATATGCTGTGAGAGTGTGTTTGCTAGTAGTTATCACAAAATAAAATTAAAAAGCCTCCTACAGCACTCCACAACATATAACATACTGCTTCAGCTAGCCTTTTTCACTGGGCATTGTGAGGGATTGAACCCCTGGTCCCTGCACCATTGGTCAGTGTCTTAACCATTGTGCTGTGGCTGTGTTCCTTTGCTTTGGCATCAGCGTGCCACCTTATGCCCATCAGCGCGCCACCTCCTGCTGCCCACAATTAGTGCGCTGCCTTGTGCCGCCCAAAACGAACAGTGCGCCGCCTTGTGCCGCCCAAAAAGAACAGTGCGCCGCCTTGTTCTGCCAAAAAAGAACAGTGCGCCGCCTTGTGCCACCAAGATAGTACAGTGCGCCGCCTTATGCCGTACAAAACAAACAGTGTGCCGCCTTATGCCGTCCAAAAGTACTTTGCCTCCTGAACCACTTTTACACATTCAAGGTGTTGCCTCAGCTGGCCTTTTTGTTGTGCACAATGGGGATTGAACCTGTGGCCCCTGCACCATTGGTTAGTGTGTTCACCGTTGTGCTACAGCTCTGCTCTGATATATGCTCAGCAGCGCCCCACTTAGCCTTCCCATGCGCTAATGTGGGCCCCGCAAATTAGCGCGACGCGCACCACCGGTCGGGTTTTTTTCTTCTTTCTGCCTGAACCGCCCACTCCTTATATGGCACACGCACACTACCGCGGCCCCGCACGTTAGGAATGTTTAGTAAACATGCCCCATAGGCACCTAGTGTGCAAGTAGGTGTATATCTTTTAATTTACATGCGTAATTCATTACTCCATCCATGTTCTGTCCAAACTACATCCCCAAACACGCCTATACTTGGGTCATGTAAATGTACATGTTTTTTTGCCATTGTATGTACCTTTACATATGAAACGTGGGCTAATTTTATAAAATGCTTTTTATAAAGGTAAAATATGGGTTACATGTGAAAAATCCTCTATAAAATTACACCTGCATGCATCTGTTTTATAAAGTGCGTGCATACATTGGTCCTCTGTCCCTGATTCAACCGAACCACCCTTCCAAGAACCTCTACACAAGATGCACATAAAAATACACATGACCTGGTCACTGTACATTCTTGCACGCACCTCTACACCCACATCATTTTATGAGCCATTTCTGCATGTAAAATGTACTTTAAAGGCAGAAAATGCTTTAAAAAATTAACTTAAGAACATACTGTTACATAAGATTTGCCCTACTGGGTCAGAAAATGTCCCCTGTACTGTAAGAGTGAGAAATAATTTAACACAGTCAAGCCTTGTTTACAATATTTTCTCTATCAGTTTGTGGACATCTTGACACTATTAACTTGTCTGTGTGTCTGTGAATTTCAACTGTATCCACACGCACATTCACAGTATTATCTCAGTAAAACCTTTCACTGCAATTATAGCTGAGTACGAAGACTATACTTTAGTCGTGGTTGTTTTCTCTTCCATATGCCAGATTTACAGGGAAGTAAAATCTTGACGAACCTTAAAGAAACAGTTTGTCTTCATACCTTGACTCCCACAGCACAGCCTCTTCTCCACTGGTGGGTCCACTCAGCACAGGAGGTCAGCTGACCCTGTACGCCTACGGGTGGCCAGCCATCACAGGGGATACCTGGGTACTGAGCATAGTCCAGAAGGGCTACTTGCTCCACAGCCGCGCAACAGGCATTGCCGCCTCGGGCTTTTGGCCCCGCCCCTTACCCTCCCCTTCCCTCCCCCCCCCACCCGCTCCCTCCGCCAATAAGTCCATCATTCTTCATAGGTTTTCTTTCAACAAACTCTTTATTTATTTATTTACAATGGTTATTACAACCCACAAACTGTTGGCCACAGCATGCAAATAACATTCAACGCAACAAGTTACACAATTCCTGTTCCTTTCGCACCCTCGAGAGACACAGCCAATATCCCAGTGTCCTTTTAACTGTCCGTAGGAGATAGCCGTTCAAGCTTTCCCCAGTCCTTATTCTTCTCCATCTCTTTCCATCGCAAAGCGGTTATGCCCGCCGTTCAAGCAGGTTTGGCCACTTTTCTTGCTTTACCCCCCCTTTTTGCCCGCCGTCAAAGCGAGGCCGGGGGCCCTCTGCGCTGTGTTCTTGTGACCTGATCCATCTCTCCGGGGGCAGGTCCAGGTTTCTATCCTGCAACTCTCCCCCTTTACTTAAAGCCTAGGCTATGTTCTCTCTCACCGGGTGCGTTTCTTCTGCCGTCTCTCGCATGCTGCGACTATCCCCCCCTTTGCCAATTGGGTGGGTCGGGAGGGTGTCCGCGCTCCTCTCAGACAGCCGAAAGGGGGGGGGAACGGCGAAAAGAGGCCGAGCCGGCATCAGGCTCGCTCTTTTATTTGCGGCTCACTGCCCGCCCTCCCTAGCCGTCCCCCCGCCCCTCCCCTCCCTCACCCGGCCCTCGGCTTGCCTGTGCGCCGCCGCGGTAATTCGCTGTCGAGTCTCTTCCACCAGATACCCCCCTCCTACTTTCCAGGGGAGCCTCCAAGACTCCCTCTGCACAGAAACCTCCTCCTTCAGGAGTTGTCAAGTCTTCTAAAGGAACAGGTGGTGGAACCGGTGCCCCACCACCTGGAAGGGCAAGGCTTCTACTCCAGGTACTTCCTGGTAACAAAAAGGACAAGAGGCCTCCGACCTATCCTAGACTTGCGAAACTTAAACAAGTTTCTGGAGAGGGAAAAGTTCAAGATGCTTACCCTTGGGATACTGCTGCCCTACCTCCAGCAGGGAGATTGGCTATGCTCCTTAGATCTAAAGGATGCTTATACTCACATCCTCATCCATCCAGACCACAGACAATATCTCAGATTTGTGGTGGGACGAAACCATTTCCAGTACAGAGTACTTCCCTTTGGCCTAACTTCCGCCCTCAGGGTTTTCACCAAATGCCTGGTGGTGGTGGCGGCCTATCTCAGGAATCAGGAAATTTTCGTCTTTCCATACCTGGACGACTGGCTCATCAGGGGCCAGTCTCTCCAGGAGGCCAGACAAGCCACTCTTCGCACTCTCTTCTTCAGCATCTGGGCTTTGTCATAAACTACGCAAAGTCCACTTTGCTCCTCTCACAAAACCTAGAGTTTATAGGGGCAAGATTAGACACCCTGCAGGCAAGAGCTTACTTGCCTGAGGACAGGGCCCACAGACTGATGGACTTAGCCAACCAGTTCCAAAGCAATCCTCAGATCTTCGCCAGGCACTTCCTGCGGCTCCTGGGCCACATGGCATCCACGGTTCATGTGACTCCGAATGCCCGTCTGTACATGCGGGCTGCTCAGTGGTGCCTCAGAGCTCAGTGGGCGCAGGCCACAGACGAGCTCCAAGACAGAGTAAAGGTGTCCAAACCACTTTTGGACTCCTTGCAGTGGTGGCTACATCTCCCAAACCTTCTCAGGGGAGTACCTTTTCAGGCCCCAGCACACACAAGGGTGCTGACGACCGATGCTTCCTTAAAGGGCTGGGGTGCACATTGCCAGGGTACGTGCACTCAAGGCCTCTGGTCTCCTCGGGAGGCCACATAGCAGATAAATCTGTTGGAGTTGCGAGCAATCCGCTTGGCTCTCCAGACTTTTTCTCATGCCCTCTCTCACCAGTCTGTCTTAGTTCAGACAGACAATCAGGTAGCAATGTTCTATGTGAACAAGCAAGGGGGCGCAGAGTCCAGACTCCTATGCCAGGAGGCGCAGGCCCTTTGCTCCTTTGCAGTCAAACATGGCATGTTTCTCAAAGCAGTTTATCTACCTGGTCAGGAGAACTTCTTGGCAGACAAACTAAGCAGGATTCTCCAGCCTCACAAATGGCAGTTGAATCCACTGGTGGTCCAGCAGATCTTTCTACGATGGAGGCTTCCATCAATCGATCGCTTTGCAAGTTCACTGAACCGTCAGCTGCCCAGGTTTTGCTCCAGACAGCCGCATCCGCTGAGAATGGCAGCAGATGTGTTTCTGATCTCTTGGTCTACGGGCCTCCTGTATGCGTTTCCTCCTACGCCCCTGGTGGCCCGAACTCTGTTCAAGATTCTACAGGACAAGGCATCGGTGATTCTGGTAGCCCCTAGATGGCCGAGGCAATTGTGGTTTCCACTTCTTCTGCAGTTGGCGGTGGAAACTCCATTCCCTCTGGGGTTGCAACCCGATCTCCTGCCTCAGGATCAGGGTTCCCTTCTGCACCCCACTCTCATATCCCTTAATCTGATGGCCTGGCTACTGAAAGGATAGTGCTAGATCCCTTACCTCTACCTAGGGAAGTTGAGGAAGTGGTCTTGGCCTCTAGGAGGCAGTCCTCCAGAAAGTCCTATGCCCTCAAGTGGCATAGGTTCTCAATATGGTGTGCTCAGCGCAATGAAGATCCTTTCTCCTGCCTTGTGCCAGTAGTACTACAATACCTACTTCACCTGTCAGACCTAGGCCTTAAGTCCAACTCTGTTCGGGTCCACCTCAGTGCTCTATCAGCACACCACTCACCGGTGGAGGGTCAGTCTCTGTCGGTTCACCCCTTGGTGTCCTGCTTCATCAGAGGCCTGCTTCTGCTCAAGCCTCCGATTCGTCCACCAGCCACTGAGTGGAATTTGAACGTGGTCTTGCAGCAACTTACTCGCCCACCATTTGAGCCGATGGCTACTTGCCATTTACGCTTCCTTTCTTGGAAGGCACTCTTCCTGGTGGCTCTTACCTCGGCCAGACGTGTGAGTGAACTACAAGCTCTGGTTTCTGACCCATCCAAAGTTCCTTCCAAAAGTTGTCTCCTCCTTCCACCTCAACCAGGAGGTGGTTCTTCCGACATTCTTTCCCAGGCCGCATACCAGCTGGGCTGAAACAGTCTTGCATACCCTGGACTGTAACAGGGCGTTGTCCTTTTACATAGAACATACGCGGGGGCACCAAAGGGCTACTCAGCTCTTCGTCTCCTTTGACCCTAATAAACTGGGGTTGCCTGTCTCCAAGCGTACCTTGTCTACTTGGGCAGCAGATTGTATCACCTGGGCGTATAAGGCAGCCAGTCTCTCCTTGCAGGGTCGAGTTACGGCCCACCGTGTCAGGGCAAAAGCCGCGTCAGTAGCTCATCTCCACTCTGTTGCGTTGGCAGACATCTCCCGGGTTGCTACTTGGTCTTCAAGACAGACGTTTGCAGCCCACTACTGCCTCGAGAGAGAATCCCGAAGGGACAGTGCTTTCGGACAGGCAGTACTCCGTAATCTCTTTGAGGTTTAGGCAGCGCCTACCCTCCGGCCCTTGTGTTGGGCTACCATACGGGGGCGTTCTAAGAGGATATTCTTATCACGGATGCTGAGGCTCTGTAGAGGGAGCCATTTTTTCAGCTTTCGGTTCCCGGTAGCCTAGAGCTGGGGAGTCCCATATGTGAGGACTGACTTCCTGCTTGGTCCTGAAGAAAGAGTAGTTACTCACCTGTAACAGGTGTTCTCCAGGAGCAACAGGAATCAGTCCTCACGACCCTCCCTCCTCCCCTGGAGTTGCAGTCATATACTTAATTTTGTTTCTTTGCTGTCTTTTAGCTATGTCATCAGACTGAGCAAGATGGCACCCTTGGGCGAGAAGGGGACCGCGCAGGCGCGCTGCATTCCCAAAGGCTTTCTTTGAAAGCTGGGGAAATGCTCCGCACGGGGGCTCCGTCATCACCAATATGTGAGGACTGATTCCTGCTGCTCCTGGAGAACACCTGTTACAGGTGAGTAACTACTCTTATCTCCCCTCAGCCATCTCTTTTCCAAGCTGAAGAGCCCTAACTTTTTAAGCCTTTCCTCTTAGGGGTATCCTTCCATCCCCTTTATCATTTTGGTTGCTCTTCTCTGTATCTTTTCCAATTCCATTCCATTTTCTTTTTAGAAGCAGAAACCAGAACTGCGCAGGATAATCAAGGTGCGACGAACCATGGAGTGATACAGAGACATTATGATATCCCTTACTTTATTCTCCATTTTTGACCGCTTAAGCAGTAAAGTAGGTGTTTCCTTATAAAATTAACCTCCTAGCTCCCAAAAACGTGGCACAAATGTATTTAGTCCAATGAAAAGGTATCAACTACAACGTGCTTGTTTGATCATTATATCAATAATAAAAATGTAGCAGAGTGAGAAGGAAAAGGCTAGTACTGTGGTTCTGGGACTTAGGTTTTCAACCTCTTATCTAAACTACATGGAGGGCAATTTTCAAAAATGCTAGTTGTGCTTTATGCATACAAATCTGGAAGTTATGAAGACAGTATTGACCGATTTTAAATTTTTCTCCCATCCCTCCCTTAGTAAATAAAGCATGCGCATACATCTATCTGTGTTAAAAAAGGGGGGATACATTGGGGTGCATTTAGGTCATTGGAAAAGACTTTGCACATGTGAGGGATAATTTGATAAAGCATTTCCAGAACATCCTGCTAGACCAGTCCAGACAAGCAGGTTTAGTCCCCCTACTAGCATATGTTGGAGACAGAGAAATAGAAAAAAAACTACCAGCAGCCTGATTGGCTTTTCCCTGGTAATATGTAGCTGAACCCAGTAGAGGACGCTCCAGTATTTCTCTGTCACCAGCAGATGTAGGGGTTTAACTTTTTCTCTCTGATTATTTTAATGTTTATTATTTAGTACTTGCAGTAATTTTGCTGGATGTACCCAGGGCACACTTGAGCTGCACCTCTGGGTTTCCCAGCTACATTTTGTGGGACAGATTGAGGAGGACCATGTGAGGTTCCCTCTCTGTCAGGGGAGAAAACTGGCCTCAGCTCATGAGGACCTGAGCAGCCGGTCATCGGGGGAGTCTGCAGCTTATCGGCAGCCTTACAACAGCTCCTGCCTGCTGCCTGTTTCAGGTCAGCCTTAGCTCTTCAGCACTCTGTTCCAGCGCAGTGAGTAAAAACGTCAACAATCCTCCTCCTTTCCCCCCCCCCTCCCGATTTTAACAGGATGCCGTCGGGGCAACTTCTGTCTGCCTGGAAAGTTTTCTCTTCATGTCTTTACTGCCTTAGCTCTCCATTTGATTAATTTATGTTTTAACCGCGTTTTCACAGTGTTTAGCATGATTTTATTTTGGCATTTAATAGTGGTGGCCATTTTGTTTCGGCCGTTTTTTGCTGCACAGCTCCGTTTTTGGCGGAATTTGTGAGTAGACTTTATGTTCTTAATTTCTGTCTTCCCTGCTAGTTTTCAACTGTCTGGTCCCTTTCAACCTCTATTTTTGACTTTTTTTTTCTGTTCACTGGGGATCGCAGTCAGCTATGCTTCGCCTGTGAGATGCCTTCCCTTCATCGATGCATGGTCTGCACAAAGAAGCATAAGGATTTGAGAGATGGCATTTGTGCTGCATGTCTTGCTCATCCTGAAGAGACTTTGGCGACACTAGCTAAGGGAACTCAGGACAGAAGCAGTCCTGCTGCACGTCCTCAGCTGCTAGAGGAACCCAGACAGCTTTCCCCGGCAAAAGAGTCTCTCTCGCCTCCTCTCTTAACTCCTCCTGCTCCGGAGTCTTTCAGGCAGCAGGAGCCGATGCATGCCTCAGATACCCAGTTTTTGGCCCTCTTTAGACAAGCCTGGGATTTTTGGAAGGCTAATTCTCCCAATAACACAGTGGATGCCCTGACTCAAATCCCTCAGTCTTCTGGCTCTGGATCCCGCAAGCGCTCTAGACAAGAGGACATGTCCAAGGTGGATGCACGACCACCTAAAGAGGTCTCCTGGGCTACTACAGCTTGGCCAAAAGCACCAGAGGAAGGGCTGTCTTCCGGGGACGACAGCGAGAGCTTGTCAGACCGGGAGGATGGGGAATGGTCCCCATAAGAGTTTTCTAAGGAGGGCCAAAGCGAGACACAGGACATACGCATGTTTTGCAAAGAGGAATTGCCGGCCCTAATTATGCAGGTGGTCGAAGCCCTACGATTGAGGATCAGCAGAATCCTCAGCCTTCTGCCATTGCCCAGCCAGACCCGATATTACAAGGCATTCGCTAGCCATCTAGAGCTTTTCCATTCCCGGCAGAGCTACAACAAATGGTGTCTCGAGAATGGGATTCTCCAGATATTCCCCTCCGTACAGCCCGCCGCCTAGGTCAGCTTTACCTCTGGGCACCGCCTGACTTGGAGAAGTGGCTGACATACCCCAAAGTGGATGCCCTTGTGATCAGAGTAACGAAGCACACCATCATTCCAGTGGAGGGTGGTGCAGCACTTTGTGATCAACAGGATAGAAAGTTGAGAGCCTTCTCAAGACTGCCTTTTCGGCTTCTTCATTATCTCTCCAGGCCTCTGTTTGCAGAGGTCTAACGGACCGAGCTCTTCTGTGCTGGATTCAACGTCTGCCAGAGGATCCAGCTCTGTCTCGTCTGCAATCGGTCACAGCCTTTTTGGCATATGCCTTTTATGATCTCTTGCGCCTCTCGGCTAGATCGGTGGTGGCGGTCACAGTTTCTCGCAGATGGTTCTGGCTTCGCCAATGGTCGGTTGACTCTGCATCTAAAGCACACCTCTCTAGGCTTCCCTTCAGGGGAAAGCTTCTCTTTGGGGAGGACCTAGACAAATTGGTCAAAGACCTAGGGGAGGTTTGACCCCAACGCCTTCCAGAAGATAACCTAAATTTGCTACTAGGCATTCCTCCCATCGATATTCACCTACCTCGTGGCGCACCTCCAGGTATTGCGACGCTCATCGCTACCATCCTGGGAAGCCCTCCACCTCTTCGACAACTGGATGCTTTGGTCAGAGGGCACAGTCCTTTGGGGTGCCTGCAAGGGAGCTGAGTCCTACTCGGGGCCTTCCAAGTTCTCTGGCCCCACGAAATCTTCCTGCTGACTGGCCGGACAGTCCACCCCAGGAGCCTTTTCTGGAGGTCGGCCCATCTGGAGAGACTCCTCCAGTGGGTGGGCATTTGGCTTTGTTTTCTCATCAATGGTCTCTCATTACTTTGGATCAATGGGTCCTCAACATAGTCTCCCAGGGTTGCATTCTCGAATGTTCCTGATCCATTCCCAATGCATTCGTTGTCTCACCCAGGGGAAGATCCCTGAAGAGAAAGGCAATTCGCTCCACCATGCACCGCCTCCTTCTTCTGATGGCTATTCGACCAGTCCCTCGAGCAAAGAGAGGCTGTGGTCGTTACTCCATTTATTTCGTGGTTCCCAAGAAAGATGGATCCTTCCGCTCAATTCTGGATCTCAAGGGCATAAATCGATGTCTACGGGTGCCACGATTCCGAATGGAGATGCTTCGTTCGGTGATCCAGGCGGTATGCAGAGGTGAGTTCCTTGCCTCTCTAGATCTTGCCGAAGCTTACTTCCGCATTCCCATCAGAGACAACCAACAGCGTTTCCTACGGTTTGCAGTACTGGGTCAGCACTTCCAGTTTTGTGCAAAGTCCTTCAGCCTGGCCTCGGCTCCGCGCACCTTTTCCAAGGTTATGGTAGTGGTCGCAGCAGCTCTGCGCAAATGGGGAATCCGAGTGCATCCTTACTTGGACGACTGGTTGATTCGGACGGGCAGACTCCCTGTTGGAAGCGCGTCAAGCAGTGGCTCAAGTAGTTTCTTTCCTCGAGAATCTCGGATGGGTGGTCAATATGTCCAAGAGCCATCTTCATCCGTCCCAGCAACTAGAGTTTCTAGGAACCTGCTTTGACACCGTGCAGGGGAAAGTCTTCTTGACACACGAGCGGCTTCGCAAATTCACGGGCTTGCTTCGTTTGTTTGTTCTTCAGACAGCTTCGAGGGTCTGGGATTACCTTCAAGTCCTAGGGTCCATGGCAGCCACTATTGAAGTTGTGCCTTGGGCCAAAGCGCACATGAGGGAGCTTCAGAGGTCTCTCCTTTCATGCTGGTCACCTGGGTCGGAAGTCTATGATATCCAGCTTCTGCTCCTCCCGGAGACTCGACGCAGCCTCCAGTGGTGGCTGGCGCCCTGTCATTTCCTCAGGGGTATTTCCTTAGAGAACCCTCGTTGGGTCCTAGTAACAACAGATGCGAGTCTCTATGGGTGGGGTGCTCTCTGCCAGCATCAGTCGACACAGGGTACTTGGTCGATTCACGAAGCACGCTGGTCCATAAACCGACTGGAAGCGCGAGCGGTTCGCCTCGCCCTAAGACATTTTCTGCCTCTTCTCAAAGATCAGGCGGTACAGGTTCTATGCAACAACGCAACAACAGTGACATATATCAACCGCCAGGGCGGCACCAAGTCCCTAGGTGTAGCCAGGGAAATGTCACGTCCCCTTCCATGGGCAGATGCACATCTGCAGACTCTCTCGGCACAGCACATCGCCGGGGTGGACAACTTTCAGGCCGATTTTCTCAATCAGCACGCTCTCAATCCCGGAGAATGGGAGCTAGCCCCTTGGGCGTTTCAGAAGATTTTGCGAGCATGGGGGCAACTGGTAATGGATCTAATGGCGATGTCAGCAAATACCAAGCTACTGGAATTTTTCAGTCACAAGAGGGAGTTTCAGTCCTCCGGACTGGATGCCCTGGCTCAACCATGGCCGCAGGAGGCTCTGCTGTACATCTTTCCCCCATGGATACTAATTGACAAAGTGCTTCGGAGAGTTCTCGCACACTGTGGGAGAGTGATCCTAATAGCTCCGGACTGGCCTCGGAGCCCCTGGTATGCGGACCTCATCCGCTTAACACAGGTTCCACCACTGCCTCTGGGGTCTCGCCAGGGGCTGTTACATCAGGGTCCAATTGTGATGGGCGATCCAGCTTCTTACTCATTTACGGCCTGGCTCTTGAATGCCGCTGCCTAAGCAAGAAGGGTTACTCGAGTCATGTGGTTGTGACCCTTCTGAAGGCGCGCCGCCCGTCAACTTCGCTAGTGTATTCCTGCATTTGGCAAGTCTTCGAGTCCTGGTGTGCGCGGCATCATATCTCTCCTTAGAGGTCAGGAATCCCAAATATCCTTACCTTTCTCCAGGATGGCCTGGATAATGGTTTAGCCTTGGGGTCTCTTCAGGTTCAAGTAGCGGCATTAACTTGTTTCAGAGGCCCTGTTGGGGGTCGCTCTATAGCAGTGGTTCTCAACCTGTAAGTCGCGACCCCCCCATGGGATTTGCCACAGGATTCAGTGGGGGTCGCCTCACTCCGCTGTTAAAAAAAAAAAAAGCGCACAAGTTGCTGCCGCTGCTGAGTCCGCTTCTTGGCAGCGGCAAACTGACAGACTCCAATCTTCTGCAGCCACGGCTCCCTGTCTCTTAGGGAACCGCGGCTGTGCCTGTGAGTGAAGCCGTTACGGAGCCTTTCTGTCTCTCAACGGGATCCGTGCAGCATTGTCCCGCCTCTAAAGGAAGTTGTTTACCACTTCCTTTGGAGGCGGGACAATGGCATGCTGCATGGAGCCCGTCGAGAGATAGAAAGGCTCCACAATGGCTTCACTCACAGCAGACACAGCCGCGGTTCCCTAAGAGGCAGGGAGCTACAGCTGCAGAAGAACAGGGCAGTAGCAGGCAGACAGGGAGTGGGGAGGAGGGGGCAGGGAACCTGCAACGGGGCTGACATGGAGGGATGGATGGATGGAGGGAGGGAGGGAGGGGGGTTGACATGGAGGGAGGGAGAGCTGATTGTTGGATGGATGGAGGGATGGAGGGAGGGGGTCTGACATGGACAGGAGGCTGACATGGAGGGAGGGGATAGCTGATGGATGGAGGGAGGGGGGCTGACATGGACAAAGGGGGGCTGACATGGAGGAAGGGAGGGAGGGGGGCTGACATGGACAAAGGGGGGCTGACATGGAGGGAGGGGGGCTGACATGGAGGGATGGATGGATGGATGGAGGGAGGGGGGCTGACATGGACAGAGGGGGGCTGACATGGAGGGGAAGCTGACATGGAGGAATGGATAGATGGAGGGAGGGAGGGGGCTGACATGGAGGGAGGGCTGACATGGACAGAGGGGGGCTGACATGGAGGGAGGGAGGGGGCTGACATGGACAAAGGGAAGAGACAGGGGGACATACTGGACCAGCGGTTCTCAACCTGTGGGTCACGACCCCCACGGGGGTCGCCACAGGATTTAGCGGGGGTCGACTCGTCTCCGCCAAGTTAAAAAAAAATGTAAAATGTGCACAAGTTGCTGCCGCTGCAGAGTCTGCTTCTCGGCCGCGGCAAACTCACCCCCTTCCTTCTGATGCAGCCGCGGCCCCCTGCCTCTTAGGGAACGACGGCTGTGCCTGTAAAATCGTTGCGGAGCCTCCCTGTCTCTCGACGGGCTCCGTGCAGCATTGTCCCGCCTCCAAAGGAAGTGGTAAAGAACTTCCTTTGGAGGCGGGACAATGCTGCACGGAGCCCGTTGAGAGACAGGGAGGCTCTGCAACGATTTTACAGGCACAGCCGCGGTTCCCTAAGAGGCAGGGAGCCGTGGCTGCATTAGATGGGAGGCAGACATGAGGAGAGGGGATGATGGGGCAGGGAACCTGCAACACGGCTGACATCGACAGGGGGGGCTGACATCGACATGGACGGGGGGAGGGGGGCTGATATGGATGGATGGAGGGAGGGGGGCTGACATGGACAGAGGGGGGCTGACATGGAGGGAGGAGGGGCTGACATGGAGGGAGGGAGCTGACATGGCTGGATGGCGGGAGGGGGCTGACATGGACAGAGGGAGGGAGGAAGGGGGCTGATATGGATGGATGGAGGGAGGGAGGCTGACATGGAGGGATGGAGGGAGGGAGGGGGGCTGACATGGAGAGAGGGGGCAGACATGGAGGGAGGGAGCTGATATGGATGGATGGATGGAGGGAGGGGGGCTGACATGACATGGACAGAGGGGGGCTGACATGGAGGGATGGAGGAGGAGGGGCCTGACATGGAGGGAGGTAGCTGACATGGATGGATGGAGGGAGGGAGGATGACATGGAGGGAGGGATGGAGTGAGGGGGGCTGACATGGACAGAGGGGCTGACATGCAGGGATGGAGGGAGGAGGGGCTGACATGGAGGGAGGGAGCTGATATGGATGGATGGATGGAGGGAGGGGGGCTGACATGGACAGAGGGGGGCTGACATGGAGGGATGGAGGGAGGAGGGGCTGACATGGAGGGAGGTAGCTGAAATGGATGGATGGAGGGAGGGAGGATGACATGGAGGGAGGGATGGAGGGAGGGGGCTGACATGGACAGAGGGAGCTGACATGCAGGGATGGAGGGAGGAGGGGCTGACATGGAGGGAGGGAGCTGATATGGATGGATGGAGTGAGGGGGGCTGACAGGGAGGGAGGGATGGAGGGAGGGGGCTCACATGCCGGGATGGCGGGACGAGGGGCTGTCCTGGAGGGAGGGAGCTGACATGGATGGATGGAGGGAGGGAGGATGACATGGAGGGAGTGAGCTGATATGGATGGATGGAGGGAGGGGGCTGATATGAATGGATGGAGGGAAGGGGGCTGACATGGATGGAGGGGGGCTGACATGGAGGGATGGAGAGGGCTGACATGGCGGGAGGGGGCTGATATGGATGGATGGAGGGAGGGGGCTGATATGGATGGATGGAGGGAGGGGGTTGATATGGATGGATGAAGGGAGGGAGGCTGACATGGAGGGAGGGAGGGGGCTGACATGGAGGGATGGACAGAGGGGGGTTGACATGGACAGAGGGGGCTGACATGGAGGGAGGGAGCTGATATGGATGGATGGATGGAGGGAGGGGGCTGACATGGACAGAGGGGAGCTGACATGGAGGGATGGAGGGGGCTGACATGGAGGGAGGGGGCTGACAGGGAGGGATGGATGGATGGAGGGGGGCTGACATGGACAGAGGGGGCTGACATGGAGGGAGGAAGGGCTGACATGGAGGGAGGGAGCTGATATGGCGGCCGGGGGGCTGACATGGACAGAGGGAGGGAGGGAGGGGGCTGATATGGATGGATGGAGGGAGGTGACATGGAGGGAGGCATGGAGGGGGGCTGACATGGAGGGAGGGATGGGGGCTGACATGGAGGGAGGGAGCTGATATGGATGGATGGAGGGAGGGGGGCTGACAAGGACAGAGGGGGGCTGACATGGAGAGAGGGAGCTGAAATGGCTGGAAGGAGGGAGGGGGGCTGACAAGGACAGAGGGGAGCTGACATGGAGGGGGGGAGCTGATATGGATGGATGGAGGGAATGGGGCTGACATGGACAGAGGGAGGGAGGGAGGGGGCTGATATGGAGGGAGGGAGCTGATATGGATGGATGGAGGGAATGGGGCTGACATGGACAGAGGGAGGGAGGGATGGAGGGGGGCTGACATGGAGGGATGGAGGGAGGGGGGCTGATATGGATGGATGGAGGGAGGGGGGCTGGCATGGAGGGATGGAGGGAGCGGGCTGATATGGATGGATGGAGGGAGGGGGGCTGGCATGGACAAAGGGGAGAGACAAGGGGACATACTGGACAGACGGGATAAATGCTGGAGAGAGGCGAGAGACAGTGCGGGTTAGGATTATAATGGGCTGATGGGGGAGCTAGCACTGGTAATGGACATATGGGCGGCTAGGACTGGTAATGGGCTGATTAGAGAAGGCTAGGACTGTGAATGGACTGATCAAGGGGGGGTTGGTACTGGTAATGGGCTGATAGGGGGGTAGGACTGGTAATGGGCTGATTAGGGGAGCCTAGCACTGGTAATGGGGTTGAGGGGGGGACTAGCACTGGAAATGAGCTGATTAGGAGAGGCTAGGACTGGTAATGGACTGATGGGAGGCTAGCATTGGAAATGAGCTGATTGGGGGGGGGGGCTATGACTGGAAATGAGCTGATTAGTGGAGGCTGGGACTGGTAATGAGCTGATGGAGGGTAGGATTGATATTGGGCTGATTATGGGAGGCTAGCACTGGTAATGGGGTTGAGGGGGGATTAGCACTAGAAGTGAGCTGATTGGGGGTGCTTTGACTGGGAATGGGCTGATTGTGTGGAGGGGAGGATAGAGCTGCTGGCCCTGGAAGAAAACTGGGGGCTAAGGCTACAAATGGGCTGATACGAGGGGATGGGAGAATGGAACTGGAAGAGAGTGGATCTGAGAGGGGCTGCCATGGTACTTGTACTAGAAGAGACTGGTCAGTGGGGAAGGAGGGGGACTGGAAGGGAATGGACACCAGTGGCAGTCATGGGAATGCAAGTTGACATTGGAAGGTACTGGGAGTGAGGACTGGAAAGGGGCTGATCCTGGGGAGGGTTACTGGGACTGGAAATAGGCTGATGGAAAGAAGTGAAGAAAACGAAAGAAGAGATAAGAAATGGCAGATGGACCATAGACCACAGAAAGAGAGCTAAGAGAAGACAGGAAAGCAGAAGCATCAGATCAGGACCAGCATGATCAGAGAATAAATTGGTCAGACAACAAAGGTAGAAAAAATAATTTTATTTCATATTAGTGATTTGACTACAAAATCATAATAATTTTGAAGTCAAATATTGTTACTTGTTATTGTGATTAATTATTGTGGTTTAAATAAATACATTTTATAAATAAAAACATATTGCAAAGGCCTATAATATATTAATAATTCAACAAATGATTACAGCGACAATGCGTTAACGGTAAAGGGAGACGCATTTGATTTTATCATTGGGAGTCACCACAAGTTGACCAATGGTAAAAGGGGTCACGGTACAAAAAAGGTTGAGAACCACTGCTATATAGGTTTCTAGTCTTTTTTTTTCACAGGTTTTTGTGTTACTTCACAAAGGGCTACATATACTAACTGCATTAGTGCATCCTGACATGGAAATCCACTTAAGTAAATCTAACCCATGTCTGGCAATGGAATATGAGTATGTTATAACTGAGATGACTCCCAGCTGCCCCTTATCTATTTTATATTCTCTTATATACTGTGCTATTCTGCATCAGTGCAGTTTACATTGAACAACTGAAATTACATTGAACAGGGCATTATAACTTGGAGATAACTATTTTACAGGGAACATGGGCTATGGAGGGTTAAGTGGTTTGCCCAAGACCACAAGGAGCACCTGTGGGACTAGAAACCCCAGTCCTTCCGGCCCAAGGTTGCTGTCCTCTAGTGGGATTTGAACCCTTGACCTTCCAGCCTGAAGTACCTTGCCCCAACCACTAGGCCACTCCTCCACTCCACTCCCTTGGTGAGGTGTGACCAGAAATAGATTGCCAGGCCTTTCTTCCAAGGCAGTGGAGGGTATGGTGACTTACCCAAGGCTACAAGGAGTGCCAGTGGGAACTGAACACTGGTCTCTTAATCACCAGGCCGCTGCTATGTACTAACCACTAGGCTACACTTCCACTGAAGAGAATGCCGCAATTTGAATATTTATATATTTTTGTATGGCGACTTGGAAGAAGAAACAGCCTACCTTCATTGCTGGGAAATGTGGAATGTGTGTTGCACATCTGGAGGTGCAGGGTTTAATATAGTTACATTCTGTCTAATCCTGTAGAGACGTCACATTTCACCCAAAGAAAAATCTAGATAGAATGGCAGTTTCTGAAAACGGAATTGATGATCACTGAAGACAGTGAGGGGCTCAAAGACCACCGGATGGATTATATTGCATGAGGGGTGTGGGGAGCATAGGTTTTCCAGCAGGGCCGTACCGAAGGAAGATCGCGCCCTGTGCGACTTGCACATCAGGCGTGCGCTCCCCCCCCAGAGGCGCGCCCGATGTGCAAATCGCCGGCATGCTAAGCAGATCTTTCCCTCCCTGCAAACTTAAGGGGCGCATTTTAGTTTTCTTCCGTTGCCTGCCGCCGCTGAGAGAAGAAAAAGTGGTGGCGGCAGGCAATGGAAGAAAGCTAAAATGCACCCCTTAAGCCTCTGCGCCCTGTGCGGCTGCACCGATCGCACAGGGCTAGGAACGGGCCTGTTTTCCAGCATACCCTAGTTTGACCAAATAGGCTGAGTCAGTCCTAGTTTTGCCCTGTTGCATGCATGCAATTGTAGTTCTGTTTGTCCAGTTTAATCAGATAACACAGGTACACTACCAAAAAACTGCCTCCAGTTTTGCAACTGATTCCTATAGATTTTGGGGTGCTGAATCCAGGAAAAATAGCCAAAATGTTCCATCACGTCACGTTTTCTTGCAAAATTAGATTTCTTACCCATATAAGGAATGTTCACATAATTTCTTTTTAGCCGACTGCAGTTTATTTTCTTGGCCCAAAATAGAGGTTGTAATGGTTAACTAACTAGAAACACTCCCTCATGATATTTTAGAGTGTTTTGTATTCATTTTATACATTAACAGGACAATTGGGAGGCGGGGGGCTAAATCCAGTACTCGCGCTGGCGCATGTTCTTTCCTGTTCGCCTCGCCTCGTTCGCTCGCTCAAACACGGTGGTTGCGACATGAACGTTCCTGTCAAATTTCAGTTTCTTGCAAGTTCATTATTACCTTTTGTTTGCTCAGTCGTAATCCAGCTTTATTCCGAAGTGGTTCACTACAGTTGTAGTTTGCAGTGCTGTGTATTTGTGATGGCTCACAGAGCCAGAGGTTGCGTCAACTCTCCGGACAGTTTTTGTTTTATTTGTGGGGAATATACCGTGAAAATGCGGCAGAGGAACATTTCTGCATTTATTTAAAAAGTATATTTCACCTATTTCGGTTTGAAGTTAGGCGATCAAGACAAACCGTGGGCTCCTCACAAAGTGTGCAAGACATGTGAGGAAGATCTACGCTTATGGATGAAAGGTAAAAAACAAGCATTTCGTTTCGGAATACCTATGATGTGGCGTGAACAAAGAGACCACAGCAGTGACTGCTATTTTTGCTCTTGCATTGTGAAGGGATACAACTTAAAAAATAAGAACGTAATAAGTTACCCCAACCTTCCCTCAGCAATTAGGCCTATGCCTCATAGCAACGAAGTACCTGTGCCTGAACCACCAAAATCTTTGGATCATATTTGTGTGGATGGTTCTGATCATGATGAGACTCATCAGATGGCTTTTCCCGATGAGTCCAGTACTTCCGAGTTTGAAACTGAACCAGATCCGAAACCTGAACTTTTCTCTCAAGCTGAATTGAATGATTTAGTCCGGGATTTAGGACTCCCAAAAGATGCTGCCCAACTGCTAGGTTCTCGGCTTAAACAGAAAAATCTATTGTCACCAGGAACAACTTTTTATTGGTACCGCAACCGCGAGACACAATTTTTGAAGTATTTCAGCAAAGAGATCCCTCTCAAGTAATACAGTCTGTATAAAATCAATTTAAATATGTAAAAATTTGATTACATCCACTCAATTAAATTGGATGTACATCCACTCAATTAAATTAGATCTAATTCAAACTATATAAAATTAATGTAAATATGTAAAAAAGTTTGATTACATCCACTCAATACAATTGGATGAAATCACTGTTTGCATGTCTTAATTATACTGTTAAATGTAAAAAGTTAAATCTGTTCACTGTAATATGACTAGGACATGATTAACCATGTACCTTAAATTTTTACTGTTATCTGTAAACCGCAATTGATACTTGGGAAAGAGCGGTATATAAATGTGTGCTAAATAAAAATAAATATATAAAAAAGAGGAAGATTTGGTATTTTGCAACGATATATACGGAGTGATGGAAAAGTTTAAACTCAAGTATGATCCTGCTGAATGACGGCTGTTCATTGATTCGTCAAAAGACAGCATAAAAGGTGTTCTTCTTCATAATGGCAACACATTCGCTTCAGTTCCTATTGCTCACTCTGTTATTCTCCAAGAAAAATACGAGAATTTGGCCCTGATTCTTCAGAAGATTCGTTATGATGAGCATAAGTGGATGATTTGTGGAGACTTTAAAATTCTATCCATGCTATTAGGGCAGCAATCCGGTTTCACCAAATATCCCTGCTTCCTTTGCTTGTGGGATAGCCGGGCCCGCGACCTACACTGGGGGAAAAAAGACTGGCCAATTCGGGAGTATTTGAGACCCGGTGAGAAAAATGTTCTTCATGAGAGCTTGGTACCTCGTGATAAAATTCTATTACCACCTCTCCACATTAAGTTGGGTCTCATTAAGCAATTCATCAAGTCCTTTCCAAAAGATGGTGAGTGCTTTCGGTACCTTTGCTCAAAGTTCCCCCGACTTTCTGAAGCAAAGCTAAAGGAAGGAGTGTTTGTTGGCCCTGATATAAGGAAAACTCATTTCAGATGGAGCATTCGCTGAAACGATGTCTGAGAAGGAGAAAGAATCCTGGGATTTCCTTCAAGGATGTTGTTCTCAAATTCTTGGGGAACAGGCGGGATGAGAACTATAAGGATATTGTTGCCAGGATGCTCAATGCCTTCAAAGAACAAGGCTGTAACATGAGCCTGAAAGTCCATTTCTTGCACTCCCATGTGAACTACTTTCCCGAAAACTTGGGGCGTACAGTGAAGAACAAGGTGAAAGGTTTCACCAGGACATCAAGGACGCAGAGAGAAGGTACCAAGGAAGATGGAACACCACTATGATGGCTGATTTCTGCTGGTTGCTGCTGCGGGAAACCCCAGATGAAAAATACGCCAAGCAGCGCACCAAGAGAAGCATTTGGGGGAAGAAGAAACGGGCCCACCAGGAGATTGATTGACCCAAGAATGACTTTAAAATCTAAACTGTGTTGACAAATATCGTGTTTTTACTAAACTTTGAAATAAAAATTTGCTAGTTATTACCACAGTGTCGGATCTCATTTATTAGAATTTTATTTTCACACCATCGGGTGTTTGTCTTCATGTATTGCAATGGTGCGGTTTGCGTTTTCTATTCTTACATGCATACCTGTACAACATTTTTTGCACATTTCTTTGCTTTGCTTTGTGTCTAACCTCGCTCTTATATGCTCAATGTTTGTGCACATGTATGTGGCTGTTTTAAGTGCAGACAATTTTGCTACCATCACAGTGTGTTTTGTTGACATTATTCTTATGTGCTGCCTTGTTACAATTTTCTTTATTCTTATTTGAATAACTACTAAACAATTAGTATAAAGAATTCATCCAAGAAACTTTTATCTCGATCGCACTCAATCTGAAACGTTCACCTCAAACTGCTAACCCAATGTAGCAAAAAATCTGTACGTGATGGAGCAAATTGGTTACCAGATTTGGATTCAGTGCACCAAAAAACGTAAAAATCAATCGAAACATTAGAGGCAGTTTAAAAAAAAAATTTTTTAGTGTACCTGTGAATTAGAGGTACAAATGCATGAATCCAATGTGACTAAAACAGAACTGGATCAGTCTGTCTAAATGACCTGGGCGGAGGTGGGTGGCAGCCAGGGCTGATACAAGGGTATTAAGCAGCCTAGGTAAAACCTCAGCCTTGTGCCACCTCACAATCAGCTTTTAGACCCCTAACGCACCGCACCAAGATTTTGTTTGTTAAACTTATTTGTAATCATCTTAACAAGGTCCCTCCCAGAACAAGCCTACAAAAATGCGTATTTGGACATCACACTTTTAAACATTAGCTTTATTTTGTAAATATGAGAGAAATTTCCAAAAGCCACTAACAAAGAATAAATTAATGATTTGCAAATTGCCCATTCTGCGGGTAAAAGTGAGCTTTTAAGTTGCTGTCGCTGTTGAGACTAATTGTTTTGCTTTGGCTGTATAGCTCGTTGCTGCCCCCTGGAGAAGCGGCTGCCCTAGGCAACAGGACTAGTTAGCTTAGTGATTAACCAGTCGTGTTGGCAAACCTGTGAGGAAAGAGGCACGGTGGTGCTTTTTGGCACATGCTGCATAAGAACGTAAGGACGTAAAAGATGCCATACTAGCTGATGGGCCTTGGTCTGAGCCAGTAAGTCTTTTCTTATGTTCTTATGTTGGGGATCAATCATGTGTTTGAGGAGGTCTGGAATGGTTTTACATTGAGGAGAAGGTGTGAGACAGACTTTTTACTGGAATAAAAGTTTATATGTAGATTAATGTTTACATATTTGCGCTATGTTATTTTTATAGCATAAACATTTAGAGCCCAATCCCAGTAGGGAACGTCTGGGCCATCTGGGCGCCCTCAAGCAGGAAGGGCCTGTTAGGACCCGATTCTGCACTGCTGGAGTCAGACGTTCCCATGGGTGCAGGATCAGGCCCTGAGACTGCCGTGACAGTTTGCCTGCTGCGGCATCGACCCTTTGTAACACACCCGCCCGTCCCCGGGCTGGGCAGCTGGGGCCCAGATCGGGCAGCAGGGACCCACCTTATGCTGCCTGTTCCTCCAGTGGGGGCTGCCGGACAGGATCAGAGGGGTGCATTTATGATGGATTGGGCCTGCCCACTGTCCGCCTCTGTGCTGCCCCCATTCTCCACAGCACACACAGCAGCTCTGTATGTGCAGTGGGGCCAGGAAGCAGAATAGGTTGAGGGCGGATAGCTGGGCAGAATGTCCCATCGGGACGTCCAGCCCAGCTATTTGTCTTCCTGGATCGGGCCCTTAGAGAGCAAAAATCAAAACCCTTTCCACAGGTAAAATAACATTTTACCTGTGGATATCATGGCTTTTGATTATTGCCCAATGGCCCAATTCTGTCCCACACGTCCATCCCCTCTGTGTGTCCGGTCTGAAACGGAAGCACAGAGGGAATCGCGATTCTGATCCTGTGGGGCGTGAACAGTCCTGCACATGCAGGCCGGGACTGCGATTCTGTCTGGCCTGCACATGCAGAACTGCACCCAGCTAACTCAGTTAGGGCATTTAAATGGAGCTGGGGTGCCATGGCGTCATGTTGCCATGGCACCGTGGCTCCATTTAAAAGCCGCGATGCCGGCTGCCGACCAAAACTGCAAATTCCCCGCAGTCTGACCCCCTGATCTGGCCTCTGAAGGCCATGGTCGGGCTACGGGGAATGTCCCCTGGCCCCCCAGCCCCTTCCGCGCCCTGAATTTTAAAAAAAAAATGTCCAGGGGAGTTATTCCATCTCGGAGGTGGAATAACTTCCCCGGCCATTTCGCCAGTCCTGGACGTACAGGGCCGACATTAGAATCGGCCCTGTACGTCCAGGGCCGGCGACCGCCCACTGCCTGCTCACTCTCCACCCCCAGGCCGCCCATTCCCCGCCCCCGATTAACTTCCTGTAAAACAGGCGGGTAAGTTAGTCGGGGGCTGAAGCCGGCACGACTAGTGGTTCAGAATGACTCCCAATGTATCCACAGATAAAAATATACTTGGCATTCAATGTATGGTGTTTATCTGCTTACAAAAGCATTGATCCAGGAGGTGGCACTGGGGCATGGCAGGAGCTGTGGGTCTGGGGACATGGTACTACTTCTACTGCCACTACTATTAAACATTTATAAAGTGCTACAAAGCGCGGCGGCACCCCTAGACTGGCAAGGGTGCTCCTTGGAGGTGACTTGTCCCCCTTTATGTCTCACCTACAGTAGTATATTGTTTTCACACTAAAATCCCTGACAAGGATAATTGATAACAGTAGTCCTGAGACTTTCTTATATAAAAACTGATATTACAGAAAGGCTGGAGAGAGAGACGGGGAGCTGGAGAAAGTTAGCTCAGCATCGAACATAATTGCTTTAATAGCTTTCATTCTGCCTTCCACTGCATTCCTCTGAATTACTGGGAAAGCAATTCTATGAAATCTTGTCTATCATTGCTAAGCTCGTGGATAAAACCATGCAATGGTTCAAGGCCTCCTACATCATTTTAACACTTCTAATCCTTACAACAAGAGGGTTATGTTGATTTTTAGTCTCTATGGATGTGAAATTCGCAAAAGTATTTTAAACGAATCTGATTGAAACTTTCTTTTTCACATTTAGGGCCTGATTTATCAAGGTCTTTTTCCACACAGAGCGAAAAGCAAGGCTTTAAGGAATCAGCCTCTTGGACTACAGGTTACCATCCTGTTTTATTTAACCTACAGCTGCGTGTTCAGGGTCACAAGCTGGGATATGAGACATTGTATACGTATTGCACAGCACATTCAGCCTGCATCACAGTCATGCACACAGCCTCAATTTCATGCACAGAGACTGTCATATATACACACATATCCTAAATCACAGAGCTGCCAAGTTAACCACTTCCAGGAGTGAGATTTTTATACCAGTTCTGCTTTTACATGTGCATTGCAATGTGGTATGGTATTTGTAGTCCCTGATTTCACCCATTGGAATCATTGCTGCAGGTCGCATAATGCATCAGGATGAGATTGTCAGAAATCCAAGGACTAGCTTAAAATCTCACTCCTGGAGCTGGGAAACTTGACAACTCTGAAGTCACGAACAAGCTACCTTGATCTCGCCCTCACAGTCTCAGTTACAGACACACATGACATGCGGCCTCGATCTCCCACACCCGCATAGAACCTTGGACACACACTCACAATGCAGCCTCTGTCTAACACACACACGTATCTATCCTGGCACCAGTTTTTCAGTCCTTCACAGGCCAAGTTTCAATAGCATCTAGCCACTTTAATAATGATAAATGTAATCAGACTGCCCATTTGAAAATTACCCTCTGCCGATGCAGCCAAAGTATGTGCATAGCCAAGGACGGCTCGTCCACAAGGTGAACTAGGCAGTTGCCTGGGTGAACAGGCCCTGGTGAGCGGCATCACTCCCCCACATGAAGTGGCAGTTCAGTGCTCTAATGGGCTTTAAAACAAGGATTACAGCGCCACCCGGCCGGCCATGCCATCCCCCCAGCATCCATCTTCTGGCCTGGGGGGAGCAGCATGGTGATCCCTCTGCTGTGTCAGGCCTTAAAAGGCCCACGCTGGCACACTTACTTCCTGCCGCTCCTGCCCTCTCCAACAGGAGGTTGCATCAGAGGGGGGCAGGAGCCGCAGGCCGTGAGTGCGCCAGCATGGACACTTGAAGGCCCAACACAGGAAAGAGAACGCTGTGCCACCCCCTCCCCCAGGCGAGAAGATGGATGCTAGAGAGGGCAGCATGGCAGGATGGATGGTGCCACAATCCCTGGGGCAGGGGGAGGGGCGGCAGCAGCCCTCGGACCAGCCCTGCGTATACCTTCAGAATGCACTGGAAATAACCAGGGATGGGGTTGGGATGTGGAACTTCTTGTGGGTTCCATACTACATAACACAAAATCCACCTATAGTCACATTGACTGGAAGACATGACATGTTAACAGAAATAAACAATATAAACCCTGCTTAAAACGTTTTTGCCAGAAGCAGCTTTTGGGGGCGAAACAGTGGCCATTTTCAGTATGTGAAGGTTGACGACTTTTTTTGTGAGACTGGATGACCATGAGGTTTATATATGCACATCCATTAAGATAAGTGTTAAGGTGTGGGGGGGGGGAGATATTCAGTAGCAGCAGCTAGCCCTTGTAAAGTGGCTTGCCATCCCTGTTGAACTTTAGACCCGGACATTCATTGCCGGGACCATGTTTGACTACTGGCATTGAACAGAAGTCTAACCAAAGAGCAAAAAACCACACTCGCAGAAGTCACCAGAGAAAACAGTCAAGAGCGAGAGGTAAAGCAAAGTGCAATTTTATTAGAAAGAACTGCTTGAGCCTCGGATTCAATACGGCTGTGGCATAAGGAGCAGCAAGGTAAAAGATCGAAGTCTGGAATTGGTTGCTGAAGAAAAGGGCATAGAGAGAAGCAAGCCAGAGGAAGAGCGGAGTGTAGGGAGAGAAGAGAGAGGAAAGGTAGTGAGGAGCAATAGAATGAATGGACTTTAAGGTCAGAAGGAGAAGTCGTATTGGATACAGAAACGGAAGGGGAGCCAATGAAGTGACTTGAGAAAAGAGGTTATATGAGTATATTGGAGCTGGTGGAAGATTAGCAACGCAGCAAAGTTTTGAACAGACTGAAAGAGAGAAAGATGACTCAGAGGGAGACCAGCAAGGAGGAGGTTGCAATAGTCAAGGCAAGAAGTAACTAAACAGTGGATACGCTTTTAGTAGTGTGTTCAGAAAGGAAGGGGCGAATTTTGTTAATATTGTAGATAACTAGCTGTTGGCTGAATATCGCCACTAGCCAGTTATCCTCGGGTGCTGTTTCCGCTCCGGCCCATAACACTTGGATGTTAGCCAACTAGCATCAGGGCTTTTAGCAACAGCACCCACAGATATTCACTGGCACTAAGATTGTTAATGCAGCTAAATATTCCGGTCGCTTCGATTAATGTGGTTGGCAGGTCTTCTAAGCATATTGGGCCCGATTTTCTAAAACATTTACACGGTTAACAACCCATGTTAACCATGTAAATATCGTAATCGGGGATTTTCAAAGGCACCTACACAGTTAGTACCTTTGAAAATCCACAATTAAGTCCTGATGCTATCCGATTAGCATCAGGGAGTGTTGGGGGTGTTCCGAGGTGAAGCAGAGGCAGGAAATGGCACTAACTGATAGCAATGATTTTGGATGCTGCCAGGTTAGCGCTTTGTGCCTTATAGATAGGCGAGGAAATCCTTCACCTATCTTTAAGGTGCCGGGGCTAACTGGACCTCACCAAAATATACCTCCCAAATAACAAATGACTAATGTACTATAAACAATAAAAGAGAAAAGTCATCTCAAAAGCTTTCGGGGCTTACTGGACAGCATCCAAAATCGCTATTGCTCGGTTAGTCTTGGCGGCTTTCCGGCTGTGTGGTGATCCCCAGATTTTCACTTCCGTCACCACGGAAGTGAAAATCAGGGGTTAAGGGGTCAGTGGACAGGCTGCATGGCTATGGTGCTTAGCCCTACCCAATGCTATCGGGTCCATTAATCACTTTGAATATCGGCCCCTAAGGATGTTCTTTTTATTATTATTTATCATTTACTCTTAAATATATTTTATCAAGTTTATATTGGGTTTCTTTGAAAAGCAAATTTATAATACAAGTATGCAGAGGAGTTTTTTTATGGCCAGAGATGTTAAGTTTCATTCACCACAGTGGTGATGCACTGTATAAGTGGTCTGACTGTGATTGTTGTCTCCATTTATATAAATCAGCATTATTTAAGGGTCTTTTAGCATTGTTTGAATTGCTTTCAATTGAATTTTTTTATTATGTTTTTTTTTAAGATTATTGAGATTTTAAGTGGGTTTGCATTTGCTGATTAAATAGGGGGCTATTTTGGAAGCCCTATTCATGCTTTGGACATTTGAAAATGGGCATGCAGATGACAACAGAGACATCTATCTACGTAGCCATTTTAGAAGCTGGCTCTATAGATAGCCCCAGCATGAAGACATCCAAGTCACAAAGGGGCATGATGGAGGCGTGACCAGGGCATTCCAGGCAAACTGCTTGTGCATGCCCAATTGCAGAAACAGCAAACTTGCCTCGCCCACTAGCAGGACTATTCAAATGGATTTTCTGCTTTAGATACAAATGACAGAGCTCCAGAAGAGTTATGGAATGACATCAAGAAGGTTGTGTTCGAAGAAAGCGAGAAGTTTCTACAAAAGGTGGAAAAGCAAAAATGGCCAAAATGGATGACGGAAGAAACTCTGAAAATTGCCCAGAAATGCAGAGAAGCTAAAGCCAAAGGGGAGAGAGAGAGGCAATCACAGAACTCAACAGAGATTTCCAACATGCAGCAAGACAGGACAAGGAAAAGTATTACAATGACGCATGGAAGGAAATAGAAGCAAGAACTATTAGAAGAAAAACAAGATCGGCTTTCCTAAAGCTATGAGAGTTAAAGAAAAAATTCCAGCCTCGAATTGGAATGTTACAAGATGCTCAAGTTTCTATGTTGAATGATGCTGACAAAATCAAGAAAAGGTGGAAAGAATATACAGAGTTTTTATATGATAAAGATCAAGTGGACCAACAGCCATTTCAACCTGTACCTTATGATCCAGAACCATTGGTGATGAAAGAAGAAGTCAAAGCAGCATTGAAAGCCTTATCAAAGAACAAAGCACCAGGTATTAATGGTATTCCTATAGAGGTATTACAGCAATCTGATGCAGCTGTTACCATACTTACAAGGGTCTGCCAAGAAATTTGGAAGACAGTATCATGGCCAACTGACTGGAAAAGATCTATAAAATATCAATACTAAAGAAAGGTGATCCAACTGACTGTGGAAATTATCGCACAATCACTCTGATCCCACATGCCAGCAAGATTCTACTGAAGATTACTGAATAGAGACTACAACCATACCTGGAAGAACTACTACCTGAAGTGCAAGCAGGGTTCAGTAAAGGGCGAAGAACAAGAGACATCATCGCAGATGTGGGATTGATCCTTGAAAAGGCCAAAGAATACCAAAAGGCTATCTATTTGTGCTTTATTTACTATAGCAAGGCTTTTGACTGTAAACCATGAGAAACTCTGGGCCACATTAAGAAGCATGGGCATACCAGAACACTTGATCGTTCTCTTGCACAATCTGTACATTGATCAAGAAGCAACAGTTCGAACGGAACAAGGAGAAACAGAATGGTTTAAAATTAGTAAAGGTGTACGACAAGTCTGCATACTTCCCACTACCTGTTTAATTTATATGCAGAACAAATCATCAGAGAAGCAGGATTGTATGAAGACAACAGAGGTGTGAAGATTGGTGGAAAACTCATCAACAACCTTTGCTATGCTGATGATAACACATTACTGGCTGAAAGTGAAGATGATCTGAAACATTTGCTTCTCACGATCAAGGAACATAGTCTTAAAATGGGCCTGGACCTTAATGTAAAGAAGACAAAGATCATGACAACTGGCAAAATCAATAGGCTCATCATTGTTGAGAAGAAATTGAAATCGTGGACAACTTTAACCTACTTGGATCAACTATCAATAAAGAAGCAACAGTCAAGAAATCTGATGACACATTGCTCTTGGCAGAATGGCTATGAAGGACCTAGACAAGATTCTCAAGAGCAGAGATGTCTCTCTCCATACAAAGATTTGACTCATTCAAGCCATGGTATTTCCAATAGAATCCAAAACAAAAAATCACTGAAATCAATCTAACAGCCCAAAAGAAAAAGATCTCAGAAAAAACATAACACCCCCTCAAAACACAAAAACAATTGTGCAAAATACTTTTTTTTGTCGGAATATGCCAACACAGTACCGGGAATTCAATCCAGGTACCACTGTGGCAATTCCTTTTATTAAAGGCTTTAAATGCTTTTAAATGCTTTTAAATGCTTTAAATGCTTTTAAATGCTTTTAAATGCTTTAAATGCTTTTAAATGCTTTTAAATGCTTCAAAATCAACTACCACATCTACGCGGATGACATCATGTTATACTCGCCATTTGATGTGTCCAACCCGGATTATAGCAACATCTGTCATTGCCTCTCTGAAGCTGAGCTGTGGCTGAAATCAATGAATATGAATATTAATTTTAAAAAAACAGAAGTTCTATTCATAACAAGAAACACAAGCTTCACTCCCCCACTTGAAATCAACATTGGAAACAACTCTCTCCCAGTCAAAGATGAGATCAAATATTTAGTAGTCACGCTTGGATAAGACCCTCAGCCTCACTAAACATATAAAACAATCTGTAAAAACAATATATTTCAAATTAAGGACGATCCAACAACTTAGACCATTGATAGATAACACTGATTTCAGAACCATAGTACAAACACTAATTACACCACATTTAGACTACTGTAATGGTATTCTTCAAGGGACCTCTAAGAAAATATTCACACACTTCAATTAGCCCAAAATGTCACCGCAAGGATTATCCATAAAGCGAAACTTTCGGATCATATATCTCCGATTCTCTACTCTCTCCATTGGTTACCCGTCTCATGCAGAATCATCTACAAGACCTTAGTCAATACATTTAAGATCTTTAATAACATAGCTCCATCCTTCTTATCTACACTCATCAACATCCCACATGAAAATAGATCAAGACGAAAAATAAACCTTCACACGTTACAAGTCCCTGATTCTATCCGAAAGACAAGTCAGAAGACAAGCAACACAGCTTTCTCATACTTCGCTCCTACATTATGGAACAACCCTCCCGACTGAAATCAGAGAAAATCAAGGACCTTCAATTATTTAGAAAAAACCTAAAAACCCATCTATTCACTCTGCACTACAATAACCTTCACATTGAAGATAATCCTAACACTGAGAAAAACACCGATCATCAGTCACTTAATGGACCCTACCTAGACAAGCATAAAATCTTTCCCACACATTTCACATTGCTCACCTAGTTTAAGCTTACTCTTTGAAAGCAATTACTTGTCGCTAATGTGAAAAACTGTAATATATTGTAAATATATCCCTTTACTGTTATACTGTTGGTAGTATTTTTGAAACATTATCTAATTCTTACCCAGTTCAAATGTTCCTACCTCTCTTACTATCTCCTGGTATATATAAGTTACAATTAATAGTTGAATGTTCATTGTTCTAAATCTGTTCTATGTAAAATAATAGTACTCTATTATTAAAGTTTATGTTACCTGTAAACCGCCACTGATCTCTGGAAGTGGCGGTATAGAAAAGATGTATAAATAAATAAATAAATAAAATAAATATGGATAAAAAATTTTCAAAATCCAGAAACTTAGCTTATGTATAGTGCTGCTCCGCACTGCAAAGATATGCCAGCAAAACACAATGACGACGTGGCTCCACGTTTCGGGTGTGACATCAGATATGAAAACTTTAAACACCCTGCTTCAGGCCCATCCAAACTGGCAAAAATTCAAAGCTTGAATGAAACAACATTCAATGGCGAGAACAACGTTGGATATATTCCTTGGACTCTATTGCCCCTCGGGGTCTCAATCTTCAGGTGGATTGGCATACTATCATTTGAATGACTTTTGCCTTTTGACAGGCTCCTGGTGGGGGTTTCCCTGTTTAAGTGGGCTTCCCTCCGTTTGGGGGGTTTTCTGTCTTGTGATTGGAGGATTTGAGCTGTTACTGAAAGCTGACGTCAGACGCCGATGCCTATTTGGTGAGACACACCTCCGGGGTTGTTTCATTCAAGCTCTGAATTTTTGCCAGTTTGGATGGGCCTGAAGCAGGGTGTTTAAAGTTTTCATATCTGATGTCACACCCGAAACGTGGAGCCACGTCGTCATTGTGTTTTGCTGGCATATCTTTGCAGTGCGGAGCAGCACTATACATAAGCTAAGTTTCTGGATTTTGAAAAATTTTTATCCATATCTTTAATAAAAGGAATTGCCACAGTGATACCTGGATTGAATTCCCGGTACTGTGTTGGCATATTCCGACAAAAAAAAAAAAAAGTATTTTGCACAATTGTTTTTGTGTTTTGAGGGGGTGTTATGTTTTTTCTGAGATCTTTTTCTTTTGGGATGGTATTTTCAATAACATCCATATGGATGCAAATGTTGGACAGTGAAAAAGATAGACAGGAAGAAAATTGATGCATTTGAATTATGGTGCTGGCGGCGAATACTGTATATACCATGGACTGCCTGAAGAACAAACCAGTCAGTACTAGAGGAGATCAAACCTAAGCTTTTTTTAGCAGCTCAGATGACAAGACTTTGTCTTTCATACTTTGGACACATCATGCAAAGAAAGAGATCATTAGAGAAAGAGAAAGACATAGGGGTATGTTTACTAAACTGCGGTAACATTACAGACCGCGCGTTATGTAACGTTAACGCTCGTTAGGTAAAGTCAATGTGCGGTATGTAACGTTAACACACGTTAACATTACTTAACGATCGTTAACGTCCCCGGCCACGGTAAACACTGCAGAGGGTGGAGAGAGGGCGGGGAGGAAGGGGTCAATGGGCAGGGAGAGGCTCCCTGCACACTAACGCACTGAACTGAAGGGCTGAATCCTACCGCGAATGAAAACCTGCCATTAGATGCACATTTGCAGGAGAGAGAAACCATTTAAGTGTCAGCAATGTATAGCATAGACAGGGAGCCCAAGAAACGTGATAGTAGTGCTCCATGTCCAGCACCAGCATAGTGCCCAAGTATGAAAGGCCGCTAGAGCGATGGTGCAAGTGGGGCATAGGATGCTGCAGGGGGGACATGTAGTGGGGGCAGCGGGGGCACAGGGTGGACTAGGCGGGTGCCTAGGTGGCACATAGGAACATAGAAACCGGAAATCATCATGACAGTAGCTGACAAAGTCCAAACACAATCCACCTACATCTACCTGGTCCACCCGAGCTAACAGTTGCCAGGGCACTGACCTAACATACCCCCAGCCAACCCTCCCCCAAGTGGAAAGAACAGACTATTGGTAGGAAGTGATGGGGGAGGGATGTGAGGATGCTCATATATGCCCCATGCCCCAGACCCCGCTCTCTAGGCGACCGTCTACCCACACAGTGGATGGCCTGGGACTGCGCACTACCAGCACCGATAGCATATGGCCATGTCAGCATGGCAGGGAGGTGTGTGCCCGTGCTGGAGGGGGCAGTGGCACCTGCCTGCAGTGGACCTAGGCCATGCCCTGTACCAGTACGTGGTGTGCAGTGCAACATAAAAGGTCTGGCTGAGGAAAGGTACAAGTAGCCCCAGGGACCACCATGCATCTGTGGCAACAGTGTGGTGCAGTACACCCAGTGAGTGTGTCCAGAAGCAGAGGGTCACAGGTTCAAGCCCCAGCTGTGGTTCCTGCAGAGCATGTCCCTATGTTTTACCCTACAATGCAGATACAACAGCAACATGTGCAAAGCCCAAAGCAGCGGCGAACAGGGGTACAAACACCCACTCACACAGGCTCCACAATACAAAGATGCATGGAGAGTCAGGCTGTTGGCCCCAGCATTGAGCTGCAGTTATCACCAGGGCACTACCACTACCTCCTGCACAGTTTAGCAATATTGGCACTGTGATCAGGACCAGTGTGGCGGGCAGCATTGCCAACCACCCCTATCTGTGCACAATGCTGCAATAGGAGTGTGTGTGTGTATGTCTATCCATTGTTTTGTGGCTGCCCACACCTCACTGGGCCCACAATGTCCCACTGTTACCAGCATTAATCTGAATATGTGCATAATGAGGAGCAAGGAATTGTGTGTATGGCCCGGACAGGGAAGATTGGCCAGGATGCATCTTCACAGGGTGTGGGACAATGGCTGGGACACTGTAGGGCCCGACCACCACCTGCATGGACAGGCTGGCCAAAGCATGTCATGCTGGGAGGACACTTTCACCCTGACCGAGCAATGACCATGGCATGTCTAGGTTCCCACATAGCACTCTATATTACCTGTCTCCAGAGATACTGTTGTGTCCCCAGTGCTGGGGCTACAATCACTGAGATGCCTGTTTGGTGCACATAGTTCCTCTGTGAGCATGCATTATGGACTGGCTAGTAGACTGTCTGCAGTTAGACTATGCATGGTCAGAACACCTATACAGTGTAGTCTGACTGTGCTGTTTGCTTGTGACTGACAGACAGTGGTGTGAGGCAGTTGGGGTTTTCCATAGCTAACTCCATCATTGCTGCTGGTCTGCCCCTGCCCCAGCCACAGGTATGGCTCTAGCCCACCAATCTTGGAGGGCTGTTGCATACCAGCAGAATGGAGGTTGCTTCACAGGGTCAGGGGCACCTGTTCCTTACCTACAAAAAGGGTGATATGAGCCCTTTGGGGCATGTAGTGTATACCACTTTGAACTATCAAGGCACTGCTACACAAACCTCATTCAAGTTTGGAAACCCCTCTGCCCTGATAACAGGTGCCCATGTCAGCCAGACCCTAACATAGGGTACACACTAATCTGGGTTGTGTCTGGTCCCAGAGGGCCACATGTGACTACAGGATACAGATGGACACCAAATTACCTTCAGCTGCACTGCAAGGAACACCTGTCACACACTGGCAATGATGGGGATGTACAGCAGGACCTATCTCTAGCACCACATGTACTGCAGACCTAGTGCAGGGAGAACACAGAACCTGCACAATGGCATGGTCTGTAACTACTCTGTGCCAGTATCACGCACTGTCAGTTCATCTTTCCAAGCTGAGGTACCGGAGAGGTGCAGACCCCATTTGCTGATCAGCTGTAGACAGCTATTCAGCATGTGCATTGCGTCATGGGTACTGGTGGGGTTACCCTATCCTGGCACTCAGAGCAGACAGTTTGTGCAGTGACTTGCAATCCTTCTGTACCCAACCATTGCTGTGACATACACCGCAGAGGTATAGCCTACTGGTTAATACAATGCCATTCTTGGCAGTGTTCATGGGTTCAATTCCTCATTGTTCCCTGCTCTCATGCCTGTCCTACTCAAATAGTGTGCATGCCTGTAACAGTCATATTTTTGCAGATTTGTGCTGCCAGCCCATAATACCCTCACAACAATTGCCAACATTCCCTCGGTCCATCTATCTGCGTCTTTCAGCTGTGTAGAGTCCTGTCTGCCTGTGCAGGCTGTCACCCCATGTCATGCACTGCTACCCTTTCCTGCATTGCGCCTCTTCATGCTTGCCTCACCTGTGCCTGATCTGCATGGCACCACCACTCCTCTGTCCACCCATCGTTGTAACTATCCTGCCACCTCCACCTCCACTGGGGGACACGTATTCCCATCGTCTGCCACCAACTGTCTTTCCAGTACTTTACATTGCCAACACCCTGTGCTGTGGTACAGTTGCCCCACCATGTTTGTCATCAGTACTGGCAGCCATATGGGATGCCCACAGATATGGCAGGTCCAGCGGCTCCCAGCTCTCCCTCCTTCACTCACCTGTTCATTGCCTTTCCTGAGTGCTCTATCTAGTGTTAGGGCTACATCTGTCTCTGTTCCTCACAGGTCATGCATGTCATCCTGCAGCACCTTGCAGCCCTTAGGCCACACTAACCTAGGGCACCATAACCTTGTTAGGCTACCGTAACCTATGGTTCCGTAACCCAAGGTGCCCTCTAAGGTGCCCTGTCCAGGGGTGCCTAATACGGCGCATAGCCTAAGGAGCCCTACTGTATAGGGCACCTTACAAAGTGCCTTATGAGGCACCTTACAAGGCACCTAACAAGGCACCCTACAAGGCGCCTTGTAATGTGCCTTATGAGGCGCCTTGTAGCGCACTTTAGTTTGTAACATGCGTTAGCTGATACGGCTTGCTGTAACGATACACCGCCCACGCCTTTATATGGCTATCTGTACCTTTACTGCGGAACCTAACGCGAATGACATTACCGCAGTTTAGTAAACATACCCCATAATGTTTGGCAAGATAGTAGGGCAACGCAAAAGAGGAAGGCCAGCAATGAGATAGATCAATACAATAACAGCAGCTACGTGTACCAGTCTGTCAACAATGAGCCACCTGACTGAAGACCGAACACAATTTAGGACAATTATTCAGAGGGTCGCCATGAGTCACAACCGACTTGATAGCACTTAACAACAACAACAACCTAACTTCTGTGATTGAGTGGAAGCTGCCAGTGCTTTGCCATGGATACTGGGGGGAATTACATAACAACTGAATAATTTCAATATAGCGAAGGACCCCCAAAATCTTTCTGAGTTACCTAGTAATTCCTAGGAATAACATCCCATTTAAGATGAACAATGTTCCCTTGGAAGGTGAACAGTAGCCCCAATGCTATTAAAAACTATCCTTTCTGAGATTGTGTTTCCTTTATTCGTTTTCCTGGCATCCTACAGCCTTGTGTGTCAGTTTTTCTGTAGATGAAACCTAATTTTACTACTTCCTTTAGCTGACAAATAAAATCAGACCCACTCAGGTTTACTAGAATCAAAACACACAGCTCATTTCACAACCAGGGGCAATATGTGAGTAGATAGACATCTTGTACTTGCCCCTCTCCAGGATTCTTCATTCCCTGCTGTCTTTTTAATATCCTTTCTTAAGCTTTATAAAGAAACTCCAGTCTTGAAAAATTTGAAAGAAGACACTGAGCACATTTCTAGTTACTCCCAGAGGGAAAATGAATTCCAAAGGGCCAGCTTGTTTAGCCACAGATTCTATGAGTGTGTCTGGATTCCACTCCAAAAAAGACAAATATATAAAGTGTACAGATGAAAAAAGAATACAAATCTAAATGAACCCTTCTAAAGCACTTCATGTTGAACTGTTTGAAGATTTATCAATCCAGCCAGCTAACAGAAATATTCAGAAACTGAGAACCCGATATTCAGAACTGTTTAGCCAGTTAGCCGGACCTACTGACCAGATAAACCCCACAGAGCTCGATGCTCAGTGGCATTCTCTGCGTCATGCAAGCACTTCTACAATTAGTGGTAATTTTCAATCCTCTAGTGGGATAAGTGACCTCATAAATTTAGAACTGCCTTTCTGGTTGGCAGTTTGAAAATCACCACTAACTGGAAAATGGCAGGGAGCACCCTCACCCTGCCCACGGAGTACCCTGGTACTAGCCAGGCAATGCTGTGGTGGTCAGACGAAAAACTCAGTGGATAGTACCACTGAACATCGCTGGATAAGGAGCTTTGAATATCGGGCCCTTTATGTTTCATAAATTGCTCTGATATTTCCCATGAAGGATGGTATAACACATTTTTAATAAACAATAAACTGTTCTGACTTGATCTTCATATTACCTGTGCTCTGAACATGAACAGTTATCTCCCAGACTTGCTGCTCTGGTTGTGCGTGCACACGAAAATGTTTGTATGGACAGAGAGGCCGACAAACAGACAAACCTGATGGACCTAGCCTCTGTAACAGGTGCTATCGATTCATGTGACATCAAAGCCTTTTCCTTTTACAGTTAATAACCCTCTCTATAATCCACATCTCACCTAAATGTCAGATAGTTATCAGAGTAGTCAAGTCAAGCATTTTGATTGGTCCCTGTTTAAAAACACATAGGAATTCTGCTAGGTGTGTACAGAGGTCATTTTCCTTTTCATTTCATTGTAGGAGGTTTCAGTGGTCTTTGTTTTGGTCAAATAGTTTTTATGTTTGTCTTTCATTTTTGTCGTTCTTGTTATATGCGGTTGAGTCAATATCAACTCAAGGAGACCCCGGGGATTGTCCTAAACTGTATTCGGTCCAGTCAGTTGGCTATAGCCACTGCTATAGTTTTTGTGTTTTCTTCTTAGTGAGCATTATTTGCAAACAGCCCACACTGGAAGTAATTTTATGAAGGATTTTTCACATGTATATGTCAGCATATTTGCGGAAGACGCCTCTTATAAAATTACCTCATGCATAAAAGATTGTGTAGTGCTTGGCATGTACTTGTATGCAACTTTAGAATGATGTGTTTGGAGGGGAGTCTGGGCATGGACAAATTTGCAGTTTATGTGTGCGCTGAGGTGTAAATGTCCATGGCTTAAATCTAGTTGCTGTTTATGCTGGATTTGTGCTAGTCTTTTATAAAGACATATAAACACCTATGTTTCTTTATAAAATAGACTATGTGGCTTTCACATGTAGGCAATGTCTTATAAAATAACCCTCATGTTAAAAAAATGAAACAAAATGAGCCCCCTCCCCCAAATTTTGTAGTTTTTCTTTTCAGTTCATCTTGGAATGGTACAAACCAGCTTATTTTGCACATTTTTCCTTTCATTTCAAAACCAATGCAGATCCCTAATGCCTATAGGCAGTGGAGATTGAGGATGAACCTTGTCCACCTACCCCAGATTCTAAAAAGAAGAGATGCCACACTGGGTCAGACCAGAGAGCCATCAAATCCAGCATCCTGTTTCCAACAGTGGCCAATCCAAGTCACAAGTACTGTACCTGTCAAGTTCTGCTCGTCATACCTAAATCTCTCACAGCATTACCCATTTAGATAAAGTACCCATTTCAACTAATTCAATTAGGATGATCAGTAACAACATATATAACCCAGCTTCTCTTTTAACTATTTATCCTCTCACCCTTCGGTTTGGAGGCACATTTTAGAAAGTACGTAGAGATCAGAATTGAGGAGTCTAGGTTCGAACGTACACAATTCTGCGATATTTTAAAAAGGGCTCTGCAGAACATGGAGCTTTTACTAAAATACATAAAAGGAAGTGCAAGAGTGCACCATGTACAGTGGGAGGAGTCATTTTACAAACCTACATGTGGGGGAAAAAATCCATGGAAGAAATGCGGCAACTTACACATGTAGGCTGGAGGTTTGCAACATTCATATGTGTATGCGAACCATTATATATATAGAAATCCCACCCCCTCCCCCCATTAACTACAAAAACCCTTATCTTTTAATTATGTAAATTTTGGGGGGGATTAAAGAGAATAACTGCCTTATGTAAATTTTGGGGGGCAGCGGGGGGAGGGGGCGGGCTTGGGCTTAGACCCATAGGCGGATTATGTACCACCATCCAACCCACTCTCTGTGGCTCAGGGTGGGAAACAGGATTACCCACCAACAGATCCACATTCTACCTCCCTGCAATGGTGGCAGTAGAGGGGACCATCAACCCCAATCCTGCTGGGGAACAGAAATCCTACAGGGCAGTCAATGCCGATCTGTACACCTCCATAAGGCAAGGCAGGCAGACAGTAGGCCTGGAAACACTCAGCTGCCCCCCACCACTATATGACATTCTCCAGCAGCAAGCCTCCAGCCGCTGCACCCTGCAAGGTGCTCCAGCCAGACACATACTAACTGCAGACAGTCTGCTAGCTAGTCCATAGTGCATGGCCCTGGAAGAGATGCATGTACCCAGAACTGGGATGTCAGCATACACACCAAGCAGATAAGTCAGTGATTGTGCCTCAAAAAAGAACCCATAAATATCACACGAGAAAAATATTATATAAGCACTATGGGGGAACCTAGCCATGCCGTGTTCACTGCTCAGTCAGGGTGAGAGTGACCTCCCAGCAGGACATGCTGTGGCCACCCTGTCCGTGCAGGTGGTGGCCGGGCACTACAATGTCCGAACCATTGCCCTATGCCCTGTGCAGATGCAGCCAGGCCAGGCCACCCTATCCAGGCTATTCCCACAGTACCTTGCTCCTCATTATGCACATTGGCAGGCCAATACTGGCAACAGTGGTAGCAGTGTGGGTTGTGGAGTGTGTTGGCAGCCACCACACACTGGATAGACAGACACACACGCCACACACCTATGCCAGCATTGTGCAACTATAGAGGTGTTTGGCAGCCCTGGCCACCACACCAGTCCTGGGCACAGTGCAGGCATGGCTATGGTACGCAATACTGTTGGGGTCACTCTGTCAGACACCAGACCTGAGGCACACTCCACAGACATCAGAAAGGTTGCTATGATGCAGCTCAATCAGCCAATTGTGCTTAACGTAAGAATTGCTATCTGCCAATTATCATAGCAACCTTTTGATAGCTGTGTACAGTTTTCCCATGTTTAGGGTGGCAATGCTAAGGTATGCAAGTGCTAGTATTGGGAGATGCACGCAGGTCCCAACATCCTGCCTCTCCAGGAGGCTTGGGATAATGGAGCCTGTGGGTGTGGGTGTGTCTGCCCCTGTTGGCCGCTGCTCTAGGGCAGAGATTCCCAACTCCAATCCTGGAGGGCCAAACACTGTTCGGGTTTTCATGCTGTCCCTAATGAATATGCATGGATATATTTGCATACAATGGGGGCGGTGCATACAAATGCAGCACGGCCATATTTATTAGAGGCAGCATGGAACCTGAATGCTGTTTGGCCCTCCAGGACTGCATTTGGGAGACTCTGCTCTAGGTAATGTGCATGTTTATGGTGTCTGTGCTCTGTAGGGTAAAATGTGGGTGTTTTGGGCATGTCTACGTCATCTGCAATAAAGGTTCTGTCTGTATTAGCACGTTTTAGTAGTGGGTAAAATATTGGGGCTGGGTTGGTAGGAACCACAGCTGGGACTTGAACCTGTGACTGTCTGCTCCTGAACACACTGGCTGTGTGCACTGCACCACTGTGTTGCCATAGAGCTGGGGTCACCAACCTCCAGAGGGCCGCGGGCCGCACAGCTGACTACCGGGAGCCTCGCGGGCCGCACCCCCCTTCTCCCCGCCCCCGTGAAAAAAAACAACAAACGCAAAATTATGAAAACAATGGCTGATCACCTTTATTGAATTTAATGAGATGGCTGATGATTCATGCTAGCAGACAAACGCTTAAAGTCCGGCTTCACAGATGACACTGACAGGAGAAGGGACGCTTGCAGGTGGTCGTCGGTGAGCTGCGAGCGCGTGGATACAATGGCGGGAATCCTTGGCGGGCCGCACGTAATGTTAACCGGGGTAGAGCCTCGCGGGCCGAACGAAGGGACCTCGCGGGCCGCAGGTTGGTGACCCCTGCCATAGAGGCAGTGCATTCCCTGGGGATACCATGACTGTTCGTCAGACAGGGCCTGTCTGTTGCAGTGCATGGCACCCACCTACACAGGGCTAGGCCACGGTCTGCTCTGGGAAGCTGCCACTGCCCCCTCCACCACCAGTACCCCTCTGCCACCCTGCTGACATGCCCTTCTGCTGGTGGTGCTGGTGGTGCGCAGTCTCAGGCCATCCAGTGTGCGGGTAGGTGGCTGCCTATGGTGCGGGTTCTGGGGTAGGGGTGCTTGCATAGCTGTCCACGCTTCCCCCCAGCACCGCCTGGCAATGTTCTGTGCCCTTGGGGGTACCTGCTGGGTACTATCGCCTGTGACACTGTGGGAAGCACACTCGTGCCCATGTTGGGCCCTCATCAGTTGCTGTCTGGCTGCACTACTGTTTCAGCATTCCTATGGGCCACCTAGGCATCACCCTAGTCCCTACTGTGGCCCAGCTGCACCACAGCATGTGCCGCCTGCAGCCCTCTGTGTCCCCTTTTCAAGCATCTGTCCAGCTGCCCATTCCGACATGCCCGTCCTGCTGTTGCGGAACATGCGCACGCCATAGGACACCTGCCCAATGGAGAGGGAAAACCCTGCTCAGCGCACTTTCACTGTGGGCTCATTCACCTTGTATGGGGACGGAGCATAGACCCTTCCAAAATTCATATCTTTTTTTTGGAGCTTTCTCGGGGGGGGGGGGGGTTGATGTTTCCCATTAATATCACTATTGCCCAACTTGGTTATGTTTTGTTTCCATTTTGTTCAGGTCATTTTCAATGTTTATTTGCCCTTTTGTTCCGTGCACATGTATCACACTCATTACTTTTTGTTGGTTTCCCTGGTTTTGCTGTACATTGCTGACGGAAATGGTTTCTTTTCCCTTTAAATCAGCTCTAATGCCAGGGTTTCACTGGCGTTAGTTTTCAGCCTCGAATTTCACAGCGTTAGTGTGCAGGGAGCCTCTCCCCTCCCACTCTCCGCCCATTGACCCTCTCTCTCCGCCCCTGGGGAGCCTTCCTCCGCCCTCTGGGAGCCTTTCTCCGCCCTCAGCGCTCATTTGCGCCGCTGCGCGCGTTATCGCACGCTAAGGTACCTCTGCGCCCGATAAGGTACCTTATCGTGCAATAACATGGAAGAGCGCACGTTAAGACTGCTTAGTAAACATACCCCCAAACTTGTGACATGACGCTCATGTGTTGACAAGAGCTCAGGTAGAATCTTAAAATATGACATGCTATGTTCATGTTTATACTCCTAAAAGTTTTCAAATCCTTCTATTTAGAATTCTTTCTTTTTTCCTTCTAATGTATTTGATGTTTGCCACTTGAATTCTGAGCCCTGACACTTTGGTAGAGATTTGGAAGAATTAAAGGGACATCAGTGGGATGGTATCATAGATGTTAAAAGCCTGGTTATTCTAGTCAGGCCTCTAATAAAAATGTCATTCTCTCTGCATGCTTTTATTATTATTTGAGCGTGTTTGATTTATTTAATTGTATTTTTTCTGTATTTTTATTTTGTCAAGTTTGTTTAATCTAGTTCTTAGAGTATTGGTATATTTATGCTGTTATTCTTAAAAGCTAGTGTTCTGCCCTGTCATAGGAAGGTGGGCTATAAACAAACCAACCAGAACTCAAAATGGCTAATATTTAAACACCACAGTAGTCAGCCACTTCATTTAAATATCCACCGGATATTCAGCAGCAGTATCTGAATGGGTTGCATGGCCATTATGCAGATAACTGCCAACCTTATCCAGATAGTGGTGATTTTCAGCCATTATCCAGATATGCTAGCCACATAGCTTTGGCTAGCCAAAAAGCAGGCCTAAATTGCTATCTGGATAGCAGCTGAACATCACTCCTATCCAGATAAGGTCGCACTTCTCAGGATAGTGACCAGCACCGCCCCCAGAGTGCTCTATCACTATCCAGAAAGTGCCCAGGCCGTCGGTGGAGATATCTAGCAGCATTATCCTGATAGAGCCGCTGAATATCTTACTCGGCACCCTTAACCATATAACTTCCGTGGTTATCTGGATAAGAGCTTTTAGATATCGGGCCCAAAGTTGATTTTATTTAATAGACTTTTTGATAAAGAAAATAAGAGCATAATAGCATGAGAACATAAGCTATGCCATACTGGGTAAGATCAAAGGTCCATCGATCACAGGATCCTGTGTCTAACCGTTACCAATCTACAAGTACCCGACAAAACTTCAAAGAGTTGAGCCATTTCTTGTTGCTTTCCCAGGTCTCCATGGCTAACAACTGTTTCTAGACCTTTCTTCCAAGAACTTTTTAAGCCCAGCTGTGCTAACTGCCCTTGACAGCCTGCTGTAGCAACAAATTACATTGCTAACTGGAAGATGAATGAAAACATACTTTTTCTGATTTGTTTTAAATCTGCTATGCATTAGTTTTATACAGTGTTCCCTCGTCTTCTTACTATTTGAAAGAGTAAACAACTATTCCCTATTTACCTATTCTACCCAACTCATGATTTTCGACCTTATCACATCCCTTCTCAGCCATCTCTTTCTACACCAAACTGTTTAGCTTTTTTAATTTATAGTTTATTCACTTGATAAACCGCACATCAAAAGTACAATATCTGCATGGTTTACAATAATAAAAAGGAGAAGAGCCACACCAAGACACAACGAACTAAGAGAAATGAAAACAAAATGAAGTACAATAACCAGAAGAAACGCAATAGAAAGGGCAAACAAAGCCCAGCCGGAGTTATTCCTGCCAAAGTCAGTTAGATGGAAAAGCCTTTGCAAAGTACAGCGCTTGAAGAGCCATTTTAAATGTTCAAAAGGAGGACTCCAACCAAATATTTAGTGGTAATGAATCCCATAAAGAAGGGCCAACAACAGAAAATGAATAACAGTGACAACCCTGCAAATGAATCACAGTATGAGAGGGTACAACCAAAACATTTTGCTGTGATGAACGAAGGGACCAAGAAGGAACATATGGAACTAAAGCTGAAGAAATAAAAAAAGACAGTCCAGCATAATAAACTTGATGAACTATAAGAAGTTTTTAACAAATATGATAGCAAACCGGTAGCTGATGTTCAATACAAAGTAAAGGAGTTACATGATCTGATTTTCGGACCCCGTAAAGGAACCTAACTGAGGTGTTCTAGGCTAACTGAAGTTTCTGTGGTAAATCATAACATAAAAAATGACAATAATCTATTTGTGGGACAACCAAGGCCAGGATTGGTTATGGTTATGGCACTTGATATACTGCCCTTTTTTTATGCTGTGTATCAGAGCGGTTTACAGCTATATGCTAACAGGTACTTTTTATTCCCTTGTCCCCGAAGGGCTCACAATCTAAGCGTACCTGAGGCAATGGAGGGTTAAGTGGCTTGCCCAAGGCCACAAGGAGTAGCTGTGGGATCAGACACCCCCAGTTCCTCTGGCCTGAGGTTGCTTGTCCCTATCTGGGAATTGAACCCCCGGCCCTTAAAGTATGCAAAGAAGAACAAGCCAAAAGAGACCGGATAACACGTAAACTAAATAAAAGAAAAAATACTTTATAGACAACCCTCAACCTGCAGTATAAAAGTGAGCTCCCTGTCAAGAAGAACACCAAGAACCTTAATAGAGACAGAAGGAACCAAGGATAAATCCAGGGTAACAGATGACCTGGAAAACAGCAAAACATCAGATTTCCTAACATTCAATTTAAGAGCATTTGAGTACAACCATGTGGTTATAGTTTCAGGTTTTAGAGGAGTATCCTTCCATCACCATTTTGGTGGCTCTTCTCTGTACCTTTTCTATAAACGCTACATTCTTTTTAAGATAAGGCGACCAAAATTGCACACAATATTCAAGGTGTGTTTGCAGCATGGAATGAAACAGAGGCATTATAACATCCTTTGTTTTATTCTCTATTCCTTTCCTTATGATATACCGGTCAACAAATTTTTACAAAAGTCATGTTACTGAAATAAAAATAGTCATTTCTTATCAATTTATATATGCTGAACACGAATATGACAGTGAAATTGCAAAGTTGGCTCTAGGTTTTTTGTAATCTACCAGAATTAATTTTTACATCACAAAATGCATGTCAATAGTAAATATAATAGGTCTTCGGTTAATACCTGTAAAAAACCAAGTCATAGACTACTTCTTAGATTTTTTCGCCTGTCTCTTGTACAGCTGTTTGGGAGCTTCTCTGGGGCGTGTCCAGCAGTAGTCAGCCAGCATTGTAGTGGACCATTTTCCCTGCTATCTTTGCTCCATCGTTGCGATATCCTGGTGAAAACGTTCACCCTGTTCATCACTAACCATACCACAGTTGTCAGGAAAGAAATTGAGATGGGAATCAAGGAAATGGATCTTTAGAGACATATTGCAGCCAAGTTTCTGATACTGCATCAGCATGTCTTCTACTAGTTCCTTGTAGTTTTCTGCCCTAACATTCCCGAGAAAGTTTGTTGACACTAGGCGAAAAGCATTCCATGCTTGTTTCGCATCACCCTGCAGCAAGTTGTTGAACCGGTCATCTTTGAAGAGCTCTCGAATCTGAGAACCCCAAAAACTCCCTCTTTAATCTTTGCTTCGCTGAGTCGAGGGAATTTTTCATGCAGGTATCCGAAAGCTAGCAAAGTACGGTCCATGGCTTTCATGAAGTTTTTCATCAAACCTAGTTTGATGTGAAGGGGTGATAGCAGGATTTTGTGAGCCTCAACCAGAGCTGGGTGCTGGATATTCTTCTCTCCAACTGTTACATTTTGTCTGCGATTCCATTCCTTCCGCAAGTAGTGCCAATCCCTTGCTCGGCTATCCCACTCACATAAGAAACACATGTATTTTATATATCCCTGCTGCAGTCCCATTAAAAGGGCAACTACCTTCAAGTCACCACAGAGGTGCCAGCTGTACTTGTTATAGTTAACGGAAGTCAGTAGATGCTTTAAGTTATCGTATGTCTCTTTCATGTGGACGGCATGCGCTACTGGAGACCGCACCTTCAAAAGGATATAAACAGGATGGAGCCAGTACAGAGGGTGGCTACTAAAATGGTTAGTGGTCTTCATTATAAAGCATATGAGGACAAACTTAAGGATCTTAATATGTACGCCTTAAAGGAAAGGCGGGATAGAGGTGATATGATTGAGATGTTTAAATACCTCCGTGGAATAAATGTACAGGGGGAGAGCCTCTTTCAATTGAAAGCAAGTTCTGCTATGAGGGGACATGGGATGAGGGTGAAGGGGGATAGATTCAGGAGTGATATGCAGAAATATTTCTTTACGGAAAGAGTGGTGGATCCGTGGAATAGTCTCCCAGTGGAGGTGGTAGAGATGAGGACAGTAACTGAATTCAAAAAAGCATGGGACCAACACAGAGCATCGCTAAAGGAAAAAAGGGGGCTGTTGTAGTCATTGATATGGAAGGACAGACTAGATAGGCCATGTGGTCTTTTTCTGTCATATTTCTATGTTTCTACCTTTGGAGATCATCCATCAAAAAACTCATCTAAGGGGCATGTTTACTAAAATCCGCAAAATAGCGTGCCGCAAAATAGCGCACGGCAACGCGGCACTGAAACGCGCAGAAACGCGTTTAAACGCCCCGCACACATGCGTGTCACCCCCGCACAGGTACGCGGCTCACTAACGGGCCCCGTACAAGTGCGGGCCCGCAAATGTCCGATAGAGGCGTGGAACGGCGAAAGGAGGGCGGAGGAAGGCTCCGGAGGGGCGGAGGGACGGGGTCAATGGGTGGAGAGTGGGAGGGGAGAGGCTCCCCGCACAGTATCGGGCCCGAATTTGCATGTAAAAACTACCGCGAGTGAAACACTCGCGGTAGAAAGCATTTAAAGGGAAGAGAAACCATTTCCGTCAGTAATGTACAGGAAAACCGGGGAAACCAGCAAAACGTGAGCAGTGTGATATGTGCACAGCACAAAAGTGAAAATAAAAATAGAAAATGACCACAACAGAACTATTAAAAATAGTAATTCAGCTGGGGAACAGTTATAGTGATGGGCAAATACAGAAATCACACCCAGCAAAGCTCCAGAAAAAAGAAATGAATTTTGGAAGGGTCTACTGAGAGGAGACGCTTCCAAAAAACATTTCCACGTTTTGGAGCTTTCCTGGGAGTGTTTGCTATGGTTGCCCATTAATATCACTGTTGCCTAGCGTGGTGATATTTTGTCCCACATTTCCCGTGGTCATTTCCGGGGTTTATGTGCACGTTTGTCACCAGACAGGGTGCATATGCCCACAGTAGAATTGCGTAGAGCAGGGTTTGTGACTCCATCCTGCCAGGCTTACTGCCTCCAGGGGCTGCCCTGTCTCTGTGGCCAAAGTGTGGTACAGCGGACAGAGTCATTACCTCTAGGACCAGAGGGCAGAGGTTCAAAACCCAGCTGGGGCACCTGCCAGCCCAGTCCCTATATTTTACCCACCACTAAATAAAGATAGCGCAGACACCCCTGTATGCATGGGGAAAACACCCATATTTTACCCAACACCGCACACACACCACAACAATGGGCATTACCTACAGCCAAGTCCCCCAAATGCAGTCCCATACTGCCACATTGCAATCAGGTCAACTGCTTTTTCTGAGAGAAGTTCATGCCAGCATGTTGGCGGACAAGTACATGTGGTGCAGGGGGCAGTGGCTGCTAACCACAGAAGACAGAGGCCTAGCCATGTGCAGGCTGGCACAGTCCACTGCAACAGATAGGTCCTGCCGGATCCACAGTCATGGACAGTCCAGGGAATCCAACCTATCTGTGGCTACACAGTGGTGCAGTGCACACAGACAGTGCATACAAGAACAGAAGGTCACAGGTTCAAAGCCCAGCTGGGGCTACTGCCAATCCTGCCCACATATTTTTCCCACAACTAAACAGTGATAGTAAGGACACACCTTTCATGGCGGGGACATATGCAATGGTAAGACATCTATCTTTTACCCCACTGAGCACAGACACCATGAACAGGGGCAGTACCTAGAGCAGAATCACCCAAATGCAGTCCTGGTGGGCCACACACCAGTCAGGTTCCATGCTGACACTCATACAAATGCCTGTGCTGTATATCTATGCACCACCACCATGGCATGTAGATGTAGCCCATGCATATTCATGAGGGATAGCAGGAAAACCCGAACAGTGTGATGCAAACCTGGACTGGAGTTGGGAATCTGTGCCGTAAAGCAGCAGCCATCAAGGGCAGACACACCCACACCCACAGGCCCCATTGGCCAATGTCTCCTGGAAAGGCAGAACATTGGACCGTGCATGCAGCACCCAAAACGAGCACTTGCATAACTTACCAATGTCACCCTACACCTGAGGTATACGGTACACAGCTTGGAGACGTTTGCTAGGAGCACAGGCAGGCAGTTATCCATACGTTACGTACATACTGCTAGTTGACCCCATCCAAACAATCTGTTAGGTGTTTGCGGGGCATGCTCCAGGCCTGGCCTCTGACGGTGCTTACCACCCTGGGGAGTGACCACCAGCTGTAATGCGTACCATATCCATGCCTTGCCGTGCTCAGGACCGGTTTGGTGGGCAAGGCTACTTACCCCCTCAATCGTAGCACCATGATGGCAGAGGTGTGGAAGTGTGTGTCTGTCTATACAGTGGGTGTTGGCTGCAAGCCCCTTCAACAGCCCGCACTGCCAGCACTGTTGCCAGTATTGGCCAGTCAATGTGCATAATGAGGTGCAAGGTACCATGGGTATAGCCAGGGCAGGGTGGTGTGGCCAGGATGCATCTGCACTGGGCATAGGGCCCTGGCAGGGACATTGGCTGGGATATTGTAGTGTCCGGCCACCACCTACACAGACAGGGTGGCCAAAGCATGTCCTTCTGGGGGATCACGCTCACCCTGACTGTGCAGTGACCACAGCATGGCTAGGCCCCCCCATAGTGCTGTATAGTAGTTCTCTCATGTGATAGATATGGGTTTCTCTTTGGGGCCCAGTCACTGATCTATCTGCTTGCTGTGTATGCAGACAGCCCAGTTCTGGGTGCATGCATCTCCATTGGGAACATGCACTATGGACTAACCAGCAGACTGTTTGTAGCTGGTAAATGTCTTGCTATAATGGCTTGCTGCAGGGGAATATCTGGTGGTGGAGTGCAGCTTACCATACCCTGGGCTTATGGCTGTGTATGGAGCTGCCTGCCTGGTGGGGGGGGGGTGGTGGTGGTGGTGTTCCTCAGCAGGACTGGGGTTGATGTTGCTCTCTACTGCCACCTTTGCAGGGAGGTAGAGTGTGGATCCCTTGATGGGGACCATGTTTGCCATGGGGGGGGGGGGGTGGTGTGTGCCTGATGGTGGCAGACAGGGTTATCCATGGTGTTTGTGCAGAAACTAGCTATCTTACACATTAACACTGCTTTGGAACGCCCGCTTGGCCTCCATCAGCCATGGCAGGTGTTGTTGACCTGGTCCTGGCCACCTCATTGCACACTCAGGGTGAGCACAGTACCCGCACGATGTAACGGTGTGTGGCTACTCTGTGCCAGTAAAACACCCGGTCAGTGCCCCCTACTAGGCCAAGGTGCTGTGTGGGTGCACCCGGTCACTTCCCCCAACAGGGCCGAGGTGCTGTGGGGGTGCATTCCCCATCTTGTGTCCATCTGCGGACAGCTAATTTGCATGTGCAGTGCATCATGGGTACGGGTGGCCTAACCCTATCCTGTTGACACCAGCAGACTGTCTGTGAGGTGACGTGTAGGCTATCTGCAGCCAGCCAGGGGCCTGCTTACAGCTATGGAGCTGTAGCGCAATGGTTACATCACTGCCTGTACAGCCAGAGGTCATGGGTTCAAACCCACAGTGGGGCCCTTTGGTAGGGCTGTCCACAGCTTTATTTTTATTTACTGTACATATGTCTATGCCGGCAAGACCACCCTCAGCTTACTATACCCATTAGGTGCCTCTGAGGGTGCTTCATAGGGCACCCTGTAGGCCACCTTATGGTTGCCATCCCTATAGGGTGCACTATACATTATCCTGTGTCGCAACATACATGCTGCCCTATAGGGTCATTCAAGGGTGCCTTGGCGAACAGTGCACTGTAACATGTGCCTTATGGGCCGCCGTATGTTAACATGCTGGGAGAGTGCGTTTGCTAGTAGTGATAACAAAATAAAATTATACAGCCTCCTACAGCACTCCACAACATAATACATACTGCCTCAGCAGGCATTTTTCACTGGGCATTGTGAGGAGTTGAACCCCTGATCCCTGCATCATTGGTCAGTGTTTTAACCATTGTGCTGTGGCTCTGTTCCTGTGCTTGTGCATCAGCGCACCGCCTTGTGCCTATCAGCGCGCCGCCTTCTGCCGCCCAAGGGGACCAGTGCGCCGCCTTCTGCTGCCCAAAAATAACTGTGCGCCGCCTTATGCCGCCCAAAAAGCACTGTGCGCCGCCTTCTGCCGCCCAAAAATAACTGTGCGCTGCCTTATGCCGTTCCAAATTAATTTGCCTCCTAAAACAATGTTAATCATTACAGTTACTGCCTCAGCTGACCTTTGTCGTTGCGCACACTGGGGGATTGAACCCATGGCCCCTGCACCATTGGTCAGTGTCTTCACCGTTGTACCACGGCTCTGTTGTTTTGCATACTCAGCAGCGCGCCACTTTGCCTTTCCACGCGCTAATGTCGACCCCCGCACATTAGCGCGACGCACACACGTCCGGTTGCTTACTACCGTTTTTTTTCTATTTTCTGCCTGGACCGCCCACTCCTTATATGGCACAGGCACACTAGCGCGGCCCCGCACGTTAGGAATGTTTAGTAAACATGCCCCTAAGTCTTGATTTTTTCTTAAAATTACCTTTGTTGCTTTTACTGCAATACACTAAGTAAAAAGGACATTTCATTTGTAGAGGTTTATTCCTCATTTTGATGAATCCGACAAAAAACTGTTTTGGGCACACTCTGTTTGAGCTTTGCCTCTTTTATATCATATTATTTTTGGTTTGGGATCCATCCCTTTTTTTGTTTGGGGTCGCTTTTGATATGGATTTCTCCCCGACATCCTCCTTAGTAAAGAGAGAAGACATTTTCATTTAGTTTATCAGCTACTGCCTTGCCTTCTATGAATGCCTCATTTAGTTTTGTGTCATCTAGTGGTCCAACTCCCTCATAGGTTTCTTGCTTTAAATTTGAAAAAGTATCATTATTTATTTTGCCTTCAGGGCAAGCTTCTTTTCAAATACATTTTGACCTGACTTATTACTGCCTTACATCTAACTTGCCGATGCGTATGCTTTTTCTTATTTTCTTCCTTTGGAGCCATATTTTGAAAAATGTTCTTTTGGTTTAATAGCCTCTTCCACCTCACTCTTTAACCATGCTGGCTGTTTGGTCGTCCTTTAAATTACTCTGGACAACAAATTTGTTAAACGTTTTGCTTCCTGAAAACATTTTGGGGATTGTGATAGGCAGCTTCAAGCTAAACACAAATATAATTTCAGATTGACTGTATCACGTAGGAATTTGGAGAAACATGAAATTAGATTTTGACTGAATTTAGCATGTTTAATCGCACCATGATGCTGACATATTGCAGTAGTTCACCTGAGCTAAAATTGTTTTGCTCCTGATTTTCATTTGTACTCAGCATCTGATGCTTCTCGTCTCAGTGTCCAACAATAGTCGGCCAGCATTGATGGGTTCCAGTTGCTCTGATACTGCACTTCCATCGTCACAGTGTCCTGGAGAAACCTTTCACCATGTTCGTTGCTGACTGCACCAAGATTAGCGGGGAAGATGTCCAAGTGTGAATGCAGAAAATTAATCTTCAGTGACATGTTGTACTGCATGGTCTTGTATGCTTGAAGCATGTTGTCAACCAGCTGGATGTAGTTTGGTGCCCTGACATTGCCAAGAAAATTCTCAACAACATCCCTGAATGCCTTCCATGTGATTTTCTTAGGCCCCACTAGCCTAAGAAACTGCTTGTCAGTGATGATGTGTCTGAATGCCTTCCTTAATCTTGGCATCAGTTATTCTTGGAAACATCTGTCTCAAATATCAAAATCTTTCACCTTTGTTCATCGCTTTCACAAAGTTTTTCATCAGTCCGAGTTTTATATGAAGAGGAGGCAAAAATATCTTACTTGTGGAGTATCCAGTTCTTTTTAATGTAATGAGACTCACTAGCATGGGAGTCCCATTCTCAAATGAAACAACAATGCTTGGCATACCCGAGCTGCATTCCTAGTAGCAGTGCCACTACTTTTTAGATTACCCCAGATGTTCCAGTTGTAGTTGTTGTACCGTATGTGTTTCAACACAGTTCCATGTTTTCATAGGTTTCTTTCATGTGCACTGCATAAGCAATAGGTATTCAAGGGCAGACATTGCCATTGTGTAACAAGACAGCTTTCAGGCTTAACAGTGAGCAGCAGGAGAATAGAATCATGATAATACAATGAAACGTTAACATTTGCGTGCTGTGTCCTTTTTAATCCAAGGACTTGGTACGTTTTTTTCTAATGTTTGCAGCGTGATGCTTTGTTTTTTATTATGCTCCCCATAATATTTTTATACCAGGCAATTGGAGTAAGACGCGGCTGCCTGTATGCATTTCACAGCTGTGTCCAGTGGCAGGAACAGATGAATTCGGTTTCTTAAATGCCGCCCAGTGGTGAATTATATGTAAAGGAAAAATAAAGATTTTGTCAGGTCAAAGAGGAGAGAATCTTCTTTGCAAACATTTTCCCCAGAACAGTTTTCTGTAGCATTGATCAACAAAGTTTGGACAAAGCCTGAAATTGGTAAGAGTTTGCAGTATCTCATCAGCGATGGACAGATTCAGTGGCCCTTCTAGCCTTTCTCCTCTTCTGTTTCTCTATTAAGGCAGGAAACACCTGTTTTGTTTCTAATGGCCCATCATCATCTTTCCACATTTAAACTGAAGGTTTGGTGATGCCCCGTTTCCACCATAAGCATCTATCTGTAGTGCAGGAGAAGGCCACTAAAAACCTCCATTTGTGTTTTCTTCTATGTTCCAAGCGTTGTCGGAGCACAACTCTTGGAATGTAAGAAAAAACACAAATGACACTTTAAATGGAAAACATTTCACATCCCTGACAGATTGATTTGTTCAAAAATTCACTTTTCCATGTCATATTCCCCCAGTGTTGACACTTTGCTGGGATCATTACAACTACTCCCTGGTTTTCACACTTGACCAGTTATGAATCAGATTTAAGGTTTGGGAAAGAGGGCAGAAAACATGGGGAATAAACCCCACCAGCCAAGTTGGCTGACACATTTCTAAAATAGCACAATCATTTATTAGGAATTTGATTTCCTGTAACTTCTGAAAGAGAAAAAAAATGTGCAAACAAAATCTTGTGCAGCCCTCCCATCCCCAAAAATATCCCGCTCTGGGATTATTCCTCAATTCTTCAATAAAGCACTTTTAGAGCATAAGCTTTTACTTGTGCGTTTGCCTTCCCTTTCAAAAATTGCACAAAATTAAATCCAAATGATGCACTAGGTCAAAACTGTGCTGGCAAACTGCCTTGTAGAGGTATTCAGAGTACCTTTCCCCCTACTCTTGGACAAGAGTGTAAATCCAGCCCAATATCTTTTACATGTCATGCTTAGCTTCTTTGACATCTTAGGCTGTCCTGTGGAAAAGAGGTGCACAGCTTTTTATATATCTGGGCTTTAGGGGTGTTTACTAAGGTTTCTAGTGGCCTGAGAACCACGTGCAACGGCAGCACCCAAGACTGCAATAACCGTATTAGTGCCGCTGAATATTCCACAGAGTGGCATTTACCTGGTTTGTAAGTCTGGAAACCATGAAAATGTCTTTGAATATCGGGCCCATAGAATTTCTCTGGGACAGGGACATATCTACCATACCTGAATGTAACTTGCCTTGAACTATACTGAAAAAAGCCTGAGCTAAATCCAAATTTCTTTCCTTTCTGCATAAAGGGGAATTAATAAGAACATAAGATATGCCATACTGGGTCAGACCAAGGTCCATCAAGCCCAGTATCCTGTTTCCAACAGTGGTCAATCTAGGTCATACGTACCTAAGCAGTATCCTCAAAAGACACAGGTTCCACAATGCTTGTATTGGGTCAAGCATTGATATCCTGGGTCCCTTTTTAATAATGGTTGATGGACCTTTCCTCCAGGAACCTGTCCAAACCTTTTTTAAACCCAGCTACACTAACAGCTCTTACTACATCCTCCGGTAACAAATTCCAGAGTTTGATTAATCTCTCAAACCTTTTACAATTCAGGTTCGGTTCTGTGAATATTTGACTGGAACAGTGTCAGATTAAACAAAAAACCTACAGATTTATTTGTATCAATTCTGGTGAACAGAAACATTTCCAGAATCAACCTGTTCCAAGAATTTGAGAATTGCCTATAGGGGTCATTCTATCCTGTGAATAGCGGGGGAGGGACATCCCATCCCCCCTATTCGTCTCCCTGCTCACCCCGGCAAAAGCCTCCCTGTATGAACAATGCGTTTGTACAGGAAGGCTTAGATGGGGAGCGGAGGGGGTGTTCCAGAAGCAGACCGCAGAGGTGAAATAAGTCCCCCGGATGTCAGGGCATCCTGTTGCTGGGCCAGGAAAAAAGAGGTAGGGGGTCAAGGAAGTTCCCCGCAGCTGGACCCTGGCCATGGGAGGCCGGATCGAGGGTCCAGTTGCAGGGAAAGGAGTAAATCGGCAGCGGCTGGCATTTGCAACGGGACACCATGGCACTGCGGCTCCATTCAGGAGCCTGACTTAGGTAGCCAGGCAAGTGGCTATGCGTGCAGGCCGATCAGAATCAGGGCCCAGCCTGCACGTTCAGGCCCTAGACCCAATTCTGATCCCATGGGCACATCTAGCCCCAGTGGGATCAGAATCCGGTCTACCTCTGGGTGTCCTGATTCTGATCGGATGCACAGGGGCCTGGACAGCCACATTGGAATGTGCCTTTGTGTGACGCCTATGTTGACAACACTCCTCTTCTTCCTGTTTCCTCGGCCTGCAACCTTGGGGTCATCTTTGACTCCTCCCTTTCCTTCTCCACACATATTCAATATATAGCTTAAATCTGTCATTTTTTTTCTCTACAATATTAACATAATTCGTCCCTTCTTTTCTGAACACGCTACTAAGGCTCTTGTCCACTCTTTGGTCACTTCCGTCTTGACTATTGCAACCTCCTCCTTGCTGGTCTCCCTCAGTGTCATCTCTCTCCAATCTATTCAGAACTCTGCTGAGTGGCTAATCTTCCGCCAGCCCCGATACACTCATATAACCTCTTTTATAAAATCACTTCACAGGCTCCCAGGGGCGGCCCAAGGGGGGCGCGGGGCCATGTGCGGAGACTCGGTGCGGGGCCTCATTTGCATAAGGGGCCTCATTTGCATAAATATTTGCATAATGTTACCATACACTAACTTTTAGTAAACATGCCTCTTCATGAGTGTATGGATAAAAAAAGACAAAGATTTCTACATTACTATAATCCAGTGCCAACCGCCAGGCACATTAGGAACTACAACAAACACTGCCCATTTAGAACCCATAGCAAACCCACCGTATCCCAACAGCACTACCAGGACTCATAAAGCACCATACACTACCTATCAAAAGGCAACACTGCAAATATTAAACCAATACATTTCAGAGAATAACAATACATGACCTACTGGGGAAAGAGAACAAGTGACAATGTCAAATAGGAATTACATAAACAGAATACCTCAGCTCAGTTACACATGCAGAACATAGACTATCACCAAACAAGGAATCACAATTTAAAAACAGGAAGACAATAATTAAACTGGGAACCCTAAAAGCCAAACTTGGAATGTACAACAACAATGTAGAAATAAAACTATAAATTAATTTCCTCTTGTACTAAACAAAGCACAGACATTAATGATGCACATTTCAATTTTATTTTTAGAAAAGAATGTTTTTTGCGCGGGGCCCCCTGAAACGCGGGGCCCTGTGCAAAAAACATTCTCGCTCAATGGACGGGCCGGCCCTGCTCTCGGACTCAGGCTCTATATTTTTTAAATTTTTTACATAATGTCAAGAAAAGCTCTGATTACAGAAAAGATAAGTTATCTACCAATAATCAAAATAAAAGAAACATTACATTTTAAGAAAAACAAATCAAAGGAATTAAAAACAAAGGAAATAAACAGTAAATATGCTGCAGTTAATCAAGCTTCAGATACCAACACCCCAACATCCTATGAAGAGGTTACAGATACTGATATATCCTGATCTGCAATCTTCAAAGACTTATTTCAAATCGTTTTTATTAAGCTTTTCACATAAGTTAGAAACATAGTAAGCTGGCTAGGTTCCAAAAAAGTATAATGAACCCCTTGCAATTTTACTAAGCATTTATATGGGTAGTGAAGGAAAAAGAGACCCTCCCCGCCAGTTGAAAAATCCTATGCCTAACTAAAAGAAACTGTTTCATCCGCCTTTGAGAAAGCTTAGAAACATCAGGAAAAACTCTTATACAGAATCACATGAAAAGATCATCTCAAACCCTAAAAATCAATTTCAATAGCCAATCATGATCAGGCTCTAAGGTCACCATTATCAGTAGAGTAGCAGTAAAAATTTGCTCTGATTCAGATTTTTCTAAAAACACGGTCAAATGAAGAGAGTCAAAAGAGAGTATTCACTCCTGCGCAAGACAGGAAGTGCCTCTGTTTAACTTCCAGGAAGTCAGTGGCACCAATATCTGCAACTTCTGACAGCCATGGGAGCAAAGGAAAACATAGCTGTGCAGAGGTGAACCAGGGCACCGGGCTTCGGAACTTACCGGCTCCCTCTGAAGCTGGTCAGGTGTGTGTGGGGCCCCTTGTGCCCATACATGTCCAGGTCCAGCCCTGCTTGGGGGGGGGGGTGGGGACATCTAGCAATGGTGTCCCTCAGAGGATAGCACCCCCTTGTTGCCCTTACCCCGCTTACCACATAGCACCAGCCCTGGTCACAGTGGAGGTACAGGGAGAGGAGAAGCAGTCCACTTTCTGTGACCCCATACTTTGATTATGTGACCCCATTTAGCATCCTGACCCACAGTTTGCGAATCACTGCCATATGGTTTCAAGATTAACCTGCTTAGGTCTAACCAATTGTGTTCTCAGACCTGAGGACTCAAAACTTTGGGATATCCAACAGGGTAACCTTCTCTGGACCATCAGCCAATTGAGAAGAAGACATCAGAGCAGGAACTGTGTCAGGCTGCACTCAGCACCTTCATCCACTACTGCCAAAACTGGCGGTTCACCCATAGCTGGTCTTCCTAGGATTGAATTTGCTGCCTGGGCCTGACTCTCCATGGCTGGACCCAAGATCTCCTGGCAGCACTCCCCAAGGGCAAAAGTGATGTCATGTACAGAGGAGTGCTGAGGGTCGCCTTCTGGGGGGCCCCCCCCCCCCCGTACCTCCTTGTGAACAAACCAGAGGCATCCCCGCAGTTCTGGGCCTCAAGATTGATGGGGTTATGTCACCCCTTTCTACTGACATTAAATGAGATACTTTTCATGCTGTTTTGTGGCACTGGGTATTTCCCATGTAATTATCTGTATAAACATGTAATATCCCTCTAATAAAATTTAAAAAAAAGAAACCTGTCTGCTGCTGCTGTGGGGGCCGCCGCGGCAGAATCGAGCGTGCCGCGGGGCCCCCCTGTACCCGGCACAGCCTCTCCTCCCAGTAGCAGTTCTCTCTTCTGAGCTGCAGTCAGACGCGCCGGCTTGCAGAGCGCGAGGGAAGAGTTTTTCCCTCGCTGCTCTGTTAAGCCCGCGGGGGCTGATGGGAAGTCCCATCAGCCCCCGCGGGCTTAACAGAGTCGCGAAAGGGAAACTCTTCCCTTCGCGCTCTGCAAGCCGGCGCGTCTGACTGCAGCTCCAGAGAGAGAGCTGCTACAGGGAGGGGAAGCTCTGCCGGGTACAGGGGGGCCCCGCGGCACGCTCGATTCTGCCGCGGCGGCCCCCACAGCAGCAGCAGACAGGTTTTCTTTTTTTTTTTCAATTTTATTTTTAGAAAAGAATGTTTTTTGCGCGGGGCCCCCTGAAACGCGGGGCCCTGTGCAAAAAACATTCTCGCTCAATGGACGGGCCGGCCCTGCAGGCTCCCCTTCTAACACATAAATGCATTCACTCTACTGCCCCTCGTTACCTTTCCTTTCTTCTCTCTCCCTACACCTCTCCTCATGAACTCCGCTCCTTCTCTGGCTTTCTTCTCTCTGTGCCCTTTTCTTCTTCTGCAGACTCCAGACTTCAATCTTTTCACCTTGCCGCTCCTTATGCATGGAAAAAACTTCCTCTATCTTTGTCTTCTCTCCCCCTCTTCAAATCCATTCTAAAGGCTTATTTCTTTGAGACTGCATTTGGATCCTAATCCCTTGCTCTCCTTGTGTCTCCTTCCCTCTTTGAACCCCCTGGTTTCTCTTGTGTTGTTCTGTCTGTCTTGATTAGATTGTAAGCTCTACAAGCAGGGACTGTCTTCTTTTATGTTTGTACAGCGTTGTGTATGCCTTGTAGCGCTATATACACAATTAATAGTAGTAGTAGAGAAGCTAGTCAAAATGATTCAAACCGAGTGAATATACAGATTTTATTAAAAGTACAATTGGCTTGACTTTATCCATTTTGCATGCATTCATTTTCTGGTTTCACTTAGATTATTCGATCGCCTCTGTTCTGGATAGCTTTTGAAATTAATCGGAACCTATTCGCTCTTCCCAAGTCCATTTCCTTTCTTAGTTTACAGAGATCCATATGCACTGATGATATTATAGCATAAACTAGAGGCATGCCTTTGCTGCCTTGACTAAGCCTGAACTTAGAAGCTAAGCAGGATCAGGCCTGATTAGCATCTTGGATGGGAGACCACCATGGTACTGTAGACTTATTGCATGGAAGAAAGGACTGGCAATCTACTTCTGATCATACCTTGCCAAGAAAACACAGCCAATAGATTGCCAGGAATCAGCATTGACTCAACGGCACACACAGGGCTGGTGTAATATGGCAGAGGGTGCCAATGGTTGGGGAAAGCCAGGGCAGACCCTATCACCATTGTAGGCATGGGAACTGTGCTGACTTTTGGGTGGGTGGTGGCAATCCTTCTTCAGTTTGTTTGGACATCTAAAAATTGTTAATGCACGCATATCACTTGTATGCACATATACCTACAAATTAATAAACCTACAATTGATATGCACTAGCAGAAAAGGCCGAGCATGCATACAAGGCATGCATCTAAAACAAATCTATAGAAAAGCATAGTAAAAAAACCCAGGAAAATCAGAAAAAAATTCATCTTAAACAAACCCCAGCTCAGTTCTTTTATTGGCTATGGGTACTCCTAGCATAAATATTATTAATGTTATATTAGAATTCTATTTAGCAATAAGTATTTGCTTACATAAGCAGGCTTAAGGGATGCACTGGTCCTGAACCAGTTAGATTAGTTAATTAAAGACTAAAACACCCTGAAATCCACTTAAGTAGCCAGAAATGCAGTGCTGAATATAGGAATTAGTGATTAGAAAGGAGAACCTCAGCTGAAGGCTTGGTAATAAAAAGATTAAATAGTCTTATTGCTTACTGACATCCTTGCAGGAGTCAGTTTATAAAGCTTTTTCAATGTGAAAAGCTTGTTTTAGTTGCGGAAAAGCCCTTTTATTAAAACACCTCACAGTACACATTCATATAAGTATGTGCGGTGACAAAACATTGCACACTTTTACACACACCTCATGTAGGCACTCCTGAGGTCAATTTATTGATTTATAAAAATTTCTCTATTGCCTTCCCATTCCAATCAATCTTTCAAAGCAGTTTACAACCAATCACAGGAATTACAATAGGAAGTACATGATACAAGGTTCAACATTAGGAGCCACCACCCAGCAAAAGGATTTAGGCGTCATTGTGGATAATTTATTTAACCAGTTTTCTATACCGCCTTATCCTTTAATCAATAAAACCCTCTGCCCAGTGTGCAGCCACAGCCAAGAGAGCAAATAGAATGCTAAGAATCATAAGGAAAGGAATGGAGAATAAACCAAGGATATTACAATGCTTCTGTATCATAGAAACATAGAAACATGATGACAGAAAAAGACCACATGGCCTATCTAGTCTGTCCTTCCATAACTGACGAGGCCGCGGGCAGGGTCCCGGCGGCCGACCCTAACCGGGCGCGCGGCCGGTGCGTAGGATCCTGCGCGTGGCCGGTGCGTAGGATCCTGCGCACGGCCAGGTTGGTCAGAGTTCATTGGCTCCCGGCGGTTGTGGCCGCGCGGGAGCCAATCAAGTTGATTCATGCAGCATGGTGGGGGGTTTGGGCCTGGCGAGCAGCCTCCGCGTGGTCATTCTCGGCGGAGGCTGCCCGGGGTGCCGGCTTTTTCCTGCTCTCCCTGGTGAGTAGGATAGCTGCGGGTTTGCGGGCCGAGGGTGCTGGTCGGATGCGGCGGGGGTCGGGGGGAGGGGCGGGGGGGGAGACGCGGTGGTGTGGTGCCGGCTGGCTGCCGCGGGCCCCCCCCTTGCGCCTCTTGCCGGCCCCGGCCTAGCCCTTGCCGCTCGGTCCTCGGGCTTCCGCGGGGTGGACGTCGGGAGCGGTTTGTGGCCGGGCGTAGTACAATCAAAAAAAAAAAAAAAAACCGCCGCAACGGGGACCCGACGGGAGCGGGGTGGGCTGCTGGCTCCTGCCCGAGTCTTGCTGGCAGCTTCGAAGGAGCGGCGGCTCTGCAGTGGGGTAGACGAGGAACGACGGGGTGGTGGTGGGGGGAGGGTTGGGGGAGGGCAGCGTGCTGGCTTCGGGGGAAGGCCGCTGCTCACTGGGGTAGGGGGTTTGGGCCTGTTCCCCACAATTGCTGTGGTGGAGTGCCGTCCCTTCACGGATCCAGGAGTAGCTTGCAGGGTCCAGGTCAGTCTTTTGTGCACGGGGCCCAGTCAGTCTGGGCATCATGGGAACAGAGGAAAGCTTCCACAGCGATATCTGGAGCTGGCGGGGGGTGGGTTGGGGGCGTTCGGGGCCCCTAACGGTGCTGCCCTCGAGCGGGGGAAGGGTGGGCATGGGGGGGGGCTGTGTGCTGGATCCCCTTCCCGGGGGGCCTGGCGGGTTAGCGGTGCCACACTCCGAAGGTGGGGGTGGTCGGGGGCGGTGGTGGGGGGGGGCTAGGTGGCGAATGCTGGGGGATAGGGGACGAGCGGTGGGGGGAGCGAGAGGAGCTCGGGCAAAGGGGGGGAGGTATGCAGCTGGGTTTGGGGCAGTGGGGTATGGGGGCACCTTGCTACTGTTGTGGGGATTGGGTGGTGGCTTGTGGGCCTTGGCCTGGGGAGCCCGAGATTGGGGGGGGGGGTTGACGGGATTTGGTTGGACCAGTGAGGGGTGGGTACTGGCCACTTGCTTGCTGTCCGGCGGTTCCCCTCCTTCCTTCCCCCCCCCCCCTGTTTTTTGCTTATGTTTCCACAGGGGCCGGCGCCGAGGACGCTGAAGCGGACATGGGGACAGTTGCTGCCGAAGCTGCATCCGGTGTCCGGCGCAGGAGACGGCGCAGGCTGGCGCGGTGATCCGCCAGCTGTATGACCGGCCGGCTGCTGCCGGGCTGCTGAGGGTTGCGAGTTGGGGTGAGTGATTGGGCCCTTCGGGCGCGGGAGGGTCGGTTGGAGTCTCCGGGGGGGGGGTTCGGCGAGGGAGCAGGCAGTGTCATGGCTCGGTGTCAGCCCCCCCCCTCGTGCTTTCTCGTCGGCATCTGGGGGGAGCTGCTGGGGAGAGGGACGGTTAGCGCATGGATGGTGGGGCCTGGGAGGGAGGAGGGGCCCTGCCAGTAGTTCCGTCGGAGCTGGGTTGGGGGCCCCGGCGTTTTGGCATCTGTTTACCAGTTGTAGCGAGCAGCGTTCGGGGGGGTGACGGTGAAGGGGGTGGAGGATGCGCTGGTGGGGGCAGGATAGGCCGGCGGAGCGCAGGGTAGTGTAGTGGGCTCGATCCTTTTGGCTCCTCGCAATTTGGGATCCTGTGGGCATGTACGGATTCTGTGGGGAGGCGGTTCTATTCGGATTATGTTGGGAGGCGTTCCGGCCCCGTGGAGTGTGGGCGGGCCTAGGCTGGGCTGTTTATGTTCGGGATGGCAGTGGCCTGGAGATTTCATGGGGGCACGCATGATATCTTTACCTCTGGCTCGCCTATTTGTCCGCGTGCGTGGTGCGACTTGGGGGGGGGCAGGGGGGGCGGTCAAGTATGGGAGGTGCAATGTATCCACCCCCACTATTTGTTCAGTCGGCGGGTTCTGGCGCTACTGTGTGGTTGGGGGTTACTCCAGGTGTCCTCGGCGCCGGGGGTCCGGATACGGGTGTATGTTGTGATGGTGGCTTCAGCGGTGTCCGAGGCGGCGGGACCGGGTTGTACTGGGGGTTTGGTTTCTGTTCAGTTTGTTTGGCTGGGGTTGGGCGAGAGGGTGCGACCTAGTGCTGGGTGACCCGGGTACGGCCCGGTGGTGTTGCCAGTCCTCTGCTGTTACTTCCACATGGCGTTTGGTGGCTGGGACCGGTTGAGGAGCCCGGGCGGTGCAGGCCCTTCGTATGCGTGCATGACCTACGGGGGGTTTCGGTCACTGACTGAGTTCCGCGCGGGTTGTGTTCAGTGCTGTCTGCGTCATTGGCTCGGACGGTGGAGATGGGCCAGAAGCGGGTTGTGCCGCATTGAGGGACACAGTTGGGCTTGCCGCATTGCGGGTCTCGGTTGGGATTGCCTTGCCTTTCGACCGTTGTCGGTGCATTCATCTGCGTTACAGGTAGGGCTTCCGTCTTCAAGGGGTCTCTTGCTTTGACAACTGCGGGCCAGGGGCGGCTCAGTCTCGGGTGGGTGCTTTGGCTGGTCAGTACCCTCCTGCGGTGGTGGCGGCGGGGGTGCATTAATGGTTGTTTTCTGTTTGAGGGGGCGTCTGCGGCGGGGAAAGGTCCAGGGAATGTTCCTTTGGTTTTCGGCGATAAGAATAATGTCAAGGTGCGGTTTTCGATTTGGTGGATAGGGCAGCTCACCTGTGGCTGCAAGGGGGTCGGCTGCAGGTTGCCGGTTCGGGGTTGGGGTGGTTAATGGGTTGGCGTCCTCCAGTGTGACTTTGCGGGGGGCTGCAGGCGTTGTCGGGATGGTAGATTTTGCCCGCCGTGCGATACCGCTGGGAAACGGTATGCGGGGCGGTTGGCTGTTGGCAAGTGTGGGGGGTGTAGCTTCTACACTGTTTGTTTGGGGTCGCGAAATCGTGTGGCTGATTTGCGGCTCGGCAGTCGCTTTTCGGCCCAGTTTGACGGGACATTGGTCTTGATGGGGGGGGGGGGTGAGGTGGCCGGGGGGGGTTACATCCTTACTCGGGTGCGGCAGGGGGAGGTTCGCAAGGGGGTGTGTACTCGGGCGGGGCCTGGGGGCACGGGAGGCTGGCCCCAGTCTTGGCAGGTACGGGGTTTGACTGCCAATATCTCCTTTCGCGGGGCGGGTTCTGGATCAGGGGGTTTTTGTGGGAGTTCAGGGCGGCTTTCCTCCGCTGTCGTGCGGTGATCTGTGGTGCGGTGATGCGGATGGGGGCAGGGGGTCCACGGTTGATGCCACTGGAGCTTGCCACCAGCAGGAGTAATGAGGGGGGTTGGGTTGGCGTCACTGCCGTGGACAGTGTCCAGGTCGGGGGAGGCTGGGAGTCTCCCTGGGGGTAGGGATGGGAATGCCGATCCTTTTTCTCGTTTTCCGGTGGTGGGGTTCGGGCTTTGGCTCAGGAGTTGACGGGGAGGGATCTTGGGTCCCGGGGAAATTCTGGAGCACTGGCACGGGTGACCGGCTTAGTGGCGGCAGGGTCCGGTATCACTGGGGGCCGTGGTTGGGATGGCAGCCGGATGGGGACGGGGCAGTCTGATTTGGTCGCGCTCAGGTTGCACACGGGGGCATTGCTTAGTGGATACATGTGGTGGGATAACGGTGGGGGTTGGCCATGCCAGTAGAGCGTTTGCGGTTGGAGGATTTCCAAGTTACGGGGGGGGGGGGGCGGGTGTGGATCGCTGGTTGGGAGCTTTGTGACTTGCAGGCTACTAATCGGGATCCAGCACGCCTCCTCACGCAGGTGGTGCTGGGGGGCGGCTTGCGGCAGTATGGCGGTGGGGCTGGGTCGGGTAGGAAGCCGCTATGTTTTGGCGGTCTTTCTCTAGCCTTTCGCAGGGCTATTCATATGGCGCGTTGCCGACGGATTTGGTTGGGCCTAAGGGCGGGGGTGCGCTTTGCCGACCCGCGTTGGGGTTTCAGGGTGGATTGTGATATTTTGGCTGGTGTCAGTCTGGCCCGTGGGGAGCCGATCGGGGGTGCGTGGTAAGGGGTCGAGGGCTGGGTGATGTGCCCTGTGGCTGCGTGCGGAGATACCTGCGGGTGCTCCCCAGGCGGGCTAGGGTTTATTATCGAGTGAGCGGGTGTTGGCCCGTTTTAGGCCCGGGGAGTCCGGTGCCCGAGGGGTCAGGCTGGCGCTGCGTTGGGTGGGTGCAGAGCCTATGCATTCCTGTTGTACACTTTTCGCAGTGGGGGTGGCTGCGCAGGTCATATGGAACATGGGCGGATGGCGGTCTCTGGCGTTTCAGGGTCCTGTGCGGATACAAGGGGGGCGTGGGGTTGTGGGATTTCATTGTTCATTTCTTTTGCAGGTGGCGGTCTGTAGCCTGCGGAATGTGGGGAATTTGTCACTACTTTGTCCAAGGTGCAGGGTCCTGGCGAGGTGGGGGACCGCCAGTTTCGGATGGACCTGATTGTGGTGGCGGTATCACGGCTGGGCAAGCGTGACGCTGTAGGTCGCAGCGGCTTCCTTTGCTGCGGCGCCGAGAGCAGATATCGCCCCTGCCGGCAGTGGGTGCCACCGACCGAGTTCTGGGTCGTGCCGGCATCTGATCAGAGCGGCGCGGGGGGATTTGGGTATGCAGCTGTGGCGGGGTGTAATTCTGATGGGGCCTGACGTGGTGCCGGGGCCTGTCGGGTGGAGCCTAACAGTCCTTCACTGCTGGGTTGCTGGGTTGGCCAACAGGGGAGGGTACCAGATAATGCACCCGAGGCTTTATGAGGGTGCTGGGGGGGGGCAGGCTCGCCAGTCGGGATGGTGTTGCCCCTTTACGACTGGCGAGAGGCCTTGGATTATGTGTTGGTTGGAATGCTCACTGGTCGCAGCTTGGCATTTGGGGGGGCGGCACAGGAACAAGGTTGTCACCTGTGCCGGTGGCGGGATCCCGGAGGTTTCCGGGGTCCGGAGCCTCAGGCTACACCTGGGCGGGGGCGGGGTGCCCCTGACCCGGTCAAACCCTGGACGACTTTTGCTATAGCATGGCGAAGTCGGGGGGAAGGGTTAGGTAACTTGCCGGGGTGGCAAGTTATGGCGTTAGCGGTGGCAAGGCACTTTGCTAAGGTATGGCTGGTGCGGGCCGGGTGCCGCTAATCGCTGGAGAAGGTGTAGCATGTTGGCATAATTGTGAAATTGTTAAAAGGTTAATAAAGCTGCGACCAGTTATGTTCCACAAACTGTTGGTGTGGTGTCTTTTGTGGGTTTGGAGGTTGGGGATAATGGGGGATGGAGGAAATGGACCCGAAGCACCAGGTCCGCCTGCCTCGGTTACAACAACTACAACAGTCCACTTTTTACCTTTAGAGATCCTCTGTGTTGGTCCCATGCTTTTTTGAATTCAGTTACTGTCCTCAGTTACTGTATCAGTTACTGTATCGTTCCATGGTGCGACCCTACTTTAAATATTGTGAGCAGTTCTGGTCGCCATATCTAAAAAAGGATATAGCAGAATTAGACAAGGTATAAAGAAGAGCGACAAAAATGGTAAAGGGGATGGAAGAATACTCTTATGAGGAAAGGCTTAAAAGTTTAGGGCTCTTCAACTTGAAAAAGAGATGGCTGAGGGGAGATATGATAAAGGTCCATAAATTAATGAATGGAGTGGAACAGGTAAATGTAGATCAGTTGTTTACTCCTTCAAAAAGTAGAAAGACCAGAGAACATGCAATGAAGTTACAATGTAGCACATTTAAGACTAATCGGAGAAAATCTTTTTACACTCAACGCGTAATCAAACTCTGGAATTCCATACCGGAGGATGTAGTAAAACTATTAGTATAGCTGGATTTAAAAAGAGGTTTGGAGATGTTTCTGGAGGAAAATCCATAAACCATTATTAAAGAGGACTAGGGAAATCCACTGTTTACCCATTGGACAAGCAGCATGGAATCTGTGTACCTTTTGGGAACCTGACAGATACTTGTGACTTGAATTGGCCACTGTTGGAACCAGAATACTGAGCTTGATGGACCCTTGGTTTGACCAGGGAAAAAGAGGTCTGCAACATGAAAGTTCACTAACAGTTGTTGTTGGTGAATTGATGTGCATCTCTTAGGGGGAGAGAATAAAGTTCTCTCCTCAAGTCTGGTTGAGTACCTTCATGTGGTGACCCTGTTGTATAGCAGCTATACCAGTGGTTCTTAACTCAGTCCTCTGGAGCCCCCAGGCCAGTCAGGTTTTCAGGATATCCACAATGAATATGCATGAGATAGATCTGCATGCATGGTGCAGATCTATCTTGTGCATATTCATTGTGGATATCCTGAAAACCTGATTGGCCTGGGGGTCTCAGAGGACTGTATTGAGAACCACTGATCTATACTAAATCTCAGCAAGGTGACACTGCAATTGAAGTATAGTAGGAATGATAAAGAAAAAGACAGACTGGCCGCATGCCACCCAGGATAAAAAGGTGCCCACCTGTAGCCTCCGCACTAGGGTAACGATGGTAGTAGCAATAGTGCAGACACTATAGATGTAGGTAACATCTCTGCCACAGATAAAGGCCATGGTGAGCATGTTCATGGACCCACTATGGCAGGAGATAAACCACAGAAATTAATGAAAAAGTTAAAAGGATTAACTACAGTTAAGTGGACTTCTGCAGATAAAGAGGAGATAATGCAGTGCAATTTTTATGCTACATACCAGAGACTGTAGTAAAAGCTATTACTGTAGCTGGATTTAAAAGAGTTTGACAAGTTCCTGGAGGAAAAGTCCATAAACTATTATTAAAGAGGACTAGGAAATCCATTGCTTACCCATTGGACAGCAGCATGGAATCTGTGTACCTTTTGGGAACCTGACAGGTACATGTGACCTGGATTGACCACTGTTGGAAACAGGATACTGGGCTTGGTGGACCCTTGATCTGACCCAGTATGGCATATCTTACAGTATGTTCTTATGTTCTAATAAACAAAGAGTAAAACAACAATTCAATAAGACAGGACAAAGAAATCAAAATCAAATACATTGACAGCTTACATCCTCATCGTTTGAAGGAGAGCTTACCTTTTGCCCAAGTTCTCCGTTATCGTTGGAATTGTTCCACAGTGTCTGATTATAAATTACAGTCTCGGACTCTACAAGCTGCTTTTGAATCTCGTGGATATCCTGCTCCTCTGGTTCATCGAGCCCGACTTCGCGCTCGTTTTAATGACCGCGACTGGCTTTTGATTCCGCGTACTCGTTCTTCGTGGGATTCCTCTAAGGTTCATTTCATCACCAAGTACAACCCTTTGAGTTATCAGGTTTCTAAGATTCTTCAGCGACATTCTCATGTTTTGCGCCTAACTCCTGGGCTTCATCATCATTACATTCGTCCTGTATACACTAAGGGTTCCAATTTAAAGGATATTCTTTGTCCATCAGCTTTTTCAAGTGCCCGACCAGCACCTTCTGAATCTGGGCGACACCGCAGTTGTGGTCACTGTTCGGTATGCTCTGTAATGGACTCCTGCACCAGTTTTTCTTATCGACATCAGAGTGTCAAGCTGCGATTTTCCACGTCCTGTGACAGTACCAATGTCATTTATTTTCTTCGTTGCCCTTGTGGTCTGGGTTATGTAGGGAAGACCAGTCGGGCTTTGCGTACCCGCTTGATTGAACATCGCAGTCGTCTTCATTGTATGGTTGAGGGTGCTCCCCTGGTTCATCATTTTCAAATCATGGGGCATGTTTTTGAAGATTTGACATGTGTAGTAATTACCCAATGCATTCCCTCTATTTATGGTGGGGATATGCCACGACAACTATCTCGTTTAGAACAGCGCTGGATTTTTTCCCTTCGAACTGTGGCTCCTGGTGGATTGAATGATTCCATCGAATGGAAAGGCTGTCTGTGATTTTTTTCATCAAAGCATTTCTCTTTTTCATCAAAGCATTTCATCAAAGCATTTCCCCCTTTTTTTTGATGATTTTCTTTCATCGTGTACAGCAGGGAGGGTGGGTTTCTTTGGGGTTCTCTGGCATTTCCCTGTTTGCTTTTTTGTTTATACGTTTGGGTTTGGTATAATAACCTGCTTGTTTTTGATTGGCTCCCCTGTTTTAACCCCGCCTTTATATTTTTGCTATGACGCATGCGTCGGCGTTTGGGAAGGTGAGCCATGAGCCGGCGATCATCACAGCGTCTTTTGGCTGTTATATTTTTGCGTTCTATTTTCCCAAATCCAGCACACAGGGTTTGTACTTGCATATTTATTTAGGTGGGCCTGGTCTGTTATAGGGGGTAGATCCCAGTTTTATTTCATTTTGTTTTGTTTTGTTTTGCTACATGAGTCACTTTTCTTTTTCTTTTTTTGTTGTTTTCAGCTTTTTTGCTCCGGTGCTTCGTTCTATTGAGTCACATAGTTGTACGGTGACAAGTGATTTTTTGCTCCCTGAGGAAGCCTTAAAGGCGAAACATCGGATGTCGGAGTTCCTTATCACCTGAAATACCGCATTGAAAACTACAGTTTTTTTCTACACTTCGATAAGGTTTCTAGACCATCATTGTTTGATCTTCAACAACTTCATTATCTTCATCGGATTGTGACTGTTACCATCAAAAGATAAGTGTCCGGAGCTTTCTATGTTAATGTTATGTGACGGTAGCACTTAACTGCTCGGAAGCCTGCTGGTTGCCACCTGGGTTTTCTTTCCAGGTTGGCTGGAGGTTTTTTTATGACCATTGATGTAATTCCTAGTCTGTTTTGTTACCTTAGACGTTGGGGCGTCTGCAGACAGACTTGATTCCTGTCACTGTTTTGTGCAGGGAGATACTGAGGTTTTTTTTCCTCCTTTTCTGGTGGACGGGCAGTTTTCAGTTTTTTTATGTATGTATTTAATTTTTGGGTTTTTTAGGTTACATTGATTGGGGTTGTATCTGTTTTTTCTGTATCGCTTTTTTGCCCCTTGAGAAGATTTTTGTTATATTTCTCTGCAAACAAGCAGGAAGTCAGTCCTCACATATGGGTGATGTTAGTGCCAATGGAGCCCCCATGGAAGCATCTCCCCAGCTTTCAAAGAAAGTCTTTGGGAGATGCACCACGCATGTGTGGTCCCCTTCTCACCCAAGGGTGCCATCTTGCCTCAGTCTCCTTTTTTCCGTGGAGTCCTCTGAAAGCCTTGGGAAAGAAGCCCTTCTTCCCAAAGAAAAAGGGCGGCTTTGGCAACGCCTCACAGTTCCAGGCCTTCCTGGCCCCACAGTTTAGCCAACAGCACAAGGGGCAAGGGCATGGCCCCCGTAAGCAAAAGACCACCAAGTCTCAGGTGCCTGCCCCGGCTCAGCCAGCGGGGAGATTTTGACTCCCTGGGCATGACCTCTCCCCCAGGAGGTCCCCTAAAGCCCATGGTGGGGGGGCTGGCCCACCATCACCACTGATACCTGGGTCCTACAAGTGGACCGCCACCCTCATACTTTCCAGGAGAGTCCGCAGGTCTCCTTGAGGTCAAAGCAGTGGAGCCAGTGCCGAAACATCTCTGGGGCACCGACTTCTACTCCAGGTATTTCCTCATTCCCAGGAGAACAGGGGGCCTCAAGCCCATCCTGTATCTATGGGATCTGAGCAAGTTCCTGATAAGGTAAAAGTTCAAAATGCTCTCCCTTGGAATATTGATGCCATTTCTCCAGTAGGAAGATTGGCCATGTTCCTTAGACCTAAAGGAAGCCTACACACACATCCTGATCCATCCTAGCCACAGAAAATACCTCTGGTTCGTGGTGGGAGGAGAGCACTAACAATACAGGCTACTGCCTTTCGGGTCGGCCTCATCGCCAAGGGTCTTCACCAAGTACCCTGTGGTGGTTGCAGACCACTTCATTGAGCCTTTCCCTACCTGGATGACTGGCTTATAAGGGTAGGCACAGTAGCAGAGGCACAATGCGCCACAGGGCACACCATCAAAACCCAGCAGCATCTGGGGTTCATCATCAGTTATACCAAGTCCCACTTCTCTCCGGCTAAACGCCTGGAATTTATAGGGGCTCAGCTAGACACCCTCCAAGCCAAGGCCTTCCTCCCTCAGGAGAAGTCAGTACACCTCAGGGTGCTAGCCACAGAGATACAGCAACGCCAGTCGCTACCCGCCTAGCATCTCCTTCACCTGCTGGACCACATGGCCTCCATGGTTCACATGACCCCATACACTTGACTGCATATGAGAGCGGCCCAGTGGTGCCTCCGCTCTCAGTGGACACAAGCCACAGGTAGGATCCAGGACAGAGTGAGAGTAACATGCCAGCTGGCAGACTCCCTTGGATGGTGGCAGATTCCAGGCACACATCCCCCAGAGGGTCCTCACCATGGACGCCTCCTTTCTGGGCTGGGGAGCACATTGCGAGGGCCTCCACATGCAAGGCAGCTGGTCCTAGATGGGATCCCAGATGCAAATCAATCTGCTGGAGCTCTGGGTGATATTTCTGGATCTCCGAGCCTTCCGCCACAGGCTGCAGCACTGGTTGATGTTGGTCCAGTCACAATGTTCTATGTGAACAAACAAGGGGGCACAGGGTCATACTGCCTCTGCTAGGAGGTGGTCTCCCTTTGCCAGGAGGCGGTAGCCCTCTGCTTCTATGCGGCACACAGAGAGATGCTCCTAAGAGCGGTCTACTGGGAAGCATTCCCAAGATGGCTGCATGAGGAGAGTTGTGCATGCCTCTGATGCCAAAATGGAAGGGGAAGGTTAGAGCTTACCTTGTGGAGCCCCAGCCAGACAGTTTGGGTCCTATAGACCAATTTGTCGCAGTCTCTGAGGCTCAGCAATGGGAGATTCATGCAGGCTTGCAGGAGAGCAATTGGAGGAATCAGCACTCCTGCCTGCTTTGGATTTCAGCTTGTCTCTTGAGACGTGTATCCCGCTTCTGTTTCCCAGTGCTGCTGCACCCAATACATCAGCAGGTGAGACTGTGGAGTCTGAGGGAGTTGTTTCTCTCATGCTGTCATAGGGAGCGGGCATAGAGGGAGGTGTAGCAGCTGCCCTGTTGTCATCTGGGTTATCTACAGGAAGAACGGAGGTGGTGGAGCCATCCCTGGTCAGAGGGGAGTTGGTGAAGGAAGCCCTCGTTGGATATCTGAAAGACCCAGCTTTGTTTGCTCTTCAGCGGCCTCAAAATATTACTCTAGATAACATCTGGGAGGCTATAACTTCACTTTCAGAGAACTTGGCAAGGCAATGCGCAGGATTTTCGTCCCAGGTTAATGCCATTACTCAAAACGTGGACCTGTGTATAGGTATAATGGAGTCATTTATAAAGAAAGTAGAAGAGCATGAGACTAAGTTGAATACTTTTGAGGACACCAGTGTTGTGCTTATTAAAGATAATACTCTGCTAAGGGCCAAAGTGGAAAATTTGGAAAACATCGCATGTGCTTCTAACCTTCGGGTTCTGAACTTTCTGTACTCTGCCATTGGATCTATTTAAGAAGTATCTGATGGAGAATTTGGCAGTGACTGCAGAGTTAATGCCTCCAAAAGTGAAGGCCTTTTATTTGCCATCGGGGAAGAGAGACACTGGAGCCTAGGGAGAACCACTTTCTATGGATGTTATTAATGTCTCAGAGATTCTGAAGTCTCCTGAGCCAACTCTATTACGAACTTCTACTTTGGTGGTAACGTTTACATCTGATAGGGACTGGTTACTTTGTTTGTACTATACTAAATGCTCTGTGTCTTTCTTTGGGCAAAAGATCTTGATTTTCCCAGATGTTTCTAGAAACACTCAGAAACAGCGGAAACAGTTTCTTTTACTAAGACCGGGCATTTTAGAGTTGGGGTTACCTTTTACTTTAGATTTCCATGTAAATGTACTGTGATCTATAGGTCACAAAGATTTATTTTTTTCCAACCGACAGATCTTTCTGCACTTATAAATGCCAGAATTACTATTACTTCCTCCCCTTCCGATAGTGTTGGGGTGGCATGATGGCAGGTCTAATAATGGGTAGCCTTGGGCTCTCCGCAGCCCTCTTGTTTTTCCTTTGTTTTATTTTTAACTTGGATATAAGATAGTTGGACTCCTCCAGCCCTTCTATGCATCTGGTGTTAATTATTCACCGCATAGTGGACTGCAGGTGTAAATGCACTTGGAAATCCTATTTATTACTTTCTTTTTGTACCTTTTCTGGTGTTTTACCTTTTCTGTACAAGCTTGTTCTTGAGTTATTGTGAAAATTCTTTAAATAATAAACTAAAAAAAAAAAAAAAAAAAAGCGCAGTCTACCTCCCGGGCCAAGACAAAATCCTGGCGGACAAGCTGAGCAGAGTCCTCCAGCTGCACAAGTGGTGCCTGGATCCAGAAGTGACCTACTAGACATTTCGACTCAGAGTCTCCCCCTGGTGGACCTGTTCCCCAGCCCAGACAATACACAGTTGCCACGCTTCTGATCCCACCAGCCACACCCATCCCAGGTGTCAGCAGATGAGTTCCTCATTCCATGGACGAAAGGCCTCCTTTATGCCTTCCTGCTGACACCACTGGTTGCCAATATCCTCTTCAAGGTCCAGTGCGACAGGGTATCACTAATACTGATAGCTCCCCAGTAGCCCAGGCTATCCTGGTTCCTGCTGCTCCTCTCCCTGTCGCCAATTCCCCTGGGCCGAACCCCAGGACTACTCTCACAGAAGCAGGGGTCTCTCCTACACCCCATGGCTTGGCTGCTGAAAGGCTAGCATTAGCTCCCTTCAGTCTCCCACGGGATGTGGAGGAGGTTCTTCTGCCTCTCGTAAAGCTGCCACAAGAAGGGCATACACCTTCAAGTAGCGCAGATTCTCAGTGTGGTGCGCCAAAAGATTGGTGAATCCATTCTGCTTGGTACAAGTGGTACTCCAGTACCTGCTCCATCTGTCGCAGGTGGAACTAAAGTCCAACTCGGTCAGAGTGCACATGAGCACTATCGCAGTGCACCAACATTCCATTGAGGGCAAGCCCCTCTCGGCTCAGCCCCTTGTATCTCGGTTCTTACAGGGCCTCATGCTATCCAAACTCCCAATTTGCCCTCCAGCGGCAGAGTAGGATCTCAATGTGGTGCTCTTGCAGCTCACTAAGCCGCCATTTGAGCCACTGGTTACCTGCCACTTGAGGTACACTCTTGGAAGATCGTCTTCCTTGTGGCACTCACATCAGCTCTCAGAGTCAGCAAGTTCCAGGCTATGATGACAGAGCCCCCCTACATGAGGTTCTACAAGAACAGGGTAATGCTCCACACACACACCTAGTTTCAGCCGAACGTGGTGTCCCCATTCCATCTCAATCAGGAAGTGGTGCTCCCCACCTTCTTTCTGAGACCTCACGCCAGCAGGGCGGAGACCATTCTCCATACTTTGGATTGTAAAAGGGCCCTGTCCTTCTATCTACAATGGACTCAGGGCCAACGCAAAGCACCTCAGCTTTTCATATCCTCTGTCCTCAGTCGTCTGTGGCTCCCAGTGACTAAGCGAACTCTGTCCGCTTGGGTGGCAGACTGCATTACCCTCGCCTATGAGCAGGCGGGGATTTCACTGGACCAGAGGGTCATGGTGCACCGCATCAGGGCCATGGCTACTTCTGTGACAAATCTGCATTCCATCCCCGTGATGGAAATCTGCCAGACCGCCACCTGGTCTTCGGTCCATACCTTTGCAGCTCACTACTGCCTGGAGAGGGAGTCCTAATGGGACAGCATCTTTGTCCAGGCCATACTCCATAATCTCTTTGTGGTGTAGGAAACTCCTGCCCTCTAACCCTTCTGTATTCAGGCTACCTACACAGAGCAGTGGGTACACCCCTAAACAAAGGCATGGGGAGGGGTGACCTGAACAGAGCAGCAGGTGCACCTGCTCTTGCCACCTTGCTGGGCTGACTAGATGGACCATATTGGTCTTTATCTGCCATCATATACTATGTTACTATGCATCTGGACCTCCAGGTTTTCCTGTCCCCAGCTCAGATGCATCCCTAGGATAAGTTGAGATTTTTTCCGCCTAAGTACTCCAACCTGCTGCTTTCTCTCCCTTCTCCCTGCTGCAGCTCAGGAATTTCACCAGCAGACTCAGCCTCAATCTCAGTGACCTAACCCTCCCTGCCGAGCTTTCCTAGTTCTCCAATCTTTCTTGTCCTTCCCTCTGCTAGAAAAGTAGCAAAAGAGATCCAGGGGAACATAAGATATGCCATACTGGCTCAGACCAAGGGCCCATGAAGCCCAGTATCCTGTTTCCGAGAGTAGCCAATCCAGGCCACAAGTACCTGTCAGGTTCCCAAAAAGGTATACAGGTTCCACAATGCTTATCCCATCGATTAAGTAGTGGCTTTTCTTGGTGCTCTTTAATAATGGTTTATGGACTTTTCCTCCAGGAACGTATCCAAACCTCTTTTAAACCTAGCTACACCAACAGCTCTTATTACATCCTCTGATAATGAATTCTAGAATTTGATTACGTGTTGAGTGAAAAAATATTTTCTCTGATTAGTCTTAATCGGAAATGTTCCCTGCTCTTGATAATGAAGGGCTGGGGGAATGCGATGGCTCCCTTCTCCAAGAACGCAGCACCGTGAATGTCTACAAATACTTTTGCTCCTGGAGCTGCAGGACCAGGATGTGGGTGTGGGTATGAATTGCTCCAGGACTTCAAAACCGAGGGAAGGTGATAGAGGTAAGAGGAGGAGAGGAGGAGAGGAGGAGAGGGGCTGAGAGTAAGAAGAGATGAAGGGAAGGTAAGGAGAGGGGGACAAGAGAGGAAAGGAACATGAGAGAGTAAGAGATAGAATGCGGTAAAAAAAGGGGAATGAGAACAAAAAAGCGGAAAAGGGAGAGAAGACTATACCGGGTTTGTGAGTTCAAGTGAGTGTGCCATACACATTCACATACAGACCCTGCTATTCATTCACCTCCCACTCCCCCAGAGGGTAGATGTTGGGAAAAAGTGGAGGGGAAATAGGGACTATGGTTGTCTGGCTCACCCCGGGACAAATGCCCTCTGTCTCCATCCTTCCCTAGCATTTGAGATTCCCTGTTTCACTTAAGAACATAAGAAATGCCATACTGGGTCAGACCAAGGTCCATCAAGCCCAGTATCCTGTTTCCAACAGTGGCCAATCCAGGTCACAAGTATCTAGAGGGCTTCCAAAAAGGTACACAAGTTCCACAATGCTTGTTCTGGGGTAAGCAGTAGATTTCCTGGGTCTTCTTTAATAATAGTTTATGGAACTTTCCTCCAGGAACTTGCCCAAACCTTTTTTAAACCCAGTTACACTAACAGCTTTTACTACATCCTCCAGTAACGAATTCCACCTCCCCCTTTCCCCCCAGTTGAGCAAACTCTTTTCTGGCTCTCTCCCTGATTTGAAATTCACTATGTGGCCTTTCATATCAAACATTCAGAGACTAACTTAACTTATCTGTGACTAACTTTAGAGAGCTATACTCTCTTAAATCAGGTCACTGCAAAATAATTCAAGGATGAGGAAGTCTGAATATCAAGGCTAGTCCAAGGATTTCTGATTCCCTAGAAGAACCTTCAGCCAATTGCTTCCCTCCACTATCCAGCATCTTCCCCTCTCTACCCTCCAATAGTTCAGCAGCTCTCCTTCTCTATCCCTGTCCCATAAGTCCATCATTTCTCCTTTCCTTCCATCCCATAGTCTAGTATGTCTTCTTCCCTATCCTCTTCCATAGTCCAGCATTTCTCCTTACCTTCCCTAATCCCATAGTCCAACATCTCCCTTTCCCTCCACCTCCCCTTTTCGACTTCCCAGATGTCCAGGATCTCTCCCTCCCTGCCCTACCTCTCCCAGGTGTTCAGGATCTCCCCTCCCCTCCTCTGCCCCTACTCCCATTCCCTGTTGTCCACCATCTCCCCTTCCTTTTTCCATATTTCCATCTGCTCTGCCCATGATGATGGGTTGATTTCTTCTTCTTGATTATAGTTTTGCTAATTTCTCAGTAGGCCTACCATCTTCCCCAAAACTTAGCAGTGGCTAGTTCACTTGTCCAGGGTGAGGTTGGTGACTTTGTCAAGGTCACTTCCTGTTACACACCCTTCAGATTATGGGAAATATGGCTCTTCTGCCTTAGTTGATTCAGAATGTCACTCTTGAGTTGGATCAGCCAAGTTAAGAAACTGGTCTTGGTGCAGGAACAAGTTGGTCATTCCATAAATGCATAAGAGGAGAATCTGTTTCAACTGAAAGACATCTCTGCAATGAGGGGTAATAGGATGAGGGTGAAAGGGGATAGATTCAGGAGTTATTCGGCCGAAATATTTCTTTTCAGAAAGAGTGGTAGATGTGTAGAATAGCCTCCAATGGAGGAGGTAGATTGTATCTGAATTCAAGAAAGAATCTCTAAGGGAAAAAAGGAACTGTAAAGCAGTGACGTAAGTTACAATGGAGGCCCCCAGGCAAATTTTGCTGAGGGCCCCCCTGTGTGCCCCCCCCCCTTCATGTGGCAGCACACTCATGTGACGGCAGCAGCATGCCAAACTTATTTTATCATTTTTGCTGCTCTGCTCTACTCTTGTAAGTTTGCTGTGGGCCCAGCAGCTATTCCCTGCCGGGTTGAAATCTCGCGGTGTGGATGTTATCACAAGATCTGAGCCCAGTGAGGAAACAGCAGACTTACAAGAGCAGAGCAGCGTGGCAAACATGATAAAGTAAGTTTGCCATGCTGCTGTCACCTCTGCTGTGTGGGCCCCCTTTCTGACCGGCCCCTCCCCCCCCCCTTCCACCAGGCGGGGGCTGCTTGGGTGGAATTTATGCTAGTGCTGTAAAGCTTAGCTGTTGAAATGGAAGGGCAGATTGGATAGGCCGTATGGTCTTTATCTGCCATCTTTTTTTCTGTTTTTATATTTTTAATCTGTAGGACTGAGGTTTTCCAGAGAAGAGAAGATCCAAGGATCCAGTGAGCTTTACTGCTAATTGAATTTGCACCCAGGCTACTGGCTTTTTTTAATATATAGTTCACACTTTTCCAGTAGTATTTCAAGGCAAGTTACATTCAGGTACATTAGGGATTTCCCTGTCCCCAGAGGATTTTACAATCTAAGCTTGTACCTGAGGATTAAATGACTTGCCCAAGGCCACAAGGAGTGGAAGGGGGGATCAGATGCAAGGGTGGGGGCTGTTGGGGGATTCATGATAGGAAGGTGATGGGGAAGGGATGAGAACTTTGTCCTTTACACCTGTCCCTTAAAGTAGACATTTAGTTGGGGCAGCTATAAATGCCGACACCTAGGTTTTTTTTTTAAATCAACATTGATGTAGTAGGTCCAGGCAAACCACTTGCTCCCTTACCACACCCTAAGCTTGCCCCCTTGAGATCTGGATCATAATCTGTAAATAGCAGCTTTCTAAAATCATATTTACATGCGTATTCTAATCTGAACATGTAAATGCTTCTAAAATAAACACAGAGGGTTGTTACTACATGCATATCGTAAGAAACGAGGCCTGAAATATGAGAACATGAAGGTATTAATGTTCCAAGGTTCTGACAGCTTGTGATTCCTATCACCCTCTTTCTTTGTTAGAGGTTGATTATAAGATATTTGCAAAGGTTTTGGTCAGTGGAATGCCCCAAATAGTGACAGATGATCAATCTGGGCCAATTGTCATTGACAATACTTGTAAAGTGGTCAATTTTGTTTTAGCGGTCCAACAAATCATGGCAATCAGGGGCGGCTCAAAGCAATCTGCTGCCTGAGGTGAGGGATGAGATGCACCTCCCCCCTCCCCCGCTGTCAGCAATGGAAGTGGAAGGGCGGCGGAAGCGATGATTCGGGCCCCCACCCCCACCCCGCTGGCTCCAGGAACATTGAAGGCAGCTACCCAGTAGTTTGAAAGCAGAGCCGCGGGAACGGAGAAATGTTCCCGCGGCTGCTTTCATTTTTGACGGGTTGGCGTTTCTATCATAGGCAGTTTCTAGGGAGCGGCAAATAGTGCCACCCCCTAGAAACTGCCGCCTGAGGCCACCGCCTCAGTTCGCCTAATGATAGAACCGTCCCTGATGGCAATCACTGATAGCCTTGGCAATGGGTGCTGAAAAGGCTTTTGAAAGGGTCCATTGGAACTTTTTATTCACTTTTTTAGAGAAGGTGGACCTGGAAGACTGATTTGGAATGGATGAAAGTGATCTATTACTCTCCCTTGGTATGCCTTAAAATAAATGGGATAGGGTATTCAAAAATGTCCCAGCTGGGGCAAGAGACCCATCAGGGGTGACCGCTCTTTCCTCTCCTGTTTGCTTTAGGCATGGAGCCTATAACAGAGCTAGTTAGGATGAACAAGGCTATTAAGAGGGAGCAGGTGTGAGATAAATTTTATAAAATTTTCCTATTTGCTGTTGATTTTCTCTTTATTATTATTCAGTCCCTGGTTTCAGTGAGATATTTGTGGCTGAATTGGAGGCTTATAGCCAGGTTTCAAGCTTTAAAATTAATTAATTAAATTCATATAGGCAGGCTGCCCACCAACCCCCTTAATACGGATTTCACTTCCGCAGTGACAGAAGTGAAAATCCGGGTTTGGCTGGACACGCCCAGAGCTGCTGAGGCTAAATGGGTAATAGCGATTTTTGATGCTAGCCACTTAGCCCCGCGTCTTAAAGATAGGTGAGGAAAAACCTTGCCTATCTTTAAGGAGCAGAGGGCTAAGTGGGTTGCATAAAAATCACTACTACCCGTTTAGTCCCTTCCTCTGCCCCTATTCCATCCCGGAACGCCCCAACACACCCCAATGCTAACCGCATAGCATCTGGGAGCACTAGGGACTTATCCGGGATATTCCAAAGGCACTACCCATGTAGGTGCCTTTGGAATATCCTGGATAAGGCATTTACACAGGTAACTAGGGTAGTTACCCAAGAAAATGCCTTGGAAAATGCCACCCAATGTCTCCAAGTCAGAAATTCTTAATGACAACCTGGAGATGGGGGACGATGAGGAACTTAAAAAGCAGTTCCACGTTAAGAACATAAGAAATGCCATACTGGGTCAAACCAAGGTCCATCAAGCTCAGTATCCTGTTTCCAACAGTGGCCAATCCAGGACACAAGTTCCTGGCAGTTTCCCAAGAAGACACAGGTTCCTCAATGCTTGTATTGGAGCAAGCAGTGGATTTCCCGGGTCCTCTTTAATAATGGTTTATGGACCTTATAAAAACAAGAAATGCCATCCTGGGTCAGACCAAGGTCTGACCCAGTAAGATGCCATTGTTAATTTCATGGATTTTGTCATCTTCAAGGCATCAGTTTAAGGTAAATAATCCCTTTCCAAAGCTCACTATGAATGCCTACCAATATGCTATCAAGCAAGCAGCCAAGGGGATTACCTTTTTCAAGTTGACCTCTCTTAATTTTATTGATGAGTTTGAGCCAAACAGGTGGGATCCAGTGTATCGATACTAGGTGGGGATGGGATTGAAGACTTTAGGGCAATTTGTGAATTCTGCGGGCGTTCTGTAGTGTGGAAAGTTGGCCGAAGAGTTTGACCACAAAATCTGGCAAAATGGCATGTGTGAGCAAAAATTAGACCGGCTCTTAATTGACATCAAGAATGACATCACAGCCAATGGGAACGCTACAAAGAGATCGCTAATCAAATGAGACTCCACCAGTCAATTTCCAAGTTTTGAGCAGCGGGGTGCACAGTCTTTAATTTATATATCCAACCTTGTTCCTGATATTGTATTCAAGCTTTTCTATCACCCCCGTGTGGGTTGGGGAGGGGGAGTAAAGTCAATAACCCACCATTTAAACTGTGTAGTTTGTCAAGACAATGGGATTCAATAGGTGCAGTTAGGACTCTATTCTTCAGATGAGAATGGTTTTCCCTAAGACGCAATTTAATGGGACAGATTGATCCTACCTACATATAATAAAGGACAGGGGCATATCAAAAGATAGGCCATAAAATCCACTGTGCAAGTAGTATGCAGATGTGTTGAGAGGGTGATTATAGTTAAAGGATCGATCCAAGTTTCACCAGTCAAAGCAGTAGCATTAAGTTATTTTTTTTGCTCCCAATGTAAATTTTATGCTACTGCTTTGACTGGTGAAACTTGGATCGATCCTTTAACTGCAGCCCTGCTATTCGCCTCTTATAACCCCCCGGCCTCTCAATCTTGACCTGGTCTATTAATGTTTGTCTAAGTTTTTCTCTTATGTATTTTCTTTGCACGCTTTATAATTTCCTCTTTCCAGTCTAAGATTGTAGTTCTTTTCCTTTTTCCTGGCCTTGTGCCTCTTTCTGATTGTTGACTTATTGTGAACCGCCCCGATGTCATATAGGGCAGTATATCAAATCTAAATAAACTAAACTAGACTAAACTAAACTAACTTAGAATCAGGGCCATAGTGCTATTGAAAATTCTTAGGGGGATGTTTACTAAAGTGCGGTAAACGTGACTAACGCGCATTATACGACGTTAACGACCGTAAGTGCCGTATAACGCGCGTACCAATGCGCTAACGACCGTTAACGTAATACTACGCGCGTTAACCGTAGTTAACGATCGTAAAGCTCCGCGGCGCGTTAAAACAGCGCAGAAGGTGGAGAGTGGGCGGAGAGAAGGGGTCAATGGGCGGAGAGTGGGCGGGGAGAGGCTCCCCTCATACTAACGCGCTGAATTTCAGAGCTCAATTCCAACGCGAATGAAAACCTGTCGTTAAAGGCATTTAAAGGGAAGAGAAACCATTTCCGTCAGCAATGTACAGAAAAACCGGGGAAACCCACAAAACGTGAGCAGTGTGATACATGTGCACAGAACAAAATTTCACATAAAACGTTAAAAATGACCACAGGAAACATTTTAAAAAGCATAATTCAGCTGGGCAACAGTGATAGCAATGGGCAACAAGGAACAACACTTCCTGGAAAGCACCAAAAAAAAAAGAAATGATGTGTGGAAGGGTCTACGCTCCGCAGACCCTTTTAAAGATCATTTCATTGTAATGGAGCTGTCCTGGGAGTGTTGTGTAATGTTTCCCAATGATATCATTGTTGCCCAGCTTGGTTATGGGTGTGTGCCCCTTTTGTGAGGTCTTTTTTGAGGTTTATGTGCACCTTTGTCTGCATACAAGGTAAATGAGGCCACAGTAAACCTGTTGCAGAGCAGGGTTTCTGACTCGTCAGGCCGGTTTAACTAACTCCAGGGACTGCACTGTCTCTGTGGCCACAGTGTGGTGCAACAGACACAACCAGTGCCTGTAAGACCAGAAGGTCACAGGTTCAAATCCCAGCTGGGGCTCCTGCCAACCCAGTCCCCATAGCTTTACCCACCACTAAACAGTGATAGTAAAGACACTCCTTTATTGCAGAGAACATACGCATGGCCTATATTTTACCACACCAAACACAGACACCAGAAACAGGCACATTACCTAAAGCAGAGTCCCGCAAATGCAGTCCTGGAGAGCCCCACACCATTCCGGTTTCATGCTGCCTCTAATAAAGATGCCTGTGCTGCATAGCTATGCACCACCCCCATGGTATGCAGATGTAGCTCATGCATATTTATGAGGGACAGCATGAAAACCCGAACAGTGTTTGGAACACCAGGACTGGAGTTGGGGAACTCTGCCGTAAAGCAGCAGCCAACAGGGCCACACACCCACCCACAGGCCCCATTGGCCAATGCCACCTGGAGAGGCAAGACATTGGGCCCTGCCTGTATCTCCCAATACTAGCAGTTACATACCTTAGCAATGCCACCCTACACCTGGGTATATGGTACACAGCTATCAAACGTTTCCTATGATAACTGGCAGATATCAATTCCTATGTTAAGCACATTTTGCTCATTGAGCTCCACCATAACAATCATTCTGATGTCTGCGGTGTGTGCTGCAGGTCTGGTCTCTGACAGTGTTCACCACCCTGGGGAGTGACCCCCCAACAGTCTTGTGTACCATATCCATGCCTGTACTATGCCCAGGACTGGTGTGGTGGGTATGGCTGCTGACCACCTCTATAGTAGCACAATCAAAAAAAACCCGCTGCTGATCGCTGGAAGTAGCGGTATACAAATGTATACTAAATAAATAAATAAACAAATAAACAATGCTGGCATAGGTGTGGGGGTGGCTGTCTGTCTATCCAGTGTGTGGTGGCTGCAAACACCTTCCACAGCCCACACTGCCAGCAATGTTGCCAGTATTGGGCTGCCAATGTGCATAATGAGGAGCAAGGTACCATGGGTATAGGCCGGACAGGGTGGCCTGGCCAGGGTGCATCTGCACAGGGCATAGGGCAGTGACAGGCACATTGTAGTGCCCGGCCACCACCTACACAGACAGGGTGACCTCAGTATATCCTGCTGAGAGATCACTCTCACCCTGACTGTGCAGTGACCACAGCATGGCTAGGCACTCCCATAGTGCTATCTAGTATTTCTCTCATGTGATAAATATGGGTTTCCTTTTGGGGCCCAGTCACTGATGTATCTGCTTGCTGTGTATGCTGACATCCCAGTTCTGGGTGCAGGCATCTCTACTGGGCACTAGCAGACTGTTTGCAGCTAGTAGGTGTTGTGATGGAGTGGCTTGCAGGGTGCAGTGGCTGATGGCTTGCACCAGGGGAATATCAGATAGTGGTGGGGTGCAGTATACCATATCCAGGCCTAATGTCTGTCTGCTATTGTGTTATGGCTGTGTACAGAGCTGCATTGACTGCCCTGTGGGGTGTCTGTTCCCCAGAAGGACTAGGGTTAATGTTCCCCTCTACTGCCACTGTTGCAGGGAGGTAGATTGTGGATCTTTTGATGGGAGACCCTGTTTGCCACCCTCAGCCCCTGGGGGAGGGGTGTGGTGGTGCATGGGGGCTACACCTGACTGAAACAGACAGAGATGTCCAAGGTGTTCCTGCAGAAACTACCTATCTCACACAGTAACACTGCTTTGGACCTGCGTCATGGACGGTGCTGTGGACCTAGTGCTGGGCGCCTCACTGCACCCTCAGGGTGAGCACAGTACCCGCACAATGTGACGGTGTGTAGCTACTCTGTGCCAGTACAACACACAGTCAGTACCCCCTATCAGGCCGAGGTGCTGTGGGGGTGCACATGGTCAGTTCCCCCTACCAGGCCGAGGTGCTGTGGGGGTGCATTCCCCATGGTGTGTATCTGTGGACAGCTGATTTGCATGTGCAGTGCATTTTGGGTGTGACTGGCACAATCCAACCCTGTGAAACTCCAGCACCTGCTCACAGGCTCTGATAAACCATAGGCCATCACACGTACATCTGTTAGCATAATGCATAGGTGCAAGACACCCTACAGAGTCTGTAATATAAGATGCCCACACTGGTAAAAACACACGTACCCACGCACGTAAAAACACACGTACCCACGCACGATTGTACGTGCGCAGCTACGCACGGGGCTACGCACGTACCAATGCACACAACCTCGCACGCGGCTAGGCACACTCCGAGGGTGTTTTTCTGACACCAATACTCAACGTAACGAAAAACATGCCTCCTCTTTCCCTCTGTAATGTACAGGATGATGCCTGGGACAGCCTTCTGCATTAGGCACACTGGGGACTCAAACCCATGCTGCCTGTAACAGCGGTCAGTACCGTAACCATTGTGCTACAGCTCTGTTTCAGTGCTTTGTGTCTGTACGTCTTCTTACGTTTAACGTGCTGTAATGCGCCACGGCGCCCGGTAACGCTCGTTAATTTTTTTAACGCGCGTTAGTGGTGACGATTTACCGCCCATGTCCTTATTTGGGGTTTCTGTCACTACCGCGGCTCCTAACGCGAATTGCACTAACGCAGTTTAGTAAACATACCCCTTAGACTGCCCAGCACTGGGATGGAGCGAGGGCAGAGTGTGCCCAGTCCGCCTGTCCCTATAGCTGGCAATATTCAGCCGTTATAGCTGTCCAGATAGTGACTGAATATCACGCTATCCATACAGCTCACAGCAGTCACCGCTGAATGTGAGATATTCAGCACCACCACTTCTGCGGATAATGGCATTGACTATTTATAAAATTTAAAAGCCATGGCTGACGTTAAAAGAAAAATTGCCAACCATTTTTTTTTTGTCTAGTTGCCCAATGGAGGAAGTGTGCATGCGCGCCTTTGAATCACACAAATTACTCAAACAGGCTGCCTGACAAAGAATTTCTCCCTGCCATGGCGAAGACAGAACCCACAAAGGATAACACTCAGATTAAAATATTTGTCTAACAATAAAAAGCAGAACACCTCTTTAAGCGCTTAACTTTATGTGTTGTGTCCAGAAAAGTTCACTCAGCATGAATCCATGTACTCTAGAGGAGAGGAGGGACAGGGAAGATATAATACAGACATTTAAATATTTAAAGGATATTAATGAACAAATAAACCTTTTTCACAGAAGGCGAAGCTGTAAAACTATACTAGATGGCATAAAATGAAGTTGTGAGGTGGTAAACTTAAAAGTACTGTCAGGAAATACTTTTTCATTGAAAGGGTGCTGGATGCCTGGATGCTTTCCCAATGGAGGCGGTGGAGGCAAAAATAGTGACGGAGTTCAAAATGGCATGGGACAGACATAGGGGATCCCTTTATAGCAAGAGGATGAAATCATAGCAAACTTAAATATCTTTTATACTTCAACAAATAGAGGGGGGTGACCTGCACCTTACTGGGGGGTGACCTGCATCATACTGGACATATTTGATGGACCATATTGGTCTTTATCTGCCGTCATATACTATGGGGTCATTCTGTCCCATTGGGACATCAATCCCCGCTATTTGCTCCCCTGCTAGCCCCGGCAAAAGACTCCCCATTCGAATAAGGAGTTTGTATGGGGAGGCTTCGACAGGAACAGGAGGGGGCTATGCAGAGGCAGAGTGAGGACGGGCAGTGAGCGGTCTGTGACCCTAGACATACAGGGCTGGCAGACTGGACGGGGGCTTATTTCACCTTGGAAGTGGAATAAATCCCCCTGGATGTCAGGGGAAGGCAGGCCCGGGCAGCAGTGAAGAGGTGAGGGGGTTCCCTGCAGCCTGACCCTGGCCATGGAAGGCCAGATCGGGGGTCGAGATGTGGGGAAAGGAAGTTGAGGTCAGTGGCAGGGGATTGCGGCTCCTGAATGGAGCCGCGGTGCCATGGCACCGCAGCTCCATTCAGGAGTCTGACTGAGTTAGCCGGGCAGGAGTCTCTACGTGCAGGTCAGAATCGGGTCCCAGCCTGCACGTACAGACCCCTGACCTGATTCGGATCCCATGGGGCACGTCTAGCCCCCGCGCAATCAAAATCAATCTTCCTCCGGGCGTCTGATTCCGATCGGACGCACGGAGGCCTAGAAACACACAATAGAATGTGCCTCCACGTTACTATGTAAAAGACCAACGAAATCAGCTTTCTGCATCAGGCAATACTCCTCTTGATCAGCATCCAAATTTCTGCATGTTTTTACCATCCACTTCCGCTTATTGGTCTTTCAAAACATGGATTCATGTCAGGTGAATTTTTCTGAACACAACACATAAAGATAAGTGCCTATTACATGCAGAGAGCGGATTGATTCTAATGATCTTAATAAAAATAAGATAAAAATTGGACCGATGACGATTTCTATGGTGAGACCTGTGTTGAGCTTTATTGAAAAACTGCTCTCAGTAGCTGCCCTTCCAAGGTCCTAAAAACCTTTTTTGTAACAATAAAAAGCAGCACTTGTTAACCGGATTTAAAGGAGACTCACGGTTAGAATAACGCCCAAGGTCACATCTAGATTTTCTTTTTTCCTTCAGGTCCCGAGACAGAAAGGACTTTGTCATATTGTTGGCATGGCATGAATGAAGGCATCGCCTGTTCTGAAATAAAACATTCAGCATAGGACGCAAAGTGACTTAGAAAACAATATAAACATTGCCCATGGAAATGAGCTTTTTAAGTGCTCTTTGTTGGGGGTTAACGGAGAGGTGATTTATATGATTGCTAGCCAGGACAGAAAGCCTTGTTTTCACTGAACAAACAACTGAAGTGAAGCTAATTGTTCGGAGTTCGTAATTACCCACTGACAAAGCCGGGGATGAACAGAGGTGCGCTTTTTCACCAGTGCCCAAGAGGATTTGTGATAATTTTACATTCCCAGGGCAAATTGCTTCTTTCTGTTCTGTATGAAAGCCTTTTGGAGAAGGGATTATAGTGGTTAGGGCCAGGCACATCCACAGATACAGTCGCAGGCATGCTTATTCTTAATTAGGCTCTATGCTGCTCTGGAATTCTGCATTTACCATTGAATGGAGAGGGAACAGTTCAAAATCTGTGCGCAGAAATCATGACCCATAAACATCTCAAAGAGGAAATGCCACCAGAGATCTTGGTGCCCAATATTGTATTGGGCAGGCTATGCGCCGCTACAACACATAGCCCTGCTCACTGACCTTCAACAATGGGTATTCAATGGCTCACTGACCTTCAACAATGGGTATTCAATGCCATGGCAACGGCATTGAATATCTGGCATTATCGCACATGCCCCACAGCCGCCAGGGCTATCTAGGTAACGGCGATATTGCACCTCCACCCGGTTAGCATCCATGGCTAAAACTAGGCGAGCCAAAAGCTGACCTAGTTTTAGCTGCAGATCACTAACTGCGTAGAGATGCAATATCACCGCTACCCGGTTAGCAGCAGTCTTCGCCTTCGCTCCGCCCCAGAACGCCCCCAACACGCCCGATGCTAACTGCAGAGCATCGGGACGTGTAGTAGTTTTTGAAGAGGGTATTCAACGGCGCTAACCATGTAAATGCCGTTAAATATTCCAATTTAGGGCATTTTCATGGTTTATTGACTATAAACCCTGTAGATGCCCTTAGAATATTGGACCCTTGGTGTCTATTCCATGCTATTTTTATTCCATTACTGGTTTTGACTTCTCTACTTCTACCGGGTGGCGTTCCAGGCATCTACCGACTTTTCTGTGAAAAATCATGCGTGACAGACAGTAAAACGCACTAGTGATTGAATGTTACGTGTTGCTATTATTAACTCGAATCCGATGGTAAGTTGTATTTGTGTGCTGCAGCGGTATCACTAGCCCTAATAGTGTGTAATGCATATGTGAGAGTATGTAGGTAGAATAGAAGTGTCAGCATTGTGAGAGAGAAAATCCCACACCTTGTATTACCCATGCTCCCATCTCCTGCCCCGCCCCAAAAGATAGTTGCAGTGAGGGCAGCAGTGTACACGTCAGTGCCTGTGGGCACATTAGTGGGAGTAGAAGAGTACAAGCCTCGTCGTGCCACAATCCCCTCCTCTATCCCCCCAACACAGATATGCCCCCCAAGTAGTAAAACCAAACACACAGGTCAATGCAGAAAACTAGCGTGGCCTTTAAGCACAGATAACGCCACTTCTAAGTGCACTTACTGCTACCACCAAAGGCAGAAAAGAGACGGACCCATGCATAAATAGCAAGGGAAAAACTAACGCACAATGTATTTAAGTGCCTTTAAATTATAGATAAATGAGCAACACATAATAAACCGGTACGCAAATAATGGCTGAACCTGTTGCAGAGAAATGCACAGAGGATTTCACAACCAGCCTTAGGGTCAATATCTCTACGCCTGGGTCTAAGGTGACTTAAACATACAGCGCATGCCCCCAACGATATTTTGAAGGCATTGGGTGCTTTCCCCGATGCCCGGATTATCTTCCCCTCAGATGATGCAGGCATCAGAGAAAGCCTCCAATGCATCAAAATACGGCTCCCAATAGAAAGCAAATCCCTGATGTTCCAGCAGCCCCAATCCCCCCCCTCCACCCGCCCAAGTAAAATAACCTATGGTGGCCTAGCGGCCCTGAACCTCCCACCCCTCTCCACGTACCTTCAGAAAGGAGTAGGAGCACTGCCCACGCACTCCCGCTCTATCCCCTGCATCTTTATCTTTATCCAGAAATTTGCTATACTGCTTACGTCAGAAGACAAAAAGCGGTGTACAATACAAAATGAGACTGCTGAGAAAAAGAGGAAAGGAACACCAATAATCGACAGGACAGAAGGAGGGACAGCAGAGCAAGAGAAGAAGCTAGGGACTCTAGGGAGGAGGGAGAGGGAGATTGAAAGCACACTGAAACAGATGGGTCTTCAAGGAAGTCTTCAAGCGGGAGAGAGAGGGCTCAGACCGGAAGCTTAAGGGAAGAGAATTGCAGAGGGAGGGGGCCAAAAAGAAAAAAGCAGAGGAGCGGGTGCATTCAAGGTGTGCCTGTGAAGGAGTGGGGAGCACCAGCCGGTAGTTGTGGACAGAGCGGAGTAAATGAGAGGGAACATGGAACTGTAAGAGATCTGCTAAATACTGAGGGGAGGAGGAGTGAATAGTACAGTGTATAAGGATGAGAATTTTATACTGCACCCTGATACATACTGGTAACAAATGCAAACGGACCAGGAGGGGAGTGACGTGCTCATAACGGGAGGAGGAGATGAGAATGTAGGTGGCGGTGTTCTGAAGGAGCTGTAGACGATGGATTTGAGAAAGGGGAAGACCAGCAAAGGAGACATTACAATAATCAATACGGGAAACAACAAGAGACAAAAAGACAGTGGTTAAGGAAGATGATGTGAGGAAGCGACGGACCACGCGCAACTGATGGAGGCAAAAGAAGGCACGATGAGAAATAGAAGAGATATGATCTGAGAAGGAAAGTGAAGAGTCAAGAACACCAAGATAACGCTGCGCGAATTATTGCTGGTGCTTCAATACATAACCATATAACGCCTATACTACATGATCTACACTGGCTACCAATCTCTTCAAGGGCAAAATACAAATCAGCACTCACCATCTTCAAAATTAAAAACAACATGTCAGCAGGAATTCTACAAGAACTCATCGGAACTAAAACAAGCACAAGACCAGACAGATACAGCACCAAAAACACCATACCAACCCCCAGTCTATTCATAAGAACCAATAAATCAACTTCCATGTGAGCCTTCTCTTTTGTTGCCCGAGCTATCTGGAATGTCCTCCCAGAACATTTAAGTTCAACAACCGATATAAAAGACTTCCGGAAGTTACTCAAAACCACCTTATTCATAGAACAATTCAACGAAGACCCACAATCACTCTAACCGCTCAACATCCAGATGCACACAAGCTATGCCATCTATACCAATCATCCCTCCCATTACAATTTTCAAGATGTTTTATAAGTTTAGTTGATGTTACAAGATACTGTTTAAATTTGAATTTATGATGTTACTGTTTAATTTATGTTGTCACTGTTTAATTTGCAAGTTCTATGCAAAAGTTAAAAAGTTAAAGTTTGTAAACCGCCTTGATTAAAAGAAAAAGCTGTATATAAAAACTGTTAATTAAATAAATAAATAAATAAATGGAGCGAGGACACCAAGGGAATGGTAGTGGAAACAATGGAGGGGGCCAGAGAAGGAGAAGGGGACCCAAAAGTAACACTGATGGCAGTGGGCTTGAGGGGATTGAACTGAAGAAAGTTAGCAGACATCCAGTCAGTGATAGAAGACGGGCAAGCATTGAGGGGTGTAATATCTGGAGCAGAGGGAGTAGTGCGATAGAGGAGAATGATATTGTCCACATAATAGTATGCGGAGATACCAGCTTGCTGTACAAGAAGAGCGAGAGGGGCCAGGAATACATTGAAAAGGAGTGGAGACAAGACAGAGCCCTGAGGTACATCACAGGAAAGAGGCATAAGGGGTGAAGCGGAGAAAGGGGACACAATGGAAAAGGAGCAAGCCGAGAGAAATGAACGAAACCAGAGCCAAGGAACACCGGAGACCCCAAAGTCAGCAAGACGGCAATGGAGAGTACAGTGATGAACAAGGTCGAACGCTGCAGAAAGATCCAGTGATACAAGAAGAATAATATCACCCCAGTCGTGCACAACATGCAACTTGTTCAATAGAAAAAGGAGAATAGTCTCAGTACTATGGCGGCGTCTGGCCCCGTGTGCTGCATCTCAGAATGGGCAGATGGGGGGATTGGGGCTGCTGGACCGCCGACCATGAATTATTTTACTTCAGCAAGTGGGGGGGGGGGGGTGGAATCAGGGCTGCTGGAAAGCCGACAGTATTTTGATGGCATCGGTGGCTTTCTCCAATGCCTGGATCGTCTGAAGGGAGTTTGACATTTCCTCTCAGATGATCCAGGCATCAGAGAAAGCCCCCAATGCCATCAAAATACTGTCTGGGCTCCTATGCAAATTAGCAACGTGGTACCCATTTCTCAGGTACAGCATGACAAACTTGCGTCAACTTGTGTGCATGTGTTTGGCTCGCTCTCCCGTTTAACGCTGCCATTTTGCACACAGTTTAATGGATGGCTCATTCGCATGCACACAGTTTTTAACAGTTCGCATGCACACAGTTTTTAACGTGTGGCTAATTTGTATGCTCGCCTCTTTCTGCATGCCCATGCTGAAGTCACGTGCTATCGGTGCACTGCAAATAGGCATAAAAAGTTGATAGAGCGTGACTTCAGCACCAGATTTCTGCATCTACCTGATATATATTCTGTATCCATCAGGGTTTAATTTGAAGACAATTGTGAAAGCAGGGGAAGGGGGGAGGGGCAGGGGCAGAAGAAACAGGAAACAAGGTGCTGGATTAGAGAGTCTGCTCTGCTCCAGGCTCACTTCCTCCCCTCGTCTTCCCTGCAGACTGCCTGGAAGGAAAGGACTGGAGCAGACCACCCCTATTGCTATGGAATTTGAACAAAGTATAGAACTGCATTCTAGGTCATTCCTCTAGCCCTTGGCATCCACAGAACCCCCGGCCCCTCCCTCAACAGTCGGTGCAGAGCAGAGCTAGGACACTTCCCTATAAAACTTACCATACAAAGAAAATTCTGATTCTAGTGTCATCTTAGTAACAGCAACACAAACCTGAAATCTCAGTATCTGCCATATTCTGATGTCATACGAAAGGTCACTGAGGACCTAGAGCAAATCATCCATGCTAGCATTAACTTTCAAATTCACACAATAAGGAACCCGTCTACACAAAGATAGCCCCAAAAATATTGCAGTGGGTTTAGATCACCAATACGCATATTGGGAAAACTGAACAAGCCAGATTACTTCAGATATTTATGTAGAAAATGTATATTAACCGAATACCTGGCCACAATCACACGCAGAACACAGAGAGGCCCTCACCAAATACAGAATAAGTGACAACAAGGTGAAAATAGAAATAGAAACTGAAATCCCAAGAAGCCAGATTCTTCTTGCAGAGCAACACCAGAGAAATACAAAGAGATGTATTTCCCCCTCTACTGTGCAAAATGTAAAGACAGTAGATGTCAGGGCTGGTGTTAGGGGGTATACAATCATGCCCTGGGCTCCCAGGCCTGAGAGGGCTCCAAGCAGTGGTGGGATCCAACCGATTCACACTGGTTAATGTGAACCAGTTCCTTACAGTTCCCCACGTTCACTGAACTGGTGCGGACAGCCTCTATCCCAGCAACAGCGGCACTGATCGGAATCAAAAGCCCCCTGGAGGTATTTTGAGGGCATCCGGGGGATTGCGGCATCAGCAGCTACCCCCAATGCCATCAACATACCTTCATGGCTGTGCCAACCACAAGTGCTGCTGCTGCCACGCAGACAGTTCCCTTTTGGCACCGGTTCGGCAAACGCGGGTAATGCCACGAACTGACTGCTTCGTGCCACAGGCCGAGCCGCTTCCTACCTAACTTCGAATCCCACCACGGGCCCCAAGCCTACCTGAAGCTGAAAAAGGTGCAGCATGCTAGCAGGCTCTGGGGTCCCCTTTCAAATTTCTGGCATAGGCCCCAGCCATGTCTAATGCTGGTCCTGGCAGAAGTACATTCCAAAAACTGGCATATTCCCATCACTAAAGAGAAAATACAATTTTCTTCTACTTTTGTTGTCTGGCCATTTTATTTTTCTAATTGTGTTGGTCCCAAGCTCTTGTTTCTGCTTTCCTGTACCTTTTTTAAGTCTGTTTCCACTTGCCATTTCTTCTCTTTCCTTCTGTCTTCACTTCCTTCCCTATATCCAACTCTAACATTGATCCTTTCAGTTGTCGTCTATTTTTTTTTTCTTCTTCTCCATCCTACTATTTAGTCCTCAAATTTCCTCTTTTTACTGCATTTACCTACAGGTTTCCATTTCTTTCCCTCATCCCAGCCTTCCCATTCCCCATCTCTGTCTTTCCAATTCTCGAATTACCCAATCTTTCGCTAGCTCTCCTTTCTCTCTCCTCCTTCCGAGTCTAGCATTTCACCTCTGCTCCCCCAGTGTTTCTGTATCCTCCCTATGTCGAGTATCTCATATGTCTCTCTAGTTCCCTCCTCCATGTCTTGTCTCTCCACTCCCCTCCCCCTCCATATCCAGCATCTCCTCTGTCTTACTGATTCCCTCCTCCATGTCCAGCATTTCCCTTGTTTCCCTAATTCCCTCATGTCTAGTATCTCTTGCCTATCTCTCTAGCCCACCTCCATGTCCAGCATCCCCTCTGTCTCCCTAGTTCCTCCCCATGTCCAGTCTCTCTCAAATGTCATCCTGTTCCCTCTGAATCCCTTCCCCATCATATCCAGGCTTTTTCCCCCTTATTTCCCCTTTTCTGGTAGTCCAGCATCCAACCTTTTCCCTCCCCCAGTTCAGCATCACCCTTCCCCTCCTGTACCACAGGTTACCGTCAACCATAGTGCATCACTCCTGGTCCTGACACCCACCGTAGTAGCTAACAGAAATCCTGTGACTGCAAGTCCATGCTTGCACAGAACAGTTTCAAAGTGATGTGACCGAGCCTGTTACAGGCACAGGCTTGAGGTCCCACATTTCCTATTTGTTACTGTGGCAGGACAGGTAAGGGTGGAGGTGAATGATGCGCTGTAGTTGGCCATGACCCATTCTTCTCTTCTCTGCAGGCTGCTGTTACCCAATCTGCCATGCACACAGGATAGGTGGTTGTCTTGGACCCTCTTCACTTGTGCCCAATAGGGCCAATTCAAGGGGCTATGGCAGCATGAGCCAAGTTTTGCTTTTGTGCCCCCATCTTGGGGCCAGTCTTTCTGTATGAACTCTGCAGATGTCAGCATTCATACTGCCAGAATGACCCCACACTGGAAGACACCTTTATCATCTGATCCTTTTTTATTTCTCCAGTTGTGCTGCTCCTGGTCTCTTTGTCACTTCTCATTGGTTTTCTCTTAAGTCCTTTTCCAGGATCTCATTTCCATTTTGTGTTTCTTCACTCACCATCTTCTTCCATTCCTGCTCTACATCTGTCTCACATTGATCATTGTCTCGTCATTTTTTTCTCTGATCTTCCTTTTTATATATCATACTGTTAGATGTATACCTCCTATTGTGTTGTGACCACTTTGATTGAAGGATAAGGTGGTATACAAAACTGGCTAAATAAATAAATAAATACCTAGATTTCATCCTCCTTCTCCCCCTCCAGCCTTCCTCTTTTCCATTTCCTATAATTCCCCAGTTCTTTCATTCCCCGGCCACCCATTCCCCGTGTCTTTCACTTGCTTTCTAGTCTCCCATTTCCACCCTCTGTACTTTATCCTCTCTCCGGCCTCACTCACCAGTCCCAGCTCCTTCCCCATCAGTTATCTCCTCTCCACTTCCAGACCCTTTCTTATGACTCATCCCCTATCCAGCCTCCCATTGCCCCTTTAATTTATTGATTTATTTGAACGATTTTATATACCGCATTTCCACTGAGCAATGTGGTTTACACATAAAATAACATAACTTTACAGAGAACAATAGAACAGTTAAATTAGTTTGAAAGCAAACACAGTAGCTTAGGAACATGGATACGGAGACACATGATAACATTTTCTTTCAAAACATGGTAACTATTGAACAACAATGTACAAAAGAGCAATGTACAAAATTCATTCATTGTGAATGATCTAAAAGAGGCATATATCGTGAGTGATAATGCTTCAGGACGTTCCTCTGAAGTGGTCTGAGAATAGATACGTTTTTAATAACTTGTGGAATGTTGGCACTTTCTCTCACCTATTTCAAAAACCTACTCCCTTTCTTGGTCTGTCACCTTCTAAATAACTCTCTGGCCTTTCAATTGTCTCCCAGTCCCTCCCCAAACTCTCCAGATCCTTCAAACCATATCCCTCCCCATATTGCTCTCATAGCCCTCACCCAATCACCTAGTGCTCATTGACCTCTCTATCCCAGCTCTATTTCTTAGTTCCCACTATCCCCTACCTAATCCCCAAGTCTCCACTTTTCTATCTTAGCCCATCGCTGAGTCCTCACTCACAGTCTCACCCAAGCTCTGAGTTCCCACTTTCATTCCCAGTACCCAGTCTTGGAATCTGTCTCCCACACAATCCTAGAGTATCTGCAAAGTATGACTGCCTGCTGTCCTATAACCCCATGTCCTCAGTATCTGTCTTCCTGCCTCTTTCTCTCCCTTCCTATACATCCATTTCATGGCCTTTTCCCCATACCTATTTCTCTCCTTCTATAGTGTTTTCCCCTGCATATGCCCTTGTTTTTCTCCCTTAAAATATCTGTCCTCCTTTCCCTTCTCCTAGCATCAGCATCAGCCCCCTACTCACAGCCCACATTCCCTCCGCATCGCATCAGCCCCAGCCCCTTTCTCCCAGCCCACAGACCCCCAACATTATCCTTAGTATCAGCCCCAACTGCTTTCTCCCAGCCCCCCCCCTCCAACATCATCCTTAGTTCCAGCCCTTCCTCCTAGCCCTCTTCTCCAGTATCAGCCCCAGTCCCTTTTTCCCAACCCACAACCCATCAACTGACCTCAGCCCTTCTTCCTTTTCCCAGCCCTCAGTCTCACAATATCAGTCTCAGCCTCCTTCTCTCCATCCATGACCTTCTAACAGCAGCCCATGCCACAGCAGCAAGACCATCTTTCTCCACTTCCGCAGCTATTGTTTCACCGTGTTCCCTCTGCCATGGGCTTGAGCAGCAGCTATTAAATGTGAGATGAGGCTTCTGTTTCTCCTGAGAAAGTGCAGCATCTCATGTTTCAAAGCTTCTGCTCAGGCCGCGGCAGAGGGAGCACAGTAAAATAAGAGCCATGGAAGCAGAGAAAGTGCTGTTACTGCTGCTGCACTGCTCTTCCTTTCATTTGACCTCACCAGACTCTTCCAAGCAAAAATAGCCTTTCCATTTCCAGTTCGTACCCTCTGCCAGCAGTCAACCTGGCCATACAAAAACCGGCCAGGCTGACTGAAAACACTGGACAATGAAGATTTTGCTTCCTGAATACTTTTGCTGTATCTTATAGATTTTGAGTTACTGACCACGAAAATCACCTTGACGTTTTCCTATCATGCACCATGTTTTAAAATCACCTATTTTTGTGATTTTCTCGCATATTTTAAGTCTACTCATATGTTGCCTAGAAAGTAAGCTGTTTTGTTTAGTCTAGGCATGCGCTCAGTGCAGGCTCACAATGTGCAGTGGAAATGCTACTGCTCAGGAATGTGTGGGCATGCTTAGTCAGGATGGATGCTGGCAGTGCAGGCTATAAAAGCAGCTTTCATACACAGATGCTATGCATGATGTTGATATCAGTTTGTGTAAATAGCATTTATATGTAAGCTTCTTGTCTAAAGATGATTAATTACAGCAGAAATGTCTCATCAATGTCGCAACAGCCACGATACATTCTGTTACATTTGTGGTGAGTCGCTTAAGCCTCAAAGATGCAGCATGACTGCACTTATTAAGAAAGTGTTTGGGCTCTACTTTGGTTGTAATGTTGGCGATCAAGACAAATCCTGGGCTTTTCACATTTGCTGTGCAACATGTGCTATCCATCTCAGAGCTTGGCTCAGAGGTACTCTGAAGTCAATGCTGTTTGCAGTCCTGATGATATGGTGAGGACAAAAGGATCACATGATATACTGTTACTTTTGTCTGACCAATGTATCTGGTTTCTCTGCTAAAAATAAGAAATCTATTGAATACCCTAGTCTGTCTTCAGTCATGAGACCAGTGCCACATTACTACAGTATGCCAGTACCAAAGCCACCAGCGACATGGATCCTAGATGAGGTAGATGAAGATGCCACAATACATGAACCAGACGTGGAAAATGACAGGATCCAGATTTTGAACCGTTTATGACCGGTGTGCCTCTTCTGATAATACAGTCAGAACTGAATGACCTGGTGAGGGATTTAAGTTTAAAGATCCAACTGTGACATGGAGAAGAATTATGGCCACACCAAGAATATCTTCACAATTGTTTTATTAGTGGTCCCAACTTGGCCATGTTTTGGCGCTAGGCCTTCGTCAGGGGTCTAAAAATCATAAAACAAAGTGAATTGATACAAAACAAAAAGACATAACATTGCAAAAAATAAGACCACACAACAAATACATGGAATATCTTAAAAATATATATACATTAGCAATGTGTTGGGAAAAGCCATCTCCAGAGAAGACGGATAAAAGTAACTTCTCTGGAGACAGCTTTTCCCAACACATTGGTAATGTATATATATATTTTTAAGATATTCCATGTATTTGTTGTGTGGTCTTATTTTTTGCAATTTTATGTCTTTTTGCTTTGTAGCAATTCCCTTTGTTTTATGATTTTAGACCCCTGACAAAGGCCTAGCGCTGAAACTTGGCCAAGTTGGGTCCACTAATAAAACAATTGTGAAGATATTCTTGGTGTGGCCATAATTCTTCTCCACTTCACAGTTGGATCTTGTCTTCCTGCAGAAAGTGTATTCTCTCTTCTCTGTTTGGGAGGCATTTAAGTTTGTCAAAAAAACAAAGCTGAAGTACTTGGTTGAAGATTGCAAGGATGGGATTTGCTGTCACCAGGTACAAAACGTTTTGTCTTTTGGACCCGCCAAGAAGATATGAACAATTTGCGCAAGTTGACAACCTCTGTTTCTGCACTAACATTGATGGGTTGTTCACGGCTTTGGGTTGTGAGCATGACACACAACAATGGCGCCTTTGTATTGATTTGTCACTGTTAAGCCTGAAAGCTATCTTGTTACACAATGGCAATGTACATTTTTCAATACCTATTGCATCTGCAGCACACATGAAAGAAACCTACGAAAACACAGAACTGTTGTTGAAAAACACAGTACAACACTACAACTGAAACATCTGTGGTAATCTGAAAGTAGTGACACTGCTATTTGGAATGCAATTCGGGTATACCAAGTACTGTTGTTTCATTTGCAAATAGGTCTTGCATGTTAGAGAGTCTCATTACATTAAAAAGAACTGGCGTTTGGTTGCAGGACAGAAAAATGTGGCACACGAACCACTCGTTGACACAAGATATTTTTGCCTCCCCTTCATATAAAACTCAGACTAATGAAAATGTTTGTGAAAGCAATGAACAAGGAAGGTGGAGGATTTCAATATTTGAGACAGATGTTTCCAAGAAAAACTGATGCCATGATTAAGGAAGGCATTTTTTGGGTCCACAAGTCAGACACATCATCAATGACAAGTTGTTTGAAGATCTGCTAGTGGGGCACAAGAAAATTGCATAGAAGGCATTCAGGGATGTTGTTGAGAATTTTCTTAGCAATTACAGGGCACCAAACTACGTCCAGCTGGTTGACAACATGCTTCAAGCATACAAAACTATGAAGTGCAACATGTCGCTGAAGATCATTTTCTGCATTCACACTTGGACATCTTCCCTGCTAATTTTGGTGTAGTCAGCAACATATGCATTTGAAGGGTCAGCACTCAGGCTTAGCAATCAAGTGTCCTACAGGATTGAAAATACAAGATGAGGAAGACTATTTCCACTACTGAACATTTATATAGCGCTAGAAGACGTACACAGCACTGCACAGACACATGTAAAAGATGGTCTCTGCTCATCAGAGCTTGCAATCTAGTCAAGACAGACAGCACAGTAGCTATAGATATGGGATACATCTACGGGGAATGGCAAGGAAACACACAGGAGATCAGGTGAGTCAAGATCTGAAAGTGGCAGCGAAGAGGTGAGTTTTCAGCCTGGATTTGAAAAGGGTCAGAGAAGGCGCCTGATGTACAGACTCGGGCAGTTTGTTCCAAGCATAAGGAGCAGCAAGGTGAAAGGAGTGAAGTCTGGAGTTAGCAATAGAAGAGAAGGGCACAGATAGAAGCAATTTCCCAGAAGAGCAGAGTTCCAGAGAAGGGGCGTAGGGAGAGATTTATTTTATTTTATTTATTTAGCAGGTTTTGTATACCATCTTTTCCTTCAGTCAAAGAGATAAGAGAGGAAAGGTAGTGAGGAGCTGCAGAGTAAATGCACTTATAGGTCAACAGGAGAAGTTTGAACTGAATGCGGAAACTGATAGGGAGTCAATTAAGTGACTTGACAAGAGGGGTAATATGAGCATGACGAGGATGGCAGAAGATTAGCTGCGCAGTAGAGTGTTGAACAGATTGAAGGGGAGAGAGAGGATTCAGAGGGAGACCAGCAAGGAGGTGGTTACAATAGTCTAGATGGGAAGTGACTAAGGAGTAGATAAGTGTCTTAGTAATGTGTTCGGAAAGGAATGGGTGAATTTTGTTGATGTTGTAGAGAAAGAACCCCTGTGGGGTTAATCCTACTGCCCCCAGATGCTCAAGGTGCCACAGATAAAGTGGAGGTGTTTGGAAGAGTCATAAGAACATAAGATAGGGGGAGGAGTGGCCTAGTGGTTAGGACAAGGTACTTCAGGCCAGAGGGCCAGGGGTTCAAGTCCCACCTGGGGACAGCAATCTCAGGCCGGAGGGACTGGGATTTCTAGTCCTATAGGCATTCCTTGTGGTCTTGGGCAAGCCACTTAACCCTCCATTGCCCATGTTCCCTGTACATATTAGCGTATGTGTGTCATATCCCCTCATGTTAAATGTATCTCCCAATTGACCGCTTTGACCCGTGAAAAGCGGGATATAAATACAGCTAAATAAATAAATAAATAAGATATGCCATACTGGGTCAGACCAAGGTCCATCAAGCCCAGTATCTGGTCAGATGTCCTCTTGGGTTCAAGGAACCCAGTGAGAGAGCTGGAAGTTGTGAATTCAACAAGATGTTTTTCAGGCCAGAGGAGCAAATGCCTGGATGTGAGATAGAAGAGACGACAACTCCGGACTGCCTTGAAGGTCAGAGGAATGAGTTCTTGGATGTGAGCTTCAAGTAAAGAAGATTCCTGAAGCATCTGAAGAAAGATACTGGATTGAAGGCTGGGAGTAGGAGTCTCTAGATGAGGAGAGAAGAGGATTACCATATTACCATATTATCATATTTTTTGTGTTTTCCATTTTGCTAAAAAGGTAAGTTTTTATCTGATTTTTAAGACAGTCAAAATGCATAAACCCCTTTGAATATCAGGCCCTTGCTTTTTAGATATGAGCAAAGAGAGTGCGAGAGACAGCTTCCATGTAAAGCATCTAGTGAATATACGGCCTTGGAGTCTTCCTTCCACCTGCCTCATGTGATCCTGGAAGGTAAAGAGAGCATCTTCCTCTTCACCTGTCACAGCCCCTGGTCAGCTCATCAAACACACGTGCCAGAAGACTCCTACAAGTATTTCCTAATGTTTCTGAACTTACCCTCTTAGAGAATCACATCACGATCTCTAGTTCTACAGCTTCTTTTTAATTGAATGAGGAACGTCTAGGGCAGTGCTTCCAAAACTTTGATCCTTTTTAACATTTAATTCATGTGAACTCGCATGGTGATGCAGACAAAATAGCAGACCCCTCCTCCCTTCCCCTCCCTCATCTACTTCCTTCTACCTTCACTTCGTCAAAGCATGAAGGTGGTAACAGCAGCAGCCATTCGCACAGGATTCCATGCATCGGTGGGTGCTACCAGACCTACCGTCTAAAAGGAAACCCATAGAGGAGGATGGGGCCTGTGCATACTGTGATGAGGAGAGCCCTGCTGAACCGATGGAAATAGGAAAAGATAGTGAATATACCTTTAAGGAAAGAGACATTCCTGAAACTCACAGGTTCCAGACTGCTGTCAAAGAAAGAAAGCACGGAGTTCATAGAGCCAGTTTGCCACACCCAAGCTCTGCTGACATAAGTGCAAGCTTAGGGGGTAATGGCAAACACCTGTGCAGAGATAGAGAAAGGCTAGCTAAGAAGCAGCCTTATAAACCCTGCTCAGAAGGAGTTGGGGTGCAGGATCACGTTGCGGTTCAAACTGTTTGTGTTCCAGTTCCAGTCCAGAATCGTGGGCATGTTCAGAGAGTTCAGCATGTTTCAGCTATTCCAGGAGTTCATAGAGAGGAACTCAGAGGAGGAAATATCAAGGGAAGAAGGACATGGAAGGAGCCTGAGAGCCAAGAAACCACGTGTGCTTTGCTTAGAGAAAGAAAGCAAGGAAGTCTTCTACCCCGGGTCTCGGACCAAAGGATTCAAGCTGCTCAAAGGTGGGTGAACAAGGTTATAGCTAGAAGTAACCAGAACCCAGCCTGGAGCAAGGAACCGTGGCTGAACAATGGAGAGGAACCAAGGCAACTGAACCAGGGAGAGATATCCCATACTAGAGGTACAGATATTCCTTACCGGGGAAAACAGTGCTGGAGGGAGGTCCAGGGATTTCCCCAGAGCATTCACCAAGGAGTAGATTGTGGGAGTTTAGAGCCAGACGAATATGCTTTAGAACAAGAGGATATGCAAGTGGACTGTGCGGATCAAAACTCCCTATCAGGTGAATTGCCAATGGATTGTACATTATGCCAGACAGAAGCTATGAAAATCTGTTGATAGGAAATGCTTGATAAAGAAAGGTCTTGAGAAGCAGTGTGAATGAACCTAGTTTTGTTTTGCTAAGAAATACCTACTAACTCAAGAGAACATTGCCAGCTTCTACATTTTGTGTTTAAAGAAGCAGAAGGTAAATCATAATAATAATGTTCTGAATTTTGTGGATTAATTAGACTGTTATTTACTATACTATCTCTAGTCTCTACGAAGATACATTGTACTTTCTAGTTCTACTACAGAGCCAATAGTTGCATTAGTCATTTCAACTCTGTAAAAGAAAAAGACCAAGTGTAAAGAAATGAGGACATTTAACTTTGCTTAAACAGAGAAGCTGCATTTTGTTTTGCTGATTACCTTATGAAAACAACTGTACCTTGGTCAGACCACAAATTAATTATTATCCAGATACCCACCAACAATGAGCAGCTGCACAGAAGCCGAAATCAGAACATCGCATCCCGAGCATCCACAAGAAGCTTTCGCCCATTTAACAGGGAACACATTATATCTGAGACCCTATCCCTCCTCAACAAATCTACGCATGACCTTGAAGAACTGATATCATCCTGGAAATACTACTTAATTGCCTTCGCACTACGCCCGGTATCCAACTAAACAGCAAGAATGAAGAGAATCTCTGCCCCATGGTTCTCTCCTGAGCTACGATCGTCTCTTACTCAACTACGTAAGACTCGAGCGCCGATGGCGCCGAACGCTCTCCATTGAAGATCAGACCGCCTACCAAACTCACCTCTCAATTCATCGTGAAGGCAATCACAACCAAAAATGAAACAATACCACACTGACACCCCTAAAGAGAGCATTGAATAAACCACGTGACCTCTTCAACTTGGTTAAATCCCTCTCGAAAGAACCATCTCCCGATCAGCGCAGTGTGATTCACCCACAAGAATACGCTGACTACCTGCAATCCAAGATCATTCAAACCAAAAAGGATTCAGCAGTACAGTTTCAGGAACCAACTGGCCTAACCCTACTTGACAAGTTCTCTACTCCTTCCACTAATTGCGTTGAAGATACCATCGCATCCCTCAACACCTCCCCTGCACAGACTGACCCATGCCCAGCCTTTTGGATCAAGGAACTACGTGGTGTGTGTTTCAGTCCATTCATCGCAAACCTAATGAACCTCTCCTTCACAACAGGATACTTCCCTGCAACACTCAAGCAGACATCCATTAGGCCACTATTGAAAAACCCCAAGCTTGACCCGCAAAAGACCGATTCATATAGGCCAATAGCCAGTATTCCTCTCCTAGCCAAGATAACTGAGAAAGAGGTACAACGGCAAATTCAAAATCACATAGATTCCGTAGCTCCCCTAGATCACTGCCAACATGGGGTTTAGAGACTATCATGGAGTCGAGACCCCTCCTTACTAGCCTATTCAACGTTATAATCACAGGCATAGACAACATCCATAAAGGTTTTGTGCTCATCATCTTCTTGGACATTGCCGCTGCGTTCGCTCGGTGCGAAACGAAAGTCTCCTGGGAAGGTTGACAGAGAAGGGCATCTTCAACAGTGCACTAAGGTGGTTTAAATCCTATCTGGAAGCACTATGGCAATACTTGAAGTATTGACAAGAGGACTCAATACACTGCCAGCAAAAACAAGGTGTACCTCAAGGCTCCTCCTCCTTGTCCTCTCTACTATTCAATATTTACATGCAGCCCATCTGCAACATCATAAGATCATTTAACGTGAGCTGTTTGATATATGCAGATGACATTCTTTTAACATGCCATTCTCCACAGCCCCAATGGACCTAGCACCACTAATAGACTGTTTCAATGCTGTCTCAGCGTGGCTCCAATCACAGAATCTACGCATTCAACATAAAAAGACGGAGGTTCTTTTCATCTCCAGAGACCCCGACTTTACTCCTCAATCCATGTCAGTGTTAAGGGAAGCAGACTTACTAACCAAAGAAACAATAAGATACCTTGGAGTTACGTTGGACCAACGCCTGGATATGAAACACCACATAAACAACATTGTCAAAGCTGTATACTACAAATCCGCACACTCAGACATCTGCGCTCCCCTGCTGGACCCAGATGACTTCCGGACCATATACCAAGCACTAATCCTGCCTCACTTCGACTTTGCAAACGCCATCTTACAAGGGCTCCCTCAATCCCCACTAGCCCCATTACAGCTGGACATGAATGCTGCAGCAAGGGTCCTACACGGAGCCTCCAGAAACCGACCACGTGACCCCCATTCTCAAACAACTCACTGGTTTACCTATCCATGGGAGAATCATCTTTAAAACCCTACTCCTAGCATTCAAGGCAATCAAGGGTATTTCATCCCTTTCATCACAGATCTTATTCACATGTTGCCCCCCAACAGATCTAGAAGAGCGATAGCCATAAACCAACTAGTAATACCAAAGGAATCATCAAAGTGCAACATATCAACCACAAACAGGGCGTTCAGTTACTATGTACCTAAATGCTGGAATGCTCTACCCCCTGACATTAGGGCTATTGCCGACCTATCGCAGTTCAGGAAGGCACTCAAATACCACCTTTTCCTCCAATACTACCCAACCACCAATGGCACCTAGACATCCCCTCTGAAGAGATTACCTACGTTCACTATGATAATTTTACTCATTACCATGTAAATATCTCATGTATATCATAATTGACCCCTGTTATACAAGTTACTCCTCACCATGTAAATATCTCATGTATATAGTTACCCCTGTTATCAAATTTTGATCACCTGTTCGATGTAAAACCAAACAGCATTTTGTTATGGTCGTTGTGTTATAATGTAAACCGCGCTGATGCCAAATAGCGCGGTATATAAGAGATTGTAATAAATAAATAAATAAATAAATAAATAAATAAACTGCACATGTTTTAAAAGCTTATGAAGCTTCCTCAGTTCCAGCTTATGTATAATTTCTGAAGTATTGCTTGGTGAAGAATATCCTGACATTGTGTGTTTGAACCTTAGTGCTTTTTGGGGAAAAATAAACTTTTGTCTTTGCCTTTAACCCTTGACTTACACGACTATCCTTGAACGAGGAAAACTACAAGTCCCAGAATGCCTCACTGTGGACAAGAATAGTGTTTAATTCCTTTATTAGAGGACTAAAATTGGCAGCCCTATGCCTCTAGGCCCCCGGCCGGGGCTGGGGTCATGACAATATTCACTGACTCACAGCCTCTAAGCTAGCTGCTATTACTATTACTATTAGTGGACATAGGGCTCCTTTCCCTACCTCTGGGCCTTCACTGTGACCTATTTCTATGGCCTCATCCACCGATGATGTGATCCCATTTAAGTTCTCGACTCACAATTTGATAACCACAGTTTTAGTGCATTCATTCCTTTTAAATATTTCAGTGTCTCGGTTATATTCTCCCTGTCTCTTCAAGGTTGACCAGTTTTGGACCAGACGATCTAGTTTTTGAGCCCTCTATACAGTGTCTGGTTATAAGCTGTGCAGTGTGCGTGCATTAGAAGCTGGTGGACAGAGGTGAAGCTGAGCTATACAAACGATTAGTAGTAGTAATAGTAGTAGTAGTAGTAGAGGTAGTGGTGGTAGTAGTAGCGGCCGGCCCTGCTCATCATCTTTGTGCTTCTTGCATGTGGCTGGTAAGATAAAAACAGAGGAAGTGGAGGATCTGCAACTTGGGACCTCAATCTTTGTCTTGGCCGAGTCCCAAGTTTCATAGCAGCGATCGCTCTGCTGTTGATCATGGAGCGTCCCTTCACTGACTGGCAGAAGTGTTTGCTTAGCTGCTCGTGTAGAGTAGCCTCTCCACACCCAAGGCAAAGATGAGACTCGGGTTCAGGAAAAAGTTAAAATTATGCTGCCAGTGCTTTGGAGGTGATATGAACATTGAAATTACTATTAGAACCATTTGTGGGGGGGGGGGGGTTATGTAGGGACATCACAATGAGAATTAAAATGACTAAAGAATTTGCTTTCTTTATGTCAAATACAAAAAAATGTGAAAGGTGAAGCGAGTTCTAAAGCATCACATTTTTCTTGCACAAACAGCATTTGAGGAACTGTCTAAAGAGGGACTGCACTGTTTTAATCTGGCATAGCTCGATGTTGAGGAGTAGCCTAGTGGTTAGAGGTAACAGCCTAGTACCTAAAAGATCCAGGTTTGATTCCCATTAGCACTCCTTGTGACCTTGGGCAAGTCACTTTACCCTCCATTCCCTTGGAAGAAAAGACCTAGCAATCTACCTCATCATACCTTGCCAAGAAACCAAGGGGGCAGCTAGATCACCAAAAGTCAGCATTGACTTGACAGCACTTAAAAAGCAATTGAAGGATCACATGACTGCAAGAGCCTCTCATTCAAGACCTTGGAATAATTTATTGTGCCATGCCCCTCTCCCTTTGCTGATAAAAGCACATGTTGTAAACTGGTTGAATCTACATGGCTCTAGGGACAGAGAAAGAAAAGTGTGCTGAAGGTTCAATTTAGGCAAGTATTGGGCAATTATGAATTTATTTCTTCATTCTTTTATAGTAATATATTTTTGCTTAGAGGTACCTTCCCCTGGAAGTTCTGGGTTCATAAAAACATAGAACATGACAGCAGATAGAGACCATACGGCCCACTGTTCCCTCTAAGCTGTGCGCGTGTGTGCGCGCACACACCTCGCCGAGCGAGCGCACATACTTTACAACAGAGCGCACAAAAATTACGGTTCTGATTCTGATAGAAAACAACACAGACATCTTAAAATTTAAAAGTTGTTATGTATTTATGGTTTTCACAAGTTCTACAATGTTTTCTAGTGCAATCAATGTGGTGTACATACTGTATTCTGACGTGTAGTCAAATTTTAAAGTATATAACTCCGAGTGTCGTTATGTGGCGCACAAAAATTTAACCTTCCTTCAAAAGCTGCACAGCTGATATTTTATGCGCACACAGCCTACAGAAAATTAGAGGGAACATTGATACGGCCTATCCAGTCTGCTCATCCATAAGAATATTGGGGGGCATCTTCAGTAGTGGCAACCAGAACACATAAAGCAGACGCTTTAATTTTGCCCTGGATATTCAATGTTGAGGTCATATCCGGGTACCGGCATTGAATATCGAAGTTGTCCGAATTGCAGTTTTGCAATCCAGTCAATGGCAAAACTCAGCCACTGGCCCGATTGCGAAATTGACTAAAGTTAGGGCAGCTAGTCAACTTTAGCCAGTTAGGGTTAACCGGGCAGTGGCCGAATATCGTCCCTGCTTTGTTAACCCACGGTGCTTCTGCTGCTCTGCCCCCGGAATATCTCAACGCTGCTTAGCGTCAGAGTGTTCATCGGCACAAAACGGGGATATTCAGCAGCCCTAAATGGGTGAGCGGCATTTATGCAGTTTGCAGGTCTGCAAACCGTGTAAATGCTTTTGAATATGCTCCCTGTTATGTTTGTTATGCTTATTTTATTTGATTGACCACCTTCCAAAAATATCAAGGCAGGATACAATATAAATAAAATGAGATAAGAAGATAGTACATTCCAAACTCAAAATTAAAAAAACAATAAAAAGATGTCCAGTCCTGCTGAATTCAAGAGTTAACAACTCTTCTTGCCTTTTTAGGGTAGCGTCTTGAGGTCTTTCAGTCTCATCTTTTATGGTTTTGGTGCAGATCCCACACCATTTTGGGGTTTTTTTTGGCCTGTTTATACGCTGTCTGAGTTATGACCTCCAGAACTGCACATACTGTAGTATTTCTAGGCGAGACCCCATTGTCATCTCCTTTCTTCTGCCGGTTATACCATTCCCTATGTTTAGCTCTGGTCACCATATCGCACTGTTTCACTACCTTGAAATGAAGAGACACTATCACCCCAAGATCTCTCTCCTCTTCACCCACTGTGCATTGCTCGCTCCGATTTATATTCTCCAATGCATGACTCTGCACTTTTTTGCACTGAATCTTAATCACCAAGCAATCAACCACCTTTCAAACATTCATTGATCACTTCTCATTCTGGCAGCTCCCTGAGGAATATCCATTCTGTTGCAGATCTTCATACCAAGCACAATGAGGCAACTTTCCCTTCTAACCCCTTGGTAATATCGCTCACAAAGATATTGCATAGAACCTGCCCCAGGACTGATCTCAGAAGAACTGCACTAATCACCGTTTTCTTCTCAGAGTGAATTCCTTTTATGGCTACTCTGTTTTCAATCACTCAGCCAGTTTCTAATCCAGTCGATTACCTTGGGGTCTCCCTTTCATGCTGTTCAGCTTATTATTACTAATTCTCCTATATGGAACCATATGAAAACCTTTGTTGAAATGTAACTGTGGTGGTGCTAAACTCCTCTCACTAGTGATAGTGGCTGTAGAGGTCTCAGAGTCTCTAGCAGAAGTGAGTGGTGGGGACAGGGGCGACCCAAGGGGGGTGCGGGGCCATGTGTGGAGACTCGGTGCGGGGCCTCATTTGCATAAGGGGCCTCATTTGCATAAATATTTGCATAATGTTACCATACACTAACTTTTAGTAAACATGCCTCTTAATGAGTGGATGGATAAAGAAAGACTAAAAGATTTCTACATTACTATAATCCAGTGCCAACCGCCAGGCACATTAGGAACTACTACAAACACTGCCCATTTAAACCCATAGCAAACCCGCCGTATCCTAACAGCACTACCAGGACTCACAAAACACCATACCCTAACTATCAAAAGGCAACACTGCAAATATTAAACCAATACATTTCAGAGAACAATAATACATGACCTACTGGGGAAAGAACAAGTGGCAATGTCAAATAGGAATTACATAAACAGAATACCTCAGCTCAGTTACACGTGCAGAACATAGACCATCACCAAACAAGGAATCACAATTTAGAAACAGGAAGACAATAATTAAACTGGGAACCCCAAAAGCCAAACTTGGAATGTACAACACTGTAGAAATAAAATATAAATTAATTTCCTCTTGTACTAAACAAAGCACCGACGTTAATGATGCACATTTCCCAGAGCTGACATATTCCAGTTAATAAATTCAAAATAAAGAGATATCTTTGTACCTTTTGTGCAATTGTTCCAGCCACTTTCTTCTGGTTTATTTGTGTCTTCTGCTAACTCTCCATCGTCTGCTGTCCATTTGTCCTTTCTTCACTCTTCTAGTTTTTTTCCATTCTACCTCTACATCAGTTTTAATATACTAATCTTTCTCCTTTTGCTCTTTCCTCATTCCTATTTCATCCACTCAAATTTTACCCCTCCATCCTCAATCCCCACATACTCTCCCAACACCCGGCCAATTGTAGATTTTTCTCCCCTCCCACACAAAATATTTTTCCCCTCTCCATTTCACTCTCCCAGCCCCATCCCCTTCTAATCTCCCCCAACATCAGCTCCCTTCTAGTTCCAGCCCCACCCAGTATCCGCTCCCTTCTAGTCCCCCCATCAGCCCATTTCCAGTCCTAGCTCCCCCATCCATTTCCAGTCCTATACGAGTCCCTTCATCAGCTCATTTCCAATACCATCCTCCCATCAGCCCATTTCTAGTCCTTTCCTAGCCCCACCATCAGCCCATGTCAAATCCTAGCTCCCCTCCACTCAGCCCATTTCCAATCCAAGCCCCCCATGAGCCTACTTCCAGTTCTAGCCCCTCCATGAGTCCATTTCAATTCAAGCCCCCACCACAGCCCATTTCCAATCTTAGCTCCCCCAACACCCAATTCCCAGTTCTATCCTAGCCCCTCCATCAGCCCATTTCCTGTCCTAGCTCCCTCCCATAAGAGCCCATTCCAAGCCCCCCTTCCCATCGGCTATTTGCAGTTCAAGCCCCCTTCCACTCAGCCCATTTCCATTCCAAGCCCCCCTCCCCATCAGCTATTTGCAGTTCAAGCCCCCCACTTCCCCTCAGCCCATTTCCATTCCAAGCCCCGTCCCCATCAGCTATTTACAGTTCAAGCCCCCTTCCACTCAGCCCATTTCCATTCCAAGCCCCACTCCCCATCAGCTATTTGCAGTTCAAGCCTTCCCTTCCACTCAGCCCATTTCCAGTCCTAGCAACCCCCCCAACCCATTACCAGTCCTAGCCCCCCATAGCCTATTACCAGTCCTAACCTCCCCATCAGCCCACTCCCAGTCCTAATCCCATCAGCCCATTTCTAGCCCTAACCCCCCATCACACAATTTTCAGTTTAAGCCCCCCATAGCCCATTACCAGTCCTAATCCCATCAGCCCATATCCAGACTTAGCTCCCCCATAGCCCATCACCACTCCTAACCCCCCACCCCCCAGCCCAGGGAAAATTTAAAATAAAAAAAACTGTCTGCTGCCGCTGCGGGGCCGGGGCCGCGGCAGAATCGAGTGTGCTGCAGGGCCCCCCCTGCCCGGCAGAGCCTGCCCTCCCCTGCATCAGCTCCCTCTTTGCAGCTGCAGTCACACACGCCAGCTTTCAGAGCGCGAGGGGAGAGTTTCCCTTTCGCGGCTCTGTTAAGCCCGCGGGGGCTGATGGGAACTTCCCATCAGCCCCCGCGGGCTTAACAGAGCCGCGAGGGAGAAACTCTCCCCTCGTGCTCTGAAAGCCGGCGTGTGTGACTGCAGCTGCAAAGATGGAGCTGATGCAGGGAAGGGCAGGCTCTGCCGGGCAGGGGGGCCCCGCGGCACACTCGATTCTGCCGCGGCGGCCGCGGCCCCAGACAGTTTTTTATTTTTAATTTTACTTTTAGATCAGAATGTTTTTTGCGCGGCGCCCCCTGAAACGCGGGGCCCTGTGCAAAAAACATTCTCGCTCAATGGACGGGCCGGCCCTGGGTGGGGAGAGGTACAACTTGATGACATGGTCAAAGGGGAGGTGTCTTTGGGGGTCTTTTAGTAAAATGCAGTAGGGCTTTGCACCTATCATGGGTGTTTTGCAGAATCACGGTAGGTGCAACGCCCTGCATGTTCCACACATAGCTGCCAAATAGCATAGAGGCCTGTGAATCTGCCTCTTCGTTGCAGTAATGGTAGCCGTGCTATCGCCAGTCGTGACAGCTAGCACGCAGCATTGTGAAGCGTGCTAGCTCTCACCAGCCAACAGGTCCTCTTTGGGCCCAGATACCACCCCAATCCTGCCCACCTTCAGCAAGTACAAGTTCACATTTTGGACCGCTCTGTCTGCACTTCCCCCATGGTAGCAGTTACTGCAGGACTTTAACGCATGTGAATTCTTCGGTAACCGTTTATTGCTGCTTAATAAAAGAGCCCCTTAGTACTGAGCATAAAACCCTTTGTGAAGCAGGGAACTGGATTCTTCTTTTCTCTCCTTTGGGAGTGCCAGACCTCAAGAGAAGTGCCCAGGTTCCAAGAAGTGAGTCCATGGGCTAGGAGGCCTGGTGTTGCAGAAAAGAGATCCACTGTGCATTCTTTAGTGTAGTGTAACCTGGGTGCAGGAATCAACACTCTGAGATACGAAGATGGAACAATTGTAGTTATGGTCTTTACCTTACTCAGAGCAGAGACACTAGGCTCAGAATGAATCAAACAGATTAAACAAACGTCGCCCACGTTGATTACAAGGAAGGAGGAAAATAAACTTTCTCCATGGACAAGATTGAGGCAGGAAGGGATGGGACAGGGAACAGGGAAAGGAAGGGAATGGATCAGGCTCAGAGGAATGCTAAAAAAAAAAGGAGAGGGATTCCTCTTCATTCCCAACCCTTTCCCTCAATTTCTGCCACCTTTTCTTCCTTTTCTAAGATCTCTGAGGAGGAAATCACACATCTTTCCTCCTCCAAACTCACTACCTGATCCTATACCCACCTGTCTCCTAAGCTCCATCTCCTCCACTGCCATCCCATCTATCTCTCATATTCTGAACCTATCTCTCTCCGCTGCAACTTTCCCTGCAGCCTTTGAGCATGCTTGGTCACACCTCTCCTCAAGAAACTCACACTAGAACCTACCTATCCTTCTAGTTATCGACCCATTTCCCTCCTCCCTTTCATTTCTAAACTACTTGAACATGCGGTTCACCATCGTTGCCTTGACTTTCTTTCCTCTCGAGCCCTTCTGGATCCCCTGCAATCTGGTTTTCATCCTTTACATTCTACTGAAATGGCTCTTGCCAAAGTCTCTAGCGACCTCTTCCTGGCAAAATCCGAAGGTCTTTACTCGATCCTTTTCCTTCTTGACCTTTCTGCTGCTTTTGACACTGTTGACCACCACCTTCTCCTAGATACCTTGTCCTCGCTTGGTTTCAAGGGCTCTTTGCTATCCTGGTTCTCTTCTTATCTCTCCCATGGCACTTTCAGCATTTGTGCTGGTGGATTCTTCTCCACTGCTATCCCACTCTCGGTTGGTGTACCCTAAGGGTCTGTCTTGGGCCTACTCCTTTTCTCTCACTGCATGCAGTCTCTTGGTGCACTCATCTCCTCCCATGGTTTTCAGTACCATTTTTACGCTGATGACTCTCAGATCTACCTCTCTACACTTGAAATCTCTCCTGCAACACATGCCCAGATCTCTGCCTGCCTATCTGACATTGCTGCCTGGATGTCTCACCGCCATTTGAAATTGAACATGGCCAAAACCGAGCTTCTTATTTTTCCCCCTAAACCTACCTCCCTCCCTTCCTCCTTTCTCCGTCTCTGTGGATAACACTCTACTACTCCCTGTTTCCTTGGCTCACAACCTTGGGGTTATCTTTGACTCCTCCCTCTCCTTCTCCACTCACATCCAACTGATAGCTAAAACCTGTCACTTCTTTCTCTATAACATCAGCAAAATTCACTCCTTCCTTTCTAAACACACTACTAAGATGCTTATCCACTCATTAGTCACCTCCCATCCAGACTATCGCAACCTCCTCCTTGCTGGTCTCCCTCTGAATCATCTCTCTTTCCTCCAGTCTGTTCAAAACTCAGCTGCACGACTAATCTTTCGGTAGCCTCGATATGCTCATATAACCCCTCTTCTCAAGTCTCTTCATTGGCTCCCTGTCCACATCCGTATCTAATTCGAACTTCTCCTGTGACTTATAAGTGCATTCATTCTGCTGCTCCTCACTAACTTTCCTCTCTTATCTCTCCCTACACGCCTCCTTGGGAACTCTGCTCTTCTGGCAGATCACTTCCATCTATGCCTCTCTCCTCTACTGACAACTCCAGAATTCGATCCTTTCACCTTGCTGCTCCTTATGCCTGAAACAAACTGCCCAAGTCTGTTCATCAGGCTTCATCTCTGGCTCTTTTCAAATCCAGGCTGAAAATTCACCTCTTCGAGGCTGCATTTGGATCATGATGGCTTAGCCTCCTATGTGTTTCCTTACCATTCCCCTAGATGGATCCTTGTCGTCACCTGTTGTGTTGTCTGTCTTGACTAGATTGTAAGCGCTGATGAGCAGGGACCATCTTTTACACATATCTGTACAGCTCTGCATATGCCTTGTAGCGCTATACAAATAATCAGTAGTAGTAGTAGTAGAGCTAATCTAGTCCCCGCGGATGACACCAAGGCATGGGATTTATCCTGCCGTCCATGGATAACCCTGTTACAGCAAGTAACCTCACTAAATGGATGAAGGGTTTCATTTAGTGATTGGACAGTAGACCATTGCACTCTTACAGATGTTAATAAGAGGTGTACCAAAATTTCCTTTCTGGCAAACTCATCAGCAATGAATTTCACCAAGGAGATAGAATTGCTGAACAAATGATGTTTATTCAAACTCCCAATGGTAAATATGAGTTGTAACATTTAAAAGTGCATAAAGTATTGAAACCATAACATCAAATGATCATAATTTTTCCCAGAAGAAAATACAACAGTTACTCAAAAGGTCAAAGATGCTAAAGGTGTAAAGGTATCAAAATTATTTAAGTTCTCCTGAGATTGTTTCAAGTAGGGCCTCTTCAACTCAGAAAAAAGATGACCAAGGGGAGATATGATAGAGGTCTATAAAATAATGAATGGAGCGGAACGAGTAAACGTAGATCGATTGTTTACACCTTCAAAAAGTAGAAAGTTTAGGGGGGACATGCAATGAAATTACAATGTAACCCATTTAAGACCAATAAGAGAAAATATTTTTTCACTCAATGCTGAAATCAAACTCTGGAATTCATTACCGAAGGATATAATAAAAGCTGTTAGTATAGCTGGGTTTAAAAAAGGTTTGGACAAGTTCCTGGAGGAAAAGTCCATAAACCATTATTAAAGAGGACCAGGGAAATCCACTGCTTACCCTGTGATAAGCATTGTGGAATCTACATAGCTGTTGGAATGGGGGGGGGGCACAGGGGGCCTGGCTCCCCCAAAATTTAGTTGCTGCTATCGGAGCTTCCCCTACATCAACCCACGGGGGCCCGATCTCCCGCAGGAAAAATTAGGGGAAGGTCGGCAATCACAGCTGCATGGAGTTCAGCTGGTCAAGGGCTGAAACCTGGCCTCCCCCTCCATGGAACACAGCATTCCAGTGCCTCTGAGAATCTGTACCTTTTTGGGAACCTGACAAGTATTTGTGACCTGAATTGGCCATTGTTGAAAACAGGACACTGGGCTTCATCGTCCTTGGTCTGACCCAGTATGGTATTTCTTATGTTCTTATGAATCCATGGTGCTTTAGGGCAACATTACAGTGTTAACTATCGGAAACATGGAAAGCATGTTCCCGGCAGTTTCCGCAGTGTATGCGTCACTTCAGCGGCACTACAAGAGTATAGGGTGGGTGAACGCATTGTCACCTAAGTAGGTGACAATGAGTTCACCCACGCTACTAGCCTGTCATGCAGGTAGCATGGGTGTGCTGCCTTCACGGCGCTCGCCGCACCCACTCTCTGCCCCTATCCTTCCCACTTGCAAAGCTAACAGGCCATGGAAGAGTAGTGCCAAAGTCCATCAGCACTGTCATGGCTCCACTCTAGCTGTCAACGTGTATCCAACCTGCACCTTTAGCATGCGCTAGACCCCCTGAGACAGCTAGTACCTTTAGTAAAAGACTCCCTAGCTTTTCACCTGAGGCAGTGGAGGGTGGGGGAAAGAAACATTAAGTGACTTGCCTTGTAAACCAAGGTCATTAGGAATGTTAGTGGGATAAGTGGGATTTGAATCCCTGCTTCATTTGGTCACATGCTGCTTCTTTCAGTGTTAATCTACACCCTACTCTTACTTAAAAGAATTGTCCTTGTTTGCAATTACAGGCTAACATTTCTGCAGATTTTTCATTTGGCTCCTTGTGAGAGGTGAAGCTTCATCAATTGCTTTATCATACTAAGCTACTCTTCTGAGTCCCACCCACCTTTCCCTCCATACCTAGTTCCAGCTCTGCTTATATAGTATTCCAAGACCCTCCTGAAATTTTGCTCAAATTGCGTGATAGTCTAATGGACTGCAAAATTCTTTACCAAATTGCAGGTGTTCCACGTAGAAATGAGTAAATCCTGACTAACCGAACTGAAGCAAAAAAGTTGTGATTCTTTGGACTTGGCCTGCAGTTAACTCCTATGGAATGTACCTCTAGCCTTCCAATCACTGCAAACTCTACTCCCACTCACCGCCGATGTTCCTTCTGTCCTCCTCCTGCCGGCACAGTAACCAGAGTCCACCACTGTATTCATGCATTTATTTACATTTATAAGACCACCTCAACACAATCAACCAAGCTGATTTACAGGATAATAAAATTCAACTCAGGATACGCTAAAACAAAGCCCAACCGTGCATACATGAAATCAACCCTAGGAATTTATCATAAAACATTCTCCTCCATAACAGGTGACCTAAGTGTGAAGGCTATGTAGGCATCTACTGTATGTTGTCGTGAAGTACAGGGTTCAGAACCAAGGGAGGCAGAGGATTCACTGCAAAGTGAAACCAGAACTGTCAGTGCTGAAACAAGCATGGAGGGTTGGCATGGAAACCCTAAACAAAGAACGTCACAGAGTGTTAGGGAACGCCCATCCCCTGAGCTAGCTCCTGCCTCATCAGGGAAGTGGGAACACCTGGTGGGAGGTGTGGCTCAGCACAACGGAGAAAGAAACTTAGATAAAAAGCCTTTAGTTAAATATAGGACAGAAAGAGAGAAGAGGAGAGAGACGGACATAGTCTCAGATACGGAGACAGAAGGAAAAGGCAGCACAGCAAGCGTGGAGAAAGCTGAAAGAAGGAGAAAACCAGAGAAAGATAGATACTCCGAGGGCAGCCAAGGTCTGTGGCTGAGAGAAGGGAAAAGGGAAAGAAATCCCAATTCCACTCGGAGGAACTTCTCAGAGGAAGAGAGCTGGGGAAGATATTCAAGTCCAGTTCCTAGGGAGCAGTGCTCAACTACAAAAAGCACTGGGGATTTTTACTATACAAAAAGCAGAGACGTTTACTCTGGGAACCAGAAAAGACAACCACGCTGTGCTCACAACAGACAGCCTGCAGGTAAAGCTTATTTCCCTGATACCAAGCTTTTATCAAAGGGGAGAGAAAAGTTTTACCAACCTTTTTGTAGCCAAGGGAGATTCCTGGGAGAAAGCAATTCTAAAGGCAGACACAGAATTCCCTGTAGCCAAACAGAAGAGGGAAACGTATATCCTTTTAATTACAGAGGGCTGTGTGCACAGGAAGCCAAACACCCAGACTCACAGAGCAGGTTGGGGGAAGGGAACCCTGTAATTGGAACGGAGAGGTTTGCGTGGCAGGCAGAAGAACCCTCTCTAAGAGACCTTAAGGAAGAAGGTGATCTTATGCAGTGGGACCCTCATCAACCCCCTGAGTCCGAAGTGTTTATGGACTGCTCTTATATGGTGGCAGACAATGTGCAGTCCCTTTGTTAATAATACTGGATTTTGCTGAAGGAAGAAAAACAGCCAAAAGAAGTATTTTGGAGGGAAACTGTTTTATTCTTTTTGATTCCGTAACAGCTGAAGATAAGCATTATTTAAGTTGCCTATTTTTGTTCATATCAGGAGTATGGTTTCTTTGTAAATATATTCTTTGTTCATGGTCATCAACATCCAACCCCGGGAGGGGCAATAAATCCTAATTTAACCTGAACCACTCGTGCACAACTTGGACTCATTCTTACTACTGTAGGACTACATTACCCAGGAGGCCTTTCCAAAACCTCCATTCAAAGTTCACAGTATAAGAAACACAACTACCCACTTGCCTTGCCCACGCTAAATGCCTCTGGGAGGGTGAGTGGTGACAATGTATCTTTATCAAATATGCTAAAATGAGATGCCTATGTGTCTTTATCCATCACTAGCACGAATTTTGCAGAAATAGTGTCTGGATTGAAGCCAAGGACATTTATGCCTGCTCAGGGGCGGCCACAAATGTTAGGGATATGTTTACTAAAGCGTGCTGTTCAGCCTGTACCAAATGTACTCTGGTAAAACATATCATACGCTGAAAATGCAGTCACGCTTCAAATCCCATGCTATAAGAGCAGTGCAGGTTGGGGCAAAGAATGTGGGGTTCTTGGGTGGAGTGTCCACATTGTGGGTAGCGGGGGAGTTATTAGCATGCACTTCCAAAGGCACTGAGCACATGGGCTGCGCAATACCCACACTAGTCACATAGGGACATGTCGAGCACACCTCCATTTACTAGCTCGGGTCGAGCACTACCCCATGCTTATTTTCGGTGCTGATTGCGTGCTAGTGATGCAGCTCTTAGGAAAAATGCCCCTTAGTGCATATGCACATATGGGCATATTTTATAAAATACAAACCTAAATCATGACTCTGCCTGCACTCTACCCAAACTCCTCCTCTGAACATGCCTAATCGAAAGTTATGTGCAAGTACCTGCCTAATTGCACCAGATTGTTAGCCCTCAGGGGACAGGAAAATACCTACTGTACCTGAATGTAACTTGCTGTGAACTTCGGAGAAAAGGTATGAGCTAAAATCCAATGAGGTCATATTATAAAAGACGTTTATGCGCAAAAGGAGCTTATAAAATTGCCTTTATAAAGTCTTCCCTTGAACTATAATCAGCACCTAATAAATTTATCCTTCTTTAAAAGCCTGGAAAAAAAAATAAACATGACTTGACCTCTTTGTGAAAACAAAGATTATTAGTCTGGTCTCTAATCTCTGCAGGAAGATTATTCTAGTGTTTTGGTACAGAAAAAGCCTTCTTTCTTTAGAAGAGGTGAACTCCCCCCCCCCCCCCAGCAAGATATTTTGGGAAGCTGAAAGAAAGGATTTCTTTTCAGCTGGAAGGAACTTCCAGAACAGGAGGGCAGAGAGCATAAGTTACAGACTCTTGCAGTTTAATATGATCCAGACTTTAATATGATCTATTTTTGACCTTCATTGTTGGGTCAAGATCACAAACCACTATTATTTACACAGAGATGATAATACCACTCTAAAGCTGAAAGGGAGAGATCTGTACTTTGTGGATATATAATAGGGAGAGTAAAAAGGCTTCAGGAATGTATTCACTGGGAAAGCAAACCCCAGCGGAGGTCATCAGGTAGAGGAACTCTGGGACCAGGCAGCAGAGACAGGTCAAGCCCAACAAACCCTCCCAGGACTTACACACCACCAGTCAGGGATGGCTCAAGTCAATTTGCTGCCTGAGGCAAAGAATGAGATGGTGCCCCCCCCCCCCCACTTAGAGGGGGCGGGGCTTTTTAAGAACTCCAATCAGGGACTGAACCAAACCAAAAAGCCAATTAGATTATACGGAGGAAATGCAAGATGTCTGCACACAGGGCCGTACCAAGCTGCAATCGTGCCCTGTGCGACTTGCAGCTTGGGCGCATGCCCCCTCCTCCCCCCCATACCTCCATCCAGGGTTGCCTGCTCTTTCCCTGCTTCTGCCGCCCTCTGTTTTTTTCATGATGGCACTGGCAACAGGGAAAGAGCACGCAGCGCTGGACGGAGATATGGGAAGGAGGGGGGCATGCGCCCGATCTGAAAGGTGCCAGCACTTTAAGCAGATCTGTCCCTCCCTCCTCTAAAAGTGCTGCGAAATGTCTTGGGGGGCACATTTCGGCTGCCTGCTATTGTCCTGCCAGCCTCAAACTCAGAGAGACACACAAACATAAAAAGTTTTTGTTGAAACAAGCACCTTGAAGAGGAAACCTCTTCTCGTGGTGCAACGTTCCTTTTTATTCTTTTAATTGGGGACACAACCCCATCAAAGGATTCAAAGGGGACACAACCCCTCGATATCAAATCGTTATCACTTTAGTCTTCAGGCCCTCCCCCTAACAATCCATACAATAGGTCAATATTCAAAGGTCACTTATCTGGATGCAAAAACAGCATCATACTGCAAGCCTCCATTGAACTTTTTCTCAACTGGATGAACCCAGCCAGCAGCCAAACGGCTCGTTCCTCGGCGATCAAAAATGGAGGTAGCAATTCTTCAAAAGGTCTTCTTCAAAGATACTCCCCCCCTCCGAGAGTACAGACAGATGCAAACCAAACATCCACGAAGACCTTGAACATAATCCTTTCAATGGCAACCCCACGAGGCTCCCACCTTGCTTTAGTAACCAACGTTGAAGATGTTTCAAGCCACTGGTCTTCCTGTCTCTTTTTCAAACTATGTTGCCCAAATATCCTCCCGGAAACAGACGTCCTTTAGTTTTGGTCAGTAAGGTCACCTGACCAAGTGATAACCAATGGCTCATCAGCGCATTCAAACTCCTCCCACTTAATCACAGAAGAGTCCACCAATCCAGCGTAGCATTCAAACCCAATGGTATTACTGAATCCAGTCGGTATATCCAGAACTGTTCCCAATAAGTCAAACGGGACCCCCTATCGCCCCCTCTCTCATTAGGTGGAACGTAATCAATTACTCGCCATCGTAAATCAGAGAAGCTATGATTTTTCTCTTGACAATGTGGGACCACAGGAGCTGTCAAAACCGCTCCATTAATCCGCGAGCGGTGCTCTTGAAGCCTTTTCTTTATAGGTCAAGTGGTTTTTCCAACATATACCAGTTGGCAAGGACAAAGTAGAATATATACAACAAAAGACGTTAAACATGTCGTAGAAGCTTTACTAACCAGGGCTTGATTTGTCACCGGATGTGTCCATACACTGCCTTCCAGAGTGGTCTCACAAAAGTCACAGGTAGAACATTTAAAATGACCCTAAGTCTCTTCCCCTCGGGAGCGATTACCCGTGTGTACCACCCAATCAGCGATGTTTTTTCCCCTCTGAAACGCTATTGTTAATGGTTTAGCAAGACTAGAGTGAAGTGACAAAATCGGCCAGTGTGTCTTTATAATCTGCATCACCTTAGTAGCCCCAGGCATATAGGGTAACACCCCCACATACTGAGGGCCAACATTTCTAGCCTCATCAGATCCAGATGTATCCCACCATTCCTCATGATTAAAACGGGCTCTTTTATACCCCCGATTAATAATGTCTTGAGGATAGCCCCATTCCAGGAGACGTTTCTTCAAAAATACCGACTGATCTTTAAAATCTTGGACCGTAGAACACAAACGGCGTAGTCAGATAAACTGACCAACTGGTAAACCCCTCCTTAATGGTCCAGGATGATAACTTCGATAGTGCAATAATGTGTTTCGTTGCACAGCTTTACGATATAGCGTAGATCCAATTGTAGTATTCTCCTTATATAAACTGATATCCAAGAAATCAATTCTTTCCTTATGGAAGGTAGGTGTAAACTGTAAATCTTGAGACAACGTATTAATCCACTGGCAAAACTTTTGCAAATATTCTTCCGATTCTACCCAAAAAAAGAAAATGTTGTCCAAGAATCTGGTCCACATACGAATATGTTGGAACCATTCAGAAGGATAAATGAATCGAGACTCAAATTCAGCCATATAAAAAGTGGCTATGGAAGGGGCCACCGTGGCCCCCATCGCAATGCCATGCACTTGTTGGAAAAAACGATCCTCAAATTTAAAAAAATGTGTCCTGCCAGCAGCAGCAGGGCTACAGCAGACAGCCGAAATGCGCCCCCCCCAAGCCTTTGCGCCATGTGCTGCTTGCACCGCTTGCACAAGGCTAGGTATGGTCCTGTTTGCACACCAAGGAACTAAAAGAGAGCAAGAATCAACAGCACAGTTTATAAAACTAAATTATAACTCATTTTTATTTTGTTCTTATAAACTGCATTATGCTTCTTGGTTTTTCTTTTTCAACATATATTTTACATCCACAGTAGGTGCAGAGCAGAACCAGGACATTCACCCACAGAACTCAATATTTAAAAAAAAAAATCTGATTCTGATCATCTCACTAACAACAACAACAACCACTATTCTCCAGTACCAGGCATATTGTGAACTAATACAAAACCCTACAACAAAGAGCAAACCTACCATACCATATCAGCACAAACTTACAAAACTCACATACGGAGCCCATCCAAAAAAAGTGTCACTGTAAATACTACAGTAGGCCCTGGAACATCCATACACCTATTTGAAAAGCTGAACAATTCAAATTACTACAGTACAGTATAGATCTTTATGTACAAACTCCATGTTAACAGAACACTTGGCCTCAGTCACACACTCACAACCAATGTTCCCTCTAATTTTCTGTAGGCTGTGTGCGCATAAAATATCAGCTGTGAGCAGCTTTTGAAGGAAGGTTAAATTTTTGTGCGCCACATAACTACACTCGGAGTTATATATTTTAAAATTTGACCACACGTCAGAATACAGTATGCACACCACATTGATTTTAATCAAATTAAATGAAAATAGACGATTACTAAATGAAGCGGGAAATTTCTAGTAATTACAATCATAATTTTTAAATTTTAAGACATCTGTGTTGTTTTCTATCAGAATCAGGGCCGTAATTTTTGTGCGCTCTGTTTTAAAGTATGTGCGCTCGCTCGGCGAGGTGTGTGCACGCGCACATGCGCACAGCTTAGAGGGAACAGTGCTCACAACATACATTGACCCTCAACAAGTACAGAATAAGTAACCATAATCTACAGTAAAAATAAAAATATGTAGACAAAATTTAAACTGAAACCCCAAGAAGCCAGAGTCCACATGCAGTGCAACATCAGATAAATAAGAGTTGTAATTCCCCAATACTGTGTAAAATATAAAGATAGCACAAAGTCCAATCACTAAAATGAAATAAAATTATTTTTTCTACCTTTGTTGTCTGACCATTTTATTCTCTGATCATGCTGGTCCTGATCTGAGGCTTCTGCTTTCCTGTCATCTCTTATCTCTCTTTCTGTGGTCTATGGTCCATCTGCCATTTCTTATCTCTTCTTTTGTTTTCTTCACTTCTTTCCATCAGCCTATTTCCAGTCCCCGTAACCCTTCCCAGTATCAGCCCCTTTCCAGTCCTCCCTCCCGGTACCTTCCAATGTCAACTTGCATTCCAATGACTGCCACTGGTGTCCATTCCCTTCCAGACCCCCTCCTTCCCCACTGTCCAGCTCCTTCTAGTCCAAATACCATGGAAGCCCCTCGCAGCATCCACTCCCTTCCAGTCCCATTCTCCCCTCCCCACCATCAGCCCATTTCCAGTTGAAGCCCCCCCAATCAGCTCACTTCCAGTGCTAGTCCCCCCTCAACCCCATTACCAGTGCTAGCCTCCCCTAATCAGCCCATTACCAATCCTACCCTCCCATCAGCCCATTACCAGTCCTAGCCTCCACTAATCAGCCCATTTCCAGTCCTAGCCTCCCCGATCAGCTCATTTCCAATGCTAGCCCCCCTCAGTCCATTACCAGTCCTACCCCCCCATCAGCCCATTATCAGTCCTAGCCTCCCCTAATCAGCTCATTTCCAGTGCTAGTCCCCCCTCAGCCCATTACCAGTGCTAGCCTCTCCTAATCAGCCCATTACTATTCCTACTCCCCATCAGTCCATTACAAGTCCTAGCCTCCTCTAATCAGACCATTTCCAGTCCTAACCTCCCCGATCAGCTCACTTCCAATGCTAGCCCCCATCAGTCCATTACCAGTACTACCCCCTCATCAGCCCATTACCAGTCCTAGCCTTCCCTAATCAACCCATTAGCAGTCCTAGCCCCCTCGATCTTCCCATTACCAGTGCTAGCTCCCCCATCAGCCCATTATAATCCTAACCCACACTGTCTCTTCCCTCTGTCCAGCATTTATCCCGTCTGTCCAGTATGTCCCCCGTCTCTCCCCTTTGTCCAGCATTTGCCCCCGTCTCTCCCCTTTGTCTAGTAAATGTCCCCTTTGTCCCCTTTGTCTCTCCTTGTCCTCCTCCTGTCCCCACTCCCGCCACCTGCACCTCTCATCCGGTGGTGGCGGGGCACTCTGGCTGTTTTAATTTTAGATTTTGCAGCCTCTGCCCTGCCTCTGCCGTCCCGCTCCTTTTTTTTCCTCAAGAATGCTTGCAACAAAAAAAAAAAAAAGCGTCAGGAAGGCAGAGGCAGGGCAGAGGAGGCAGAATCTAAAATTAAAACAACCGGAGTGCCACCACCGCACAAATTAGCCTGATCGCTTGCAGCGATCAGGCTGATTTGTTCAATGCTGGTTGTTCCTGCTGGATGAGAGGGAACCCTTGTCAGTTCCCTTCCAGCCCCCTTCCTCCCCCATGTCAGCCCCCATCCCTCCATCCATCCATGTCAGACCCCCTCCCTCCATCTATCCATCCATCCATGCATGTCAGCCTCCCCACCTCCCCCATGTCAGCCCCGTTGCAGATTCCCTGCCCCCTCCTCCCCTCTCCCCATGTCTGCCTGCTACCGTCCTGTGCCTCCTTCTTCTGCAGCCGCGGTTCCCTGTCTCTTAGGGAACCACAGCTGTGCCGGTGAAGCCATTGTGGAGCCTTCCCATCTCTCGACGGGCTCCGTGCAGCATTGTCCCGCCCCCAAAGGAAGTTGTTTACCACTTCCTTTGTGGGCGGGATAATGCTGCACGGAACCCATCGAGAGATGGGAAGGCTCCACAATGGCTTCACCGGCACAGCCACGGTTCCCTAAGAGGCAGGGAGCCGCGGCTGCAGAAGAAGGGAGGCGGTGAGTTTGCCGCTGCCGAGAAGTGGACTCGGCAGCGTCAGCAACTTGTGCGCTTTTTTTTTTTTAACTTGAAGACGAAGTGAGGTGGCTGTTTTGGGGGCATTTGCCGCCCTCAAAACTTTGCCGCTTGAGGCAGCCGTCTCACTTCACCTCATTATAGAGCCACCGGTCCAGTTCCACTCCTGTATATCAGTGAGATGGAGTATACTGGGGAGGAAAATAGGGAATATATCAGCAATAAAACATAGGAGAATGCTTTTTCCCTCTCCCACCTAATTGATATTCGTGTATGGGGATTAGGACTCTCAACTTACTGTATCTAAATAGCTAATACTCTGTAGGAATTTAAAAGAGATTCTTACATTTCATTAAGAACATAAGATATGCCTACTGGGGCAGACCAACGGTTCATCAAGCCCAGTATCCTGTTTCCAACAGTAGCCATTCCAGGTCTCAAATACCTGTCAGATTCCCAAAAGTTATATGGAATCCATATTGGTTGTCCCAGGGGTAAGCAGTGGATTTCCCTGGTCCACTTTAATAATGGTTTACAAATTTTTCCTCTAGGAACTTGTCAAAACCTCACTTAAACCCAGCTACAATAACGTCTTTTACTATATCCTCAGGTAATGAACTCCAGAGTTTGATGATGCATTGAATAAAAAATATTTTCTCCGATTAGTCTTAAAAGTGCTACATTGTAGCTTTATTGTGTGCCCTATCTATTCTAATTCCACTATAGCCTTTTTAATATATGGTGATCAGAACTACACACAATATGAGTATTCAAGGAGCAGTTGCACCATGGAGCAATATAGAGGCATTATAATATCCTTAGCTTTATTCTGAGCAACAGAATGAGACAGTGTTGACGGCGGAGGATCACATTTCTGTGACAACGGCAACAACACTAAACAAACTGCACAGAAGAAAGGCCTGAAAATCTACTTCCATATCTTGCCACAAAAACCCAATGGATAGTCACAACAAAACAAATTGCACTATAATGCTGGAAGATGAGACCCCCAGGTTGGAAGGCACTCAACTGGCTACTGGGGAAGAGCTGAAGACCTTTCAGAGTAAAGTCAGCATTTATGATGTGGTTGGATCAAAGCCCTCGGGATGTCTGACTGCTGATGTAGCTGCGCATGAAATGAGAGTCAGAAGCTGCAAAGATGTCTTACATATTGGGACATGGAATGTACGAAGCATGAACCAAGGGAAGCTGGAGATGGTCAAGAATGAAATGGAACGTGTACAACTCAGTCTGTTGGGTGTCAGTTAACTGAACTAGACTGGCTTTGGGCACTTTGCATTTGATGATCACATGGTCTACTATGCTGGAAATGAGAGACAAAGAAGCAGCAAAATATGACCTTGAGAATATTCCACTGGAATTTAAATACTGCTTGCAAAATTGATTTGCTGCTTTAGCTAAAACTGACAGAGCTTCAGAGGAGTTATGGAATGACATCAAGAAGGTTGTGTTGGAAGAAAGTGAGAAATCTCTGAAAAGGTGAAAAAGCAAAAACGGCCAAAATAGATGACCGAAGAAACTCTGAAAATTGCCCAGAAACTCAGAGAAGCTAAAGCGAGAGGAGAAAGAGAGGCAATCGCAGAACTCAACAGCAATTTCCACCATGCAGCAAGACAAGACAAGGAGAAGTACTACAATGACGTATGCAAGGAAATAGAAGCAGAAACTATTAGAGGAAAAACAAGAATGGCTTTTCTAAAGCTGTGAGAGTTAAAGAAAAAATTCCAGCCTCGAAATGGAATGTTACAAGATGCTCAAGGATCCATGTTGAATGATGCTGAGAAGATCAAGAAAAGGTGTAAAGAATATACAGAGTTTTTATAGGATAAAGATCAAGTGGACCAACAGCCGTTTCAACCTGTACCTTATGATCCAGAACCATTGCTGATGAAAGAAGAAGTGAAAGCAGCATTGAAAGCCTTATCAAAGAACAAAACACCAGGCAGCTCGAGGAGAGTTTCGCTCAGGTATAGGAGGCATTTCCTGTTCCCAGGGAGCTTAGAATCTGAGGTAATGGAGGATTAAGTGACTTGCAAACATGGACTGTGAATGCTGGCTTCCCTAAGGGGCCCTTTTACTAAAGGGCATTATGGTGTTGCATCTAATGTATCAATAGCGTGAAACTTATAGCATGTTAGGCGAACACCACCCAGGTTAACTGTCGAGGGCACTAAAAGCATGTTCCCAGCAGTTAACATGGCGCACCCTGCCCTAACGTGGCATAAAAGCAGTGCTGATACACGTACCGCTCCTTACTGAGGTGGTGAGAAGCGCATCCGTTCTAACTGGCTGCCTTGCAGGAGCGCAGGAGTGCTGACTGCAAGCTGCTTACCCCGCCTACTCTCTCCACTCACCCACCCACTTGCTCTGCTAAAGTGCCATGCACAGATAGCACCAAAAACCAGCTCTGTGCTAGCTGTCAATGCGAGTCGCAGCGCCCCTTTAGCACGCACCAGAACTCGCATTAACAGCTATCTTCCTTTAGTAAACGGGCTCCTAAGTCTTAGCCCACTGCGCTAACCATTAGGATACTCCTCCACTCCAGCATTTGCTGCTATTCAATTCGCTCAACTTACTATTATAAAGCCCCTGATGAAGGCGAGTTAGCCGAAACTTGGCCAGGTTGGGCCCCTTTAATAAAGTCAATTTGCTACACTGCTGCCTTCCACCTTTGCTTTTTTACCTGACATTCTAAAGGCACTTTCACGGTTTACTGAACTATAAACTGTGTAAATGCCGCTGAATGGGATATTCACCGGCACTAACACTTCTGGTACTACTGAATATCCCCAACTAATGCTGCTATATGCCCCGAAGCTAACCACTTATCATCGGGGCATGTTGTGGGCATCCGGGGCATGTCGTGGGCAGTGATAGTCTCTAATCAGTTAGCAGCGATATTGCTTCGCTACCCAGTTAGTGAGCTGCAAATAAAACTTGGCAAAGCAAAAGCTACTCGGTTAGCTTCTGCGACATTGGAGGCTGTGCAGTAAACCTGGACATTCCATGCCAGGGCCACATATGACCCCAACAATGAATATCCAGGGTTAGAGGTCAGCGGCGACGGCTATGCGCTGTAGTAGCACATAGCAGTCACAATTGAATATTGGGCCCTTAATGTCCAATATCTACTAAGAAAAAAAGTGGCCAGTGAAATAGCTTTGGATTATATATGCACAGATATTTGACACATAAAATAATCAGATAAGACAAGACCAATTAAAAAAGGAAATAGGAGGAAATACTATAAAAACTGGGATATTGCCAGGACGTGATTGTTCTCACAAAAAAAGACTTCTAGTCAAAACTACAAAAATACTCAAAATAGAAAAAAGTCAGACCATCCAATCCCCAAAAACCAATCAAACTTTTCAAAATTCTTCTTTTTTTTTTTTTTTTTTGTTGGAATGTTCATCATGAAAAAGGATAACCGTTTTCTCGAGACAAACTTTCCTTTTTATTCTCTTTAAAAAGAGCCCAAAGCTCTAGTAAGTATGCGTGAATGCTACAGCAGCGCACTACATATAAGCAATTATCATATGAACTTATTTTAGTGATGTAAGCTTCTTCTTCAATAAGCAGCCATAGGACTCCGTAATCAAATGTTTATGTCCCCAGTCCAATCTGCTACCTAGTGTCAGAAAGCTGTCTGAGTCAAAGGTCATGGGTCCTCCAGCAGGACAATGACTCAAAACATACATCCAAAAATACAAAAGAATGGTTAAAAAAGAACAAATGGACTGTTTTAAACTGGTCAGCAACGAGTCCTAATCTCATTCCAATCGAGAACCTTTGGAAAGTGCTGAAATCTGCCATTGGTAAAAGGAATCATGTAAACATTCATGAGCTGGAACAAATCGCAGTTGAAGAGTGGGAGAAACTACCAGTAGAGAGGTACGAAACTTATAGATGGCTACAAGAAACGTTTGGAGGCTGTCATCCCTGCCAAGGGTTGTGCAACCAAATATTAGTGAAGGGTGTCATTAATCCTGTCCAGGTTAAATTTTGGTTTTTTTTCCAGATATTACTACATCTAAGGTGCAAAGGCATCTTTTTTGTTGTTGTTGTATACCTTTGAATATACTATTAAAATATTATGATGACATACCATTGGAATATTTCCAATTATTTCTCAAGATATGGTACACAACATACCTAAAATGCAAGGCTGCCAAAAATATTGACCACAACTGTAATTACAATAAGCTGTTCTCCATATGATTAATGCCTGTACTATAGTAGGATCTGTCTTAACTGCTTTTGAAATTTGACTATTGAATGAAAGGAATGTATATAGCCAGATCCCCAGTTTCCTAAACGATTGTTGAATCTCTATTCATCTTCCATTGATCTAAATGGCCAGTTCTAATCCGGGGTCCTCTTGTCCTATACACAGGGCCTCTGATTTAAACATATTAAGCATCCAGTTTAAATGATGTTCAATGTGGCCTCCGTTCACCTCCAGCCCCTCTCCTCTGCTAAGGACAGCTATATGGCCACTGCTTTCCTCCTGTGGGCAATGAGGAATAATTGATTCAGTTCTTATATTTTATTTATTGCTTATGATACTGAAGAAAACTGTTCCTGAGCTTGAACAATAGAAAGGACAAGCAGGATTGACAAGAGATCAGTATTTGGATAATAAACAGCTAGACTGATCTAAACAGAAAAATAGAAATATACTGCTGATAACTAAAGAAATGATGGCTTGTGATCAATAAGATGCGTTGCAAATAGGGTTGCCAACTGGCTCCAGATGCGCCCGACAGGCTTGATCCAGTCCTGGGTTTACCCCATTGCATGCAGTGACTTGTAGTTTTCCTTTTCTTATAGAATGCAATGGAGAAATCAGAACTACATATCCCTGCATTCAACGAGGTAAACCCAGGACTGGATTGAACCTGTCGGGCGCATCTGGAGCCAGTTGGCAACCCTAGTTGCAAAGACTAAGCCAATGGGGAACATGAACACGTTAAAAATCCATATATGGTAATCTTGAAAATACAAAATCCAATCCCTGAACCCAAGTGCAATCCTATACATGGTGAAGCCCTAGTGAAGAGCGCTCTGACAGTTTTCTCATCGGAGATTGAAAAAAGAAGATGGAAGAATTCTCTGCATCCTCCATGCGGACCTCGAGAGAAACCCTCCATTTCTGAAATCCCTGGTTTGACTAGAAGATGAGATGCTCTACTCTACTTCGGACATCTAGGCCGGAAAGAGAATTTCCAAGTCGGGATAGTCACAATTTCCAGCCTATTTTACAAAAGGCTGGAAAATAGAATCTACAGCTATTTACAAAATATGAGCAAGAATGTGAGTACTGTCACAACCCCATCCCTTTAGCCACGTGCTTAAAGGTCAGGGTGGACATTACTGTTGTATTGAAGGTAGAAACTTTCTTTAGCCCAGAAGCATGCTGGTACTAGTAGTCCCTTTCTTCATAATGAATAGTTGTGTAAGCCATGTGAATGGTAAAGTATAGGGTTTTATTCCCTTAATGCACAAAAGGTTCCAGTGAAGACAACAGGATTTTCACCTTGTTCAGGATTTTCACATAAGGTATTTACATAGGTCAAAACTTAGATAGACATCCCCTCTGAAGAGATTACCTACGTTCACTATGATAATTTTACTCATTACCATGTAAATATCTCATGTATATCATAATTGACCCCTGTTATACAAGTTACTCCTCACCATGTAAATATCTCATGTATATAGTTACCCCTGTTATCCAAGTTTGATCACCTGTTCGATGTAAAACCAAACAGCATGTTGTTATGGTCGTTGTGTTATAATGTAAACCGCGCTGATGCCAAATAGCGCGGTATATAAGAGATTGTAATAAATAAATAAATATGCTTCACAGTCTTTGTTAATTATGCAGGATTCAAACAAAACAGGTTATACAAACAAAAGCAATGCTTCTTCTTTCAGCTTGTCAAAAAAAACTGTGTTTCAAAAGTATATCCTGCATGCTATATTTCTCTCAAGGATTCTAAACTCCCAGCACAGCAAAGCGTATAGTCCATAGGGCATTCAGTTAGCAAAGGGTCAGGTTCAGCAGGGTCTATCTGCATAGTCTCTTGTTCTGCTGAGATATCTGTTGCCCCTGAGCTTTCCCCATATATTCCTGGTTTTACTTCAAAGCTTCTTTCTAAGGCTCTCCAGCCTGGCTGTACCTGGTCTGGCAAATATGCAACAGGACGTTTGGTAAACACTCTTTCTATAGGTTCCCAAACCTTCCTCCAGCAGCTTTGGCTGCCCCTACGGCTCCCTGGCTTCCAGGCTTTTCTGTGACCTGGCCTCAGTTCCTGGTTCAGATCTGTGTCTCTTAGGGGTATGTTTACTAAAACCCCGTTAGGTGAGCGCCACGCTAGTGTGCGGGATGCCATATAAGGAGTGGGCGTTTCAGTCTGAAAAAGCAAACCGGGATTAATTATGCGCTAATGTGCGCTGTGTGCTCATGTGCGCCGCGCACATTAGCGCATGAGAAACTTGCGCGGGAAGCATAAGTGGTGCGCTGATGTGCACACACAGGAACAGAGCCACAGTACAATGGTGAAGACACTGACCGATGGTGCAGGGATCATGGGTTCAATCCCCCACTGTGCCCAATTAAGAAGGCTGGCTGAAGCATCACCTGCTAAAGGAAATATTGCAGTCTGAGGCATATTAATTTTATTTTAATTACTGCTACTAGCAAACGCACTCTGAAAGCACTGTAACATAAGGCGCCCCATAAGGTACCCCAGAGGGCACATTTTAAAGTGCACTGTCTGCCAAGGCACCCTAGAATGTTGCTTATAGGGCGCTTTATAGGGTGCCGTATGAGGTACCGCAAGGTCACAGCACTGTTTTTGATGGCAGCACTGTGCAGTTTAAGGAATGAAAATCATAAGTAGGTGCGCTGACATGCAAGAAAGAGCAGCAGTGTAGCACCATGGTTAAGACACTGACCAATGATGCAGGTGTCATGGGTTCAATCCCCCACTGTGCTTAAGGAAGAAGGCTGGCTGAGGCATTACCTGTTATAGGTAATATTGCTGTAGGGGGCACTTTATTTTTATTTTAATTAGTGCTGCCAGCAAACACACCCTCAAAGTATTGTAACATAAGGTGCTGCATAAGGCGCCTCATAGGGTACCCCAGAGGGCACATTTTAAAGTGCACTGTCCGCCAAGGCACCCTACAATGTTGCTGAAAGGGTGGCCTATAGGGCGCCATATAGGGTGCCCTATGAGGCACAGCAAGGTCATAGCACTGTGTTTGATGGCAGCACTGTGCATTTAAACGCATGGAAATCTGAAGTAGGTGTGCTGACATGCCAGGAGGAACAGCAGTGTAGCACAATGGTTAAGGCACTGACTGCTAATACAGGGCTCATGAGTTTGATCCCCAGTGTGTCTAATACGTAAGGCTGGCTGAGGCATCAGCTTTGCAATGTATGTATTGTTTCCTGCAGCACTTTATTTGTATTTTATTAATTGCTGCCAGCAAACACGCCCTCACGTGCCGTAACTGAAGGTGCAGCATAAGGCACCCTATAAGGCATTCCATAGGGCATATTATAAAGTGCACTGTCCGCCACGGCACCCTAAAATGTCCCCATAGGGCACCCTATAAGTCGCACCACAGGATAACGTATAGTGCACCTTATATGGACGGTAACCATAAGGTGCCCTATAGGGCGCCCTATAAAGCACCCTCTGAGGCACCTTATGGGTACAGTACGCTGAGAGTGTTTTTGCTGGCAGCAATAATGTACATTAAAAAGAGACAATGCTTTGGGCAGCCCTATAAAATAACCCCACTGTGGCTTTGAACCCATGACCTCTGGCTCCACAGGCAGTGAAGTAACCAGTGGGCTACAGCTCTACAGCTGTGAGAAAGCCCCTGGCTGGCTGCAGAGGGACTGCATGTCACCACACAGACAGTCTGCTGTGGTCACCAGGATAGGGTTAGCCAACCTGTACCCATGATGCACTGCACATGCAAATCAGCTGTCCACAGATGAACACAAGATGGGTATGCACCCCCACAGCACCTCGGCCTGGTAGGGGGAACTGACCATGTGCACCCCCACAGCACCTCGGCCTGGTAGGGGGTACTGACCATGTGTTTTACTGGCACAGAGTAGCTACACACCATCACATTGTGCGGGTACTGTGCTCACCCTGAGGGTGCGGTGAGGTGCCCAGCACCAGGTCCACAGCACCTTCCATGACAGAAATAGGCCATGCTGCAGGACCCCAGCAGTACTAATGTGGGAGATAGGTAGTTTCTGCAGACACACCTTGGATATATCTGTATGTCTCAGTCAGGTTTAGTCCCCCATGGACCCCCTAGTAGCATTATGTACCACCATCCTCCTCCTCCAGGGCTGAGGGTGGTAAACAGGGTCTCCCATCAACAGATCCACACTCTACCTCCCTGCTAATGGTGGCAGTAGAGGGGACCATCAACCCCAGTCCTGCTGGGGAACAGACACCTACAGGGCAGTCAATGCAGCTCTGTACACATCCATAACACAATAGCAGACAGACATTAGGCCTGGATATGCTAAGCTGCACCCCACCACTATCTGATATGCTCCTGCAGCAAGCCTTCAGCCGCTGCACCCTGCAAGGCACTCCATCAAGACACATACCAGCTGCAAACAGTCTGCTAGCTAGTCCATAGTGCATGTCCCTGGTGGAAATGCATGCACCCAGAACTGGGATGTCAGCATACACAACAAGCAGATAAGTCAGTGACTGGGCCCCAAAAGGAAACCCATAAATATCACATGAGAAAAATACTATATAGCACTATGGGGGTGCCTAGCCATGCTGTGGTCACTGCAAAGTCAGGGTGTGAGTGATCTCCCAGCAGGACATGCTGTGGCCACCCTGTCTGTGTAGGTGGTGGCCGGGCACTATAATGTCCCAGCCATTGCCCTATGCCCTGTGCAGATGCATCCTGGCCAGGCCACCCTGTTTGGGCTATACCCATGGTACCTTGATCCTCATTATGCACATTGGCAGGCCAATACTGGCAACAGTGCTGGCAGTGTGGGCTGTGGAGGGTGTTTGCAGCCACCACACACTGGATAGACAGACACACACTCCCACACCTATGCCAGCATTGTGCTACTATAGAGGATTTTAGCAGCCCTGGCCACCACACCAGTCCTGGGCACAGTACAGGCATGGATATGGTACACAATACTGTTGGGGGTCACTCCCCAGGGTGGTAAACACTGTCAGAGACCAAACCTGAAGCACACACCGCAGACATCAGAACGATTGTTATGATGGAGCTCAATCAGCAAACTGTGCTTAACGTAGGAATTGCTATCTGCCAGTAATCATAGCAAACGTCTGATAGCTGTGTACCGTATACCCAGGTGTAGGGTGGCATTGCTAAGGTATGCAAGTGCTATTATTGGGAGATGCACGCAGGGCCCAATGTCCTGCCTCTCCAGGAGGCATTGGCCAATGGGGCCTGTGGGTGTGGGTGTGTCTGCCCCTGTTGGCTGCTGCTTTACGGCAGAGGTTCCCAACTCCAGTCCTGGTGTGCCAAACACTGTTCGGGTTTTCATGCTGTCCCTCATGAATATGCATGAGATACATCTGCATACCATGGGGGTGGTGCATAGATATGCAGCACAGGCATCCTTATTAGAGGCAGCATGGAACCTGAATGGTGTTTGGCCCTCCAGGACTGCATTGGGGAGACTCTGCTCTAGGTAATGCGCCTGTTTATGGTGTCTGTGCTCGGTGGGGTAAAATATAGGCGTATTAACCATGTGTATGTTCTCTGCAATAAAGGTTTGTCCTTTATTATCACGGTTTAGTTGTGGGAAAAATATGTGGACTGGATTGGCAGTAGCCCCAGCTGGGCTTTGAACCTGTGACCTTCTGTTCTTGCACACAATGTCTGTGTGCACTGCACCACTGTGTTGCCACAGATATGCTGCATTCCCTGGGGAGTCCATGACTGTACATCCGACAGGGCCTGTTTGTTGCAGTGCACGGCACCCACCTGGACAGGGCTAGGCCATGGTCTGCTGTTGCCACCAGCTGCTGCTACCTCCACCACCAGTACCGCTCCATCCTTAAATTGGAGACAGCATAAACCCTGAAGGATTTGTGGCCCTCCAGGACTGCATTTGGGGGAATCTGCTCTAGGTAATGTGCATGTTTCTGGTGTCTGTGCTCTGTAGGGTAAAATAGAGGTGTTTGAGCCATGCTTATGTTCTCTGCAATAAAGGTTCGTCTTTACTATCACGATATAGTTGTGGGTAAAATATGGGGACTGGATTGGCAGGAGCCCCAGCTGGGGCTTGAAATTGTGACCTTCTGTCTCCAAACACACTGGTTGTGTGCACTGCACCACCGTATTGCCACAGAGACAGTGCATCCCCTGATGATACCATGACTGTTTGTCCGGCAGGGCCTGTCTGTTGCAGTGCATTGCTCCCACCTACACAGGGCTAGGCCATGGTCTGCTCTGGGCAGCTGCCACTGCCCCCCTCCACCTCCAGTACCCCTGTGCCACCATGCTGACATGCCCTTCTGCTGGTGGTGCTGGTGGTACGCAGTCTCAGGCCATCCTGTGTGCGGGTAGGCGGCTGCCTATGGTGCGGGTTCTGGGGTAGGGGTGCCTGCATATCTATCCGCACGTCCCCCAATCACCTCCTGCCAATGTTCTGTGCCCTTGGGGGTACCTGCTGGGTACTATCCCCTGTGACACTGTGCTAAACACTCTCGTACCGATGTTGGGTCCTCAGCAGTTGCTGTCTGGCTTCTGTTCAGTTTCAGCATTCCTAAGTGCCATCTAGGCATCTGCCTAGTCCACACTGTGCCCCAGCTGCACCACAGCATGTGCCGCCTGCAGCCCTCTGTATCCCTTTTCCCAGCATCTGTCCAGTTGCCCATTCCAACCTGCCCGCCCTGCTGTTGTTGAACATGTGCATGCCATAGGTAACCTGTCCTATGGAGAGGGAAACCCTGATCAGTGCTATTTCACTGTGGGATCATTCACCTTGTATGGGGACGGAGCGTAGACCCTTCTAAAATTCATATTTATTTTTTGGGGCTTTCTTGGGAGTGTTTTTTGATGTTTCCCATTACTATCACTATTGCCCAGCTTGATTATAATTTTTTTAATTTTTGTTGGGGTCCTTTTCAATGTTTATTTGTATTTTTATACCGTGCACATGTATCACACTTATCACTGTTTTGTAGGTTTCCCTGGTTTTGCTGTACATTGCTGACAGAAATGGTTTCTCTTCCCTTTAAATCGTCTCTACCGCGAGGTTTTCACTCGCGGTATTTTTTTACTTGAATTTCAGCCCCGCTAGTGTGCGAGGAGCCTCTCCCCTCCCACTCTCCACCCATTGACCCCTTCTCTCCGCCCCTGGGGAGCCTTCCTCCGCCCTCCGGGAGCCTTTCCACGCCTTTATCGCACATCAGCGCGCCGCGCACATGAGCGGGCACTTTAGTGCAGCGTGCACCTGTGCGGGGCACATTTGTGCCCCGTAACATGAAATTTACATGCGCTAAGGTACCTTAGCGCACGCTAATGTGCGCCGCGCACATTAGCGCAGTTTAGTAAACATACCCCATAGAGTTCTGGGCTGAGTCTTGTTCACCCACCTCTGAACTCCTTGCGGCTCACATACAGGGGAAGAAGCATGGAGGTACCTCTGAACTCTGGGGTTTTTATTTATTTATTTATTTATTTAACTGTATTTATATACCGCTTTTCACCGGGTCAAAGAGGTGTAACATATAACAAGGGGGGGTAAATTCTTTATAGGGTGGGGCCATCACCAGGGGGGCAACATTAATGATTTGGGGTGGACATAGACATGTACATTTTGCAGTATCTAAGCATTAGTTCTTGAGGATGGGGTGGGTTTCTGTTCAGAGATGCTCTCGGAATAGGATTGTTTTCAGCTGTTTCTTGAATGATGTGATGTCGGTGTTGTTTCTGATGAGGGTTTCCGCCTCTGGTATTCTCCCTACCAGGCACTTTCCAGGTTCTCCTTCTGTCCTTCCTGAAGACTTCCTTCTGGAGCTTCCCAGCCTGAAACTGGCTCTCCTGGAACTTGTTCCTTTTCTGTAAGGGCTGCAAGTTCAACTGCCTTTTCTCCTCTCTTTGGAGCCTTCTCCTTTCTCTTTCTCCTCTATCAGCAGCTGCTGTGGCTCATGCCACTCCTCTCCTCTCTGGCTTGTCTATGCTTTGCTTATAAAGCTGTTTCTCAGCTAAGGATTCTGTCCCTCTGACCAGGTGTATCTGATTATGCTTTGAATTAGTTCTTGCATCATCCCAACCTGGGCGTGTCAGCCTACCATCTGAATCTCTGTGCATGCTCCCTCTAGCTGCACTTCTCACTAACTGCACTTTATGTATATCATTTCCTTTAAAGAGATCCGTGTTTTCTTCTACCTCCATGGGTTTACTGGCATCTGCTTCATCACAGTACACATGTATTTGGCGGCACGTACAGCGTAAACAGCCATTTCGCAAGAAAGCCGGTCCAAAACAAAACGTGGCATCACTTGGCAGCATCTACTTGCAAGCACTGGCAGGACGTAAATGCTGATTTTCACAACCTATATGTTTAAGTACTGGGACTTGCAGATGTCAGTGCTGTATTTCACAAAACTATACATATAACAGTCGCCAATGAAGGAGTCAAGCTCCTAGTCCACTTTTAACATTTTGTGGGGGTCATTTTAAAAACAGAAGGTTACGTACAGTTCTCCCCTCAATTCCTCCTGTACAGTCCTGAGCGAAGCAAGCACTTTGCTAACCGTACTGTGTGCTTCGGAGGAGGTGCAAAAGCTGATGGGGAAATTCTTTACAATTACATGTGTGTTGCCATGGGAAATAAGGATTACGTGTAAAATGTTGCTTAAATCAACCCAAACCACACCCAGAATATGCCCCTTTTGAATTAGTGCAGCCATGGCATATGCATGTCTAGATCATGGCACTGTAAAATCAGCCTTTACATGTGTCTATGCTGCTATTTGCGAGTGTATATGTTGTGCCGCTTCTCTAAAATGACCTCCCTAGGATGGCAACTGGGGTGGAAGTGTAGCCTAGTGGTTAGGGCAACGGCCTAGAACACCGGAGCTCAGTGTTTAATTCTCACTAGCATTCCTTGTAACCTTGGAGAAGTCACTTTACCCTCCATTGCCTTGGAAGAAAAGGCCTGGCAATCTACTTTTGGTCATGCTTTGGCAAGAAAACCTAGGGGTTACTCAGTTGCCAGGAGTCAGCATTGATTTGATGGCACTTTAAAAAAAAAGAGGATAGCAATTCTTATCACAGAGAATGAAAGTATAGGAAACTAGAATTACTTTCCAGGCACAGAGAAGGATGCCCAGAATGACGAAGAGGATGGAAGGATACCCCTCTGAAGAAAGGCTTCAGCTTGAAAAGAGACGGCTGAGGGGAGATATGATAGAGGTCTGCAAAACAATGAGTGGAGTGGAACGGGTAAACGTAGATCAGTTGTTTACTCCTTCAAAGAATACAAAGACTAGGGGTCACGCAATGAAGCTACAAAGTAATACATTTAAGACTAATTGGAGAAAATAGTTTTTTGCTCAACACTTAATCAAATTCTGGAATTTCTTGCTGGAGGCTGTAGTAAAAGCGGTTTAAAAATGGGTTTAAAAAGTCCATAAACCATTAATAACATGGAACTGGGAAATCCACTACTTACCCCTTGGGATAAGCAGCATGGAATCTATTTTTTGGGACTCTGACAGATACTTATGACCTGAAGTGGCCACTGTTGGAAACAGAATACTGAGCTTAATGGACCTTTGGTCTGACCCAGTATGGCAAATCTTATGTTTTTATATTCCACTTGACTCTGTTCACCCTCAGCAATTCCCAGATAATATTATAAACAAACATATTTATATAAATATTATTTGGATATTAAATTCTAATTGATTGGTTTAAGACTTACAATATCTATTGACCTCCATTGCCTCAAGTACAAACTTTTGGGCCGATGCAGAAAAACTAGCGTGCCCTCTGCGAGCAGATAAAGCAACATATACGTATGTACAAGTACGGCTACGCCAAAGCAGAAGAGACTGACACGCATGTAAACAGAAAAAGAGAAGTACGCACACACAGCAACGCCAAGCATATTTAAATAATATGCAAATGAGCTGCACGTATTAAAACAGAATGCTAATAAGGTCTGCCCCCAGTGCAGAGAAACACGTCGACGATTATTTAACCAGCAGGAGCGCCATTATCTCTATGCCTGATCTGAGGTGACTTAAAAATCGTGCGCATGTAAGGAAAGACTGTTTTAGGGTATGTACCAGTGAACAGTTAGTTTCCTTCAATGTGAAAATTTTCTGTGTGTATCTTTCAGCATATAAGCAAAAAATTGCATTCAAAAAGAAATGTCTTTTGCTTCTTATTCTTGTGTGTTCTTTGGACTCATTTAAATCATTCTCCATTTACTGTCATGTCTCTCTGTTGTGATTTCATAGAAAAATGTTTTGGGGTGGAATAGTGTTGAGCATTATGGGTGAGCGCCAAAAGAACCTGCATGTCCTATGCGCACATGGCCACTTGTGAGTCTGTTTGCGCATACATTGGCTCCCCTCCTTTCAATTTTACATCGAAGTTTTGCGCACAGCGCATTTGCATTCACACCCTTTGCTGCATACCAGCACTGAAGCTTCACGCTATCGGCATGGTACAAGAAAACGTACACAGCTAATAGCTCATGACTTCAGCGCCGGCTTTCTGCGTCGGCCTGTTAAACTGTAAGCCCTCCAAGGGATAGAAAAATACCTACTGTACTTGAATACAACTAGCCTTGTGCTGCTCCTGAGAAAGTTCTGAGCTAAATCCAAAATCCCTTCCCTATAGAGACTAACGTCATAAGCAGGACATTTTGTGATGAACGGTGCCCTCTAGTGTCTATCCACACAATCTCAGAAGCTCTACAATTAACACTGGGCCTCTTAAAATGCTAAACAGTCCAATACTAGAGTATAATTGTGGGCTGGGTTAAAAATGGGGTGAGGGCAGCCTTTAAAATTATCCAGATATTTGTGACGATATTCAAGTCCTAATCAGATAATTTATTCATTTAGTTTAGGCTTGCTGAATAGACCTAAGATAGTGCTGGCACAGACATCGGCCAAAATGTATACATCGGCCCATACGTATTCAGAGCCGCCATATGGATAGCAGAACTGAATATACGGGTAAGGCAGTAACTGTCTCTGCTGAAAATTGACTACATGGAGTCTAAAGTTTCAACAAAACATCTCTAGATTAAGATCAGTTAGTATTTTAATTACCATATTTAATAATTTCCACATTCCGCTACCACAGAATCTGGCATGGCCACTGTTGCTATTTTCTTTATCCTGCCAACACCAAACCTTGGGGCAGTAAAGACCAGCTGGCTCTGATGCTCTCCTGGTTTCTTTCCTGCCACTACCACAGAGCTTAGAGTAAACACAGTCCCACAGCATCAGAAGTGAAGGGAAAGCAGCGAGATGGGGACGGAGGGGTGGTTCTGTAAACAGAAAACGAATGGTCTGGGGGGGTGGGAGGGAACTGTGGCCAGAAGGATGAGATGCTTGTCAAGCAAGTGGAGAGACGGGTTAATTTTTAGAGAAAAAGGGAGAGAGGAAGGGTATATGATACTGTAGGAAGGAGAACCTGGAGGAAAGGAAGACAGCAGGGAATCAAAGAGGGAGAGGAGAGGCTAGAGTAGCAGAGGCAGGCAGAAAGGGGGGAGTGAGATGAGGTGAAGGAGTATGAGGGCAAATCAAGACAAGACAAAAATGAGAGAAAATAATAAGTAAAAAATAAAAGAGGGGAAATCCAGAAATGGATAAAGGATAGCATGAAAAAAGGAAATGAAGCAATTATCTGGATACATATAATACTAGAAAATATTTTTTGCACATTCTATTGTTCATTGTTTATTGTCGTACTTGGTACACCGCACGCGAATACCAAGAAAAGCAATCCTCTGCAAAGTCATACAATACCAGCAAGAAGCAGGGAAAGCGCATGGCAGAAAATTAAAACAATAATGAAATAATAAACCATATTACAAAAACATAACATTTTACTTCATAAACATAAAAATACATAAAACACATTAAACAATCATTAGAACAACATAAACACATTTTGGGGGGGGGGGATATTCAAAGACATTTACACAGTTTGCAGACCTGCAAACCATGTAAATGCTAGTTAGCGGGATATTCAGCAGTACCAGCACGGTTATTGCTGCTGGATATCCACGGGCGCTGCCGCTACTTGCCCCAATGCTCCGCAGTCAGCATCAGTGCATTCCGGGGGTATTCTGGGGCGGAGCGGAGGCAGCATTTGTTGCTAACCGGGCAGCGGTAATATTGAATCACTGCCCGATTAGCAATCTGTGCGTAAAGATGGGCACAGTAAAAGCTGGCCTATCTTTACCTGTGGGAGCGTGGAGGCCAATTCCAATCGGGGCACATCTGGGGCCTGAAAGTGCACCTGATTCTGCACCTACGGGAGCTAGACATTCCCTGCGGGTGCAGAATTGGGCACTTAGATGGGCCAGATGGACCCCGATTCTGCAGCACTTAACATCCATCCACTTTCCTGGCTAGCCTTCCCTATGCTTCTGCTGGAGCCCCGGTGCCACGGCGTCCACTTTCCTGGCTAGCCTTCCCTATGCTTCTGCTGGAGCCCCGGTGCCACGGCGTCTCATCGCCATAGCACCAGGACGCAATGCAGGAGCGCTGAAAGGCCCAAGAAGCGAAATAGCCTTCACCCACCCCACCTGAGCCTTAGCAGGAGACGCCAGGGCCGGGATCAGGATACCTACCTGACGCTGCGCCGTCGTTTGGGGGGGTCCCTGACCTGATCTCCACCATTTGTAGTATTTATTCCACTCCAAGGTTGAATAAGTCCGAAATCTATCTTTGTCCCGTTGGATGTACATGGCCGTGATCTGAATCAGCCCTGTCCGTCTGGGTTGTGCGGCCAGCCCCTGCTCCGCCCGCTCTCCTCTTCTGGCACTCCCCCTCCCACCCGCACCCAGAGCTCCCTGCACAAAGCCACTGTACATTCAAGGAGCTCTATCATCAGAATACGGTCCCTGCAAATAGTGGGGGTGGCACGTCCAAATCAGACATACATCCCCACTCTTTGCAGCTCAGAATGATCCCCTAACTGGGCAGCGGCTCAATCTCATCGCTGTCCATGCTATGCAGTATCCCACATATTCAATGCTGGGGGCCAAATATGGCCCAGGCATTGAATATCCGGGGTTAGTATTCAGCTACAATGGTTATGCACTTTAGAAGCACTAGCCATCGCCCTGAATATCTCCCCCCCCCCCAATCATTACAACATATGAGACCAATGTCTTTAAAACGCATTAAAACACACAAGGCCTGATAGTACTGGTAGCTAGAGCTCCTACAGTAGCTAGCCAGCAGCACCGAACCTAGACCCAGACTTGTGTTTTAATATATTTTAAAGACATTCATCTCATATGTTCTAATGATTACAGGCCCGATTCATTTGTGACGGCTATGCGCCTCTATGGCACATATCGTTGCTTCTGAACTTTAACCCCAGATATTCAATGTCAGGGTCATATGCAGTCCCGATATTGACTATCTGGGGTTGCTGCACAGTCAAAGGTGCCGCAGAAGCTAAACCAGGCGGCGGCGATATTGAGCCACTGCCCGGTTAGCTCCCACAGCTAAAGATAGGCCAGATTTTGCTGCGGCTATCTTTACCTATGAGTTGCTAACCATGCAGCAGTGTAATATCACCACTGGTGCCGCCTCTGCTCTGCTCATGACACGACCCAATGCTACATGATTAGCATCGGGACATGCAGCGGCATTAATCGGGGATATTCAGAGGCACTAACCATGCTAAGAGGGGACATGGGATGAGGGTGAAAGGGGAGAGACTCAAGAGTAATATGCGGAAATATTTCTTTATCCTGTTTCAAACAGTGGCCAATCTAGGTCATACGTACCTAGCAGTATCCCCAAAAGACACAGGTTCCACAATGCTTGCATTGGGTAAAGCATTGATATCCTGGGTCCCTTTTTAATAATGGTTTATGGACCTTTCCTCCAGGAACTTGTCCAAACCTTTTTTAAACCCAGCTACACTAACAGCCTTTACTACATCCTCCAGTAACCAATTCCAGAGTTTGATTACACACGTTGAGTGAAAAAATATTTTCTCTTATTTGTCTTAAATAGTTTACCCTGTAGCTTCATTACATGTCCCCTAGTCTTTCTATATTCTGATAGCGTAAACAATCGATCTACGTTTACCTGTTCCACTCCATTCATTAATTTATAGACTTCTATCATATCTCCCCTCAGCCGTCTCTTTTCCAGGTTGAAGAGCCCTAACCTTTGTAGCCTCTCTTCATAGGAGTAGCCTTCCATCCCCTTTACCATTTTGGTGGCTCTTCTCTGTACCTTTTCTAATAACACTATATCCTTTTTAAGATACGGCGACCAGAATTGCACACAATATGCAAGGTGCAGTCGTACCATGGAACGATACAAAGGCATTATAATATCCTTTGTTTTATTTTCCATTCCTTTCCTTATGATACCTAGCATTCTATTTGCTTTCTTGGCTGCAGCTGCACACTGGGCAGAGGGTTTTAACATATTATCCACGATGACGCCTAAATCTTTTTCCTGGGTGGTGGTTCCCAATGTGGAACCTTGCATCGTGTAACCATAGTGTGGGTTGTTCTTTCCTAGGTGCATAACTTTGCACTTGTCCACATTAAATTTCATCTGCCATTTGGATGCCCAGTCTTCCAGTTTATCCAGATCCTCCTGCAGTTTTCTACAGTCCTCTTGGTTTTTAACAACTTTAAACAGTTTTGTGTCATCTGCAAATTTGATAACCTCACTAGTTATTCCCTTTTCCAGGTCATTTATGAATATGTCAAAAAGTAGCGGACCTAGTACAGATCCCTGGGGTACTCCACTATTCACCTTTTTCCATTGGGAAAATTGGCCATTTAGCCCTACCCTCTGCTTTCTATCTTTTAACCAGTTCCCGATCCACAATAGTACATTGCCTCCTATCCCATGACTTTTTAGTTTTGCCAAAAGTCTCTGATGAGGGACCTTGTCAAAGGCTTTCTGAAAGTCCAGATACACAATATCAACCGACTCACCTTGGTCCACCTGATTATTCACTCCTTCAAAAAAGCTTAACAGATTAGTAAGACAAGATCTTCCTTGTCTAAAGCCATGTCGGCTGTCTCCCATTAGGCCATGACTATCTACATGCTGTGTAATTTTGTTCTTTGTGATGGTTTCTACCATCTTCCCCGGTACTGACATCAGGCTCACCAGTCTGTAATTTCCTGGATCACCTCTGGAACCCTTTTTAAATATTGGCGTTACATTGGCGACCCTCCAATCTTCAGGTATTACAGATGATTTTAATGAAAGTTCACAGATTACTAATAGCAGGTCTGCAACCTCATATTTCAGTTCTTTCAACACTCTTGAATGTATACCATCCGGTCCAGGTGATTTGCTACTATTCAGTTTATCAAATAGTTGTAATACATCTTCCCGGTGTAGCGATATTTCTCTCAATTCCTCTGCAGTATCACCTTTAAATACCACTTCAGTCTTGGATAACATCCCTACATCTACTGGGCTTGATGGACCTTGGTCTGACCCAGTATGGCATATCTTATGTTCTTATGAATAGTCTCCCAGTGGAGGTGGTAGACATGAGGACAGTATCTGAATTCAAAAAAGCACGGGACAAACAAAGAGGATCTCTAAAGGAAATAAGGGGACTGTTGTAGGAACGATATGGAAGGACAGACTAGATAGGCCATGTGGTCTTTTTCTGTCATCATGTTTCTATGTTTCCACTTGTTCTCTTTCCCCAGTAGGAGATGTATTGGTATTCTCTGAGATGTATTAGTTTAGTATTTGCAGTGTTGCCTTTTGATAGGTAGGATTTGATGCTCTGTGAGTCCTGGTAGTGCTGTTAGGATACAGCGGGTTTGCTATGGGTTCTAAATGTATCCAATCCAAACTTGGTTCCTCTATCAAATATCACCATACAAACCCCCACCAAGTGATTTCCTGACCCCAACAAACTGAATTCAATAATATTTTTGTCGGATCGTTCACCCTGAAAGGAAATCTATCCTCTCTCGTGGTGAACCCTCCATTTTAATCAATAGTTTATAAGGCCCTACTTCAGCCTAAAACTGACAAAAACAGCACTTGCTGGCGTCAGTATAACTTGAAAAGTGTCCCTTTAAAATTGTATTGAAATTTTGTAGATCAGGCACCTTACTCAAAAGGCTTCACATATCTTCCAGCAACACAGTCCTGATTAAGTAATAATGAAAACTTTAAAAAGACTTAGCTGGATAAAACGGAGGCGTCCCATCTGAGCTCACTCCAACGCCAGGCTCTCAAGTAAGAATGTTCTCTTTATACTGGCAGCAAAACGGCAAAGGAGCAATCCAGAAGGCTCCTCCGCCAAAAAAGAGACGAGGTTCAAACGCAACACCGCTGGTGTTTCAAGCTAATTATCCATTTCTCAGCTCTTCCTCAGGCAGAAAGAACCCCGTAGAGATGCATCCATTTATATCAGGTGATAAGGATGACGTCACAGGAAAACACAAGCAACTTTATTAAACCCCCAGCTGCAAACCCCACCAGTCAATATCCACATTCATGCCCCTAGGGGCCACTGATTGAAGACGACGGCCCCGAAATATGACCCTTTTCGGATGCGAGTTGCTCTTCATTAATTTTTTCGGAAACTGCATACTCTATTATATTTTTCCTCTAGCCCCAAGGGCTCTGTTGAACCTTCAATCTGTAAACCTATCTCATCTTGGAGGCCTCCGACGAGTTCTGATGCTGCCCTTCTTACGTTTCAAAATTTGGTATTGCGAGATTTACAGGAGATAGAAGGTTCCCAGAGGAAATATTGTTCTAATCTTACGTTAACCCAGTATCAAGCTCTTCGGTCATTTCAGAATGAATCAACGGTGGTGATTCGAAGAGCTGACAAGGGGGGTGCCACTGTGCTTTTGCGTCAGGAAGACTATCATCAGAAGGTTTTACAACATTTAGCTGATCAAAAATATTATTCAATTCTGACTGTAGATCCTACGGGGAGTTTGAAGCAAACAATTGCTGTTTTAACTACGGCGGCTTTAGACCATCGCTGGATAACTCATCAGGAATTCAATTTTTTGAATACGGCTTTTCCGGTGATTCCGATCCTTTATATGGTGCCCAAAGTGCATAAATCCCTGTGGGATCCTCCAGGGAGGTCTATTGTTTCCTGCCGAAATTCAGTATTGGAGCCTCTTTCGAAATTCTGTGACCATTTTTTTCAACCCTTGATGCGCTCCGCACGCTCCTTTGTTAGGGATTCTTTTCATATTCTTACGGAGATTGGTGAGTTGCCTTTTCCTTCAGGGGCTCTGCTGGTGACACTCGACGTTGTCTCCCTTTATACAAACATCCCCCAGCAAGGGGCATTTGAAGTGTTAGCGGGGTTGGATTGGTCTCTTCCGTCGCGCCTTCCCAAGTCCTTTGTTTTAGATCTGCTTAAACTGGTGCTGTTTCATAATTATATTTTATACGATAATCAATTGTATCATCAAACTTATGGAGTGGCTATGGGGGCTACCGTTGCTCCCTCTGTGGCATCCTTGTATGTTACTAATTTTGAGGAGAAGTTTCTATATGGATCTACTTGGTTTCAGAAGATCTTGCAGTGGAAGAGGTTCCTGGATGACATCTTTTTTGTTTGGACTGATTCTGAAGCAGCGTTGAACGATTTTTTAGCGTGGCTGAATTCTTTGGATGAAAATCTTCAATTTCTAGCGAAATATCACAGCCAGCACATTGAGTATTTGGATGTCTTATTGTATGTACAAGGGACGAGATTATTGAGTACCCTCTACCGGGAACTGGTTCAGAAGAACGTGTTGTTGGAATATTCAAGTTTTCATCCTCCTGCCCTGCGTAAGGGTCTCCCCTTCAGGCAATTCCTTCGTATTCGGAGGTTATGTTCATCGGTGGAGGAATATCGTTTTCATGCATGTGCTCTGAGTGAGCGCCTCCGTCGACGAGGGTACCCAGAACATCTTGTCAGGACTGCATTTAAAAGAGCTCTATATAACCATCCCAGTTGGTGGGAGGATAGTGAGAGATCTCAGAATGTGCCTCCCGCTAGATATAAGCGTGATGTGGTGATTGGAATATTGCCCTACTTACCTGCAGTTCCAGCTATAGTACAAATGTTGAAGAAGCACTGGTCTCTTCTATCTCTTCATCCATGCTTTTGCAAACTACTGATGATTGCCTATCGTCGTTCTCGCACCATTGGGGAATGGGTGGTTCGGACTTCCCCTCGTGTAGTGTGTGAACTTCAAGGTGAACAGCGGGGTCATCACGCTTGTGGTAAGTGCGATTATTGTGCTTCAACTTTGCAGGGGGATTTTTGGGAAGATCCGGTTTCGGGCTTCCAACATCGCTCTTTGGCGTTTTCAGATTGCCACACTGACTATGTGGTGTATATGCTTCTCTGCCCCTGCAATTTCAAGTATGTTGGTCGCACTACAAGACCTGTGCGGAAACGATTACTGGAACATCGTTCTCGGATTGATAAACGACAGGAAGGGGCCCCTGGGGTCTTGCATTGTCAGCAGGCTAATCACCAGTTTGGTGATTTGCGGTGGCGGGTTCTGGACGTGGTCCTCCCGATGACACGTGGAGGTGACCGTTTAGCTAGACTGCAATTGAAAGAACAGCAGTGGATTTTTCGTCTTCAATCAGTGGCCCCTAGGGGCATGAATGTGGATATTGACTGGTGGGGTTTGCAGCTGGGGGTTTAATAAAGTTGCTTGTGTTTTCCTGTGACATCATCCTTATCACCTGATATAAATGGATGCATCTCTACGGGGTTCTTTCTGCCTGAGGAAGAGCTGAGAAACGGATACTTAGCTTGAAACACCAGCGGTGTCGCGTTTGAACCTCGTCTCTCTTTTTTGGCGGAGGAGCCTTCTGGATTGCTCCTTTGCCGTTTTGCTGCCAGTATAAAGAGAACATTCTTACTTGAGAGCCTGGCGTTGCAGTGAGCTCAGATGGGACGCCTCCGTTTTATCCAGCTAAGTCTTTTTAAAGTTTTCATTATTACTTAATCAGGACTGTGTTGCTGGAAGATATGTGAAGCCTTTTGAGTAAGGTGCCTGATCTACAAAATTTCAATACAATTTTAAAGGGACACTTTTCAAGTTATACTGACGCCAGCAAGTGCTGTTTTTGTCAGTTTTAGGCTGAAGTAGGGCCTTATAAACTATTGATTAAAATGGAGGGTTCACCACGAGAGAGGATAGATTTCCTTTCAGGGTGAACGATCCGACAAAAATATTATTGAATTCAGTTTGTTGGGGTCAGGAAATCACTTGGTGGGGGTTTGTATGGTGATATTTGATAGAGGAACCAAGTTTGGATTGGATACATTGGGGTTGGTTTCTAAGGGTATATTTTGTAGGATGGGTTCTAAATGGGCAGTGTTTGTAATACTTCCTAATGTGCCTGGCGGTTGGCACTGGAGTATAGTAATGTAAAATCTGGTAGTCTTTCTTTATCCAGACACTCATTAAGAGGCATGTTTACTAAAAGTTAGCACATGCTATCATTATGCAAATATTTATGCAAATGAGGCTCATTATGCAAATGTGGTTCCCACAATGAGTCTCTGCACATGGTCCCGCATCCTGCTAGACCACCCTTGATACAGAACGACTACCACCTTTTTTTTCTGCTGGCCCTTCCTCTCCTTACGCACCCAAGCATCCTTCTGGCTTTCACCATCACCTTTTCTACCTGTTTAGCCACTTTAAGATCATCAGAAACAATCACACCCAGGTCCTGCTCATCTTTTATGGACAAAAGTACTTTGCCCCCTACACTGTACCACTCCCTTGCATTTTTACAGCCCTAGCAGCTCTAGCCACCGGTACTGAAAAATGGGTCCATAGTGAATGGTAAATTATACAAATATAGAAGACTGGAGTGCTATTTTGCTGATTAATATTTACCTCAGGATAAGGCTTGCTCTTTTATAGAATTTGATTAGCTACATACAATAGTCCAAAAATCTTTTAGGAAATCTATATTATTATTAGAATGGTGTCTTAAAATTCAGCTGATACAACAAAAGTTGTGTATACCTGAATGATAATACCCATTCACTTACAAAGTTACAGATAAAAGACAGTGTTAGAATTCAACTTTTCTTCTACTAAGGAGTAAAGAAACATTGTTTCTTTCAAAAACAGGCAAGTATTAATTAACAAGTTTAAAGCTTAAGGTTTCTTTACTCCTTAGTAGAAGAAACGTTCAGTTCTAACACTGTTTTTTATCTGTAACTTTGCAGGTGAATAGGTATTATCATTCGGGTATAGACACCTTTTGTTTCAAAAAAAATTCCTCTATTGAATTTTTAGTGCACCAGTGTTTTGCAAAAAAAGAAAAATCATCACTGTGGTGTGTCAGTCACTTATCTAAAATCTTTCCAGGTCTTGCTGCTTTCTTGACATTGAGCGCCTTAGGATCCCCTCTGCTCCAGTGATGTGTAGCTGTAGTTAGGATACCTACTACCTATCCTTAAAAAATCTGTAAAATAAACTATCCCCCTAGTTGTGTGTGCAGTAACTATAAAGTGTTCCTATCTTTTTCTTCTTTTTCTATTTCTGTTACTTGTGAGACTTACTTTCCTCAAAAACAAAAGATAATCAGAATCCCTGTCTTTCCCTCCCACAGAACTCTTTGTGCAAAACTCAGTTTTTCTTTAGGTATGTCCCAGAGTCAATCCTTACAACTGCCAATCAGTTCAGGAAAACTATACCAATTGCCAATAAATTTAATTGTTTAAATAAGGCAAGGATTTTTTTCCTTTCTTCAAAAATACATCCAATCCTTCGCTCTTTCAAACATATACTCTCTTCCTTGCTGAAACAGTTAAGCTGTATCAGGATTAAACAATTCCTGTGAGCAATACTCAGTTTTAAAACAGCTCATTTTCAGGGTTTCTCTCACTACACTGGGAGTTGTCTACCTTCAGCCTTACATTTTCCTTCATTGCTTGAAGGATTCCAGTGCTGTAGAAAGCAAGTCACACACTGTTGAACTCTAAATAAAAACAGAGCTCAGAATTAAACTTAATCTCCAATAAATCACTTCAAATTCTCACTCAAATAAATCACTTCAAATCCTCATTCAGTTTGGATTTAAAACTGCTTGAATGAGTTACAGAGCTTCTTCACTCTTATTCCTGCCAGCAAAGAAAAGGTTTCCACATTTAACTTAAAATTTTCTCTTCATCTTTAATTTCATCTTCTTACACACTCTTCTTTTAAATAATTCTCAATTACTTACAATTCTGTTATCAATTAAATCCTTTTCTAGGTCTTCCATACAGAGACATTCTGGCACACCTTTCTCCTTCAGAAATCTTCCCAAAAAACCTCAGCTAAAGTTCCTGCACATGGATTCTATCCTCTCTGTAAAAGTGTTCTTACAACCAGCTCTGTCCAAAAACAGTCCCTTACTACCTTCATTTCAACTCACACAGCACAATTTTAGTGCTCTAAAGTCTCTAGCAGACCTTTGCACACATTAACGTTTGCTTAGTATCTGTTTTATTTACTTAACTAGCTCATGCTTTTTAGCTCCTTATCTCATGTGAGCTCCTCTCCTGCTTGCCCCAGGCTCAGCTGCTTCCCCCATTAGCCCTGCTTTGTGCATTAACTCCTTTAATACGGTATTGAAACTGCAGCCTGATTCCCCATACATGCATATACACATATGCCCATACATATTCCTTCAGAATCAGTACAGATTTATTTATTTGGCATGTTTACTTATTTTAGATTTTACTGACCCTTTTCATTTATTTTTAATGTGTCTGTCAGCAGGTACTTTTAACTTTTTTTCTCTGCCATTACACACAATAAATCTGGAGTGGCAGCAAGACTCTCACTTTGTGCAAAACTAGGCCCTGATCCGGTGTCATAGAAGTACAATCTGTATATTATTTGCAGTAGTGATGACGTGTTAGTTCAAAGCTTTCAATCAGAGGTACCAGTGGAATTCGATAAACACTAAACAGTCAAGATAATGCAGACCTTTGAGTGACACGACAAGGCAAGTGAAATTCTTCTGAATAGGAGTCTTTCCTAAAATTCTTAGTCCCCATCAATTAAATAAGATTGCAACTGGATTCCATGCTTTTTAACCATTCTAGTAACAGATCAATGGTATCAAAGGCTGTGGAGAGATCTGAGAATGCTAGTAAGGAGTTCTTATCCCCATCCACAACCATACGAAAATCATTCACCAACACTACAACAGTCTCTGTAATGTAGCCCTTATAGAACCCTGACTCATTCAGTTGATGGAAAACTACTTTTTCTAAACAGGGCCAGCACAAAGATTATTGGGTGCCCTAGGCAAACCTTCAGTCTTATGCCCTTCCCCTCCCCCCTCAATATTTGGATAACTCAATAAATCATGATCGTCCCAACACCACCACCCCCACGACAGTCCTGCAAACATTTATAATTGGCCATCATACTTGTTAAAATAAAACTTTGCTTTGTATGTATGCCTGTGCCAACTCCCTCTGCAGGTAAACAAATGTACTGATGGCTCTTTAAGTTGGTGCGGCTATTTTGCTTTGGCTGCTGCTACTCTCTGATGCCCCTCAGAAGTTGCTGCCTTAGTCTTCCTGATGGTTGAGCTGGCTCCCAAGTAAAGGCAGATGTGACACAGGTCAAAAAGAATTGAGATCATTTCTATTGAATTGCTCTTTCCGAAGTGACTTAGTTAACCCTATTTCAGCTCTCTTGGCATGACACCTCAACACAATGAAGTGTTTACAGTTTGAGAGAGTAATGGTAATACTGCCTCTTAAAACCCTTCACCAAAAATACAGAGAAAGGATTTAAGCTACCTCTATAATGCTTGAACAATCCTACATAGTTCTTTCAGGTGGGGAGACACATGGATCCAAATAGATACTTTCCTCCCTCGTAGACTTCGCATCTTCTAGTATTTGTGATAAGGAAAGGGGACACATCACCTCCTCAGGAGACGCAGATAAGGAGTGGATGGAGAGGGCAGAAAGAGGAGTCTTTTTTTAAGACAACTTATCTAGTTCACTATTAGAGGAAGAGCAAGATCGGCTTTCCTGAAGCTATGAGAATTAAAGAGAAAATTCCATCCTCAAATTGGAAAGCTACATAATGCTAAAGGATTCATGTTGGATGATGCTGAGAAGATCAAGGAAAGATGGAAAGAATATTCAGTCATTATACCATAAAGAACAAGTGGACAAACAGCCGTTTCAACCTGCATCTTATAATCTGGAACCATTGGTGATGAAAGAAGAAGCCAAAGCAGCACTGAAAGCCTTATCAAAGAACAAAGCACCAGGCATTGTTGGCATTCCCATAAAAGTATTACAACAATTAGATGCAGCTGTTACCATACTAACCAAGCTCTGCCAGAAAATGTGGATGACAACATCATGGCGAACTGACTGGAAAAGATCTATGTTTATGCCAATACTAAAGAAAGGTGATCCAAATGACTGTAGAAATTATTGCATAATCGCTCTGATCCCACATGCCAACAAGATTCTACTCAAGATTATTCAGTAGAGACTTCAAGCATATCTGGAATGAGAACTGCCTGAAGTGCAAGCAAGGTTCAGTAAAGGGTGAGGAACAAAGACATTTATTCATTTATTTATTTATTTAACAGTTTCTTCTATACCGCCCCTTCCAGAGATCAGGGGCGGTTTACATTGAACAGTGAACAGAAACTTGTATACTTGTGTATACTTTACATAGAACAGGGTTTTAACTATATACAAGTGTAATTACAGGGAACATACTTTTAAACGTTAGCTGGACATCATCGCGGATGTGAGAGAGATCCTTGAAAGAAAAAGAATACCAAAAGGATATCTATATGCATTTTATCAACTACAGCAAGGCTTTTGACTGTGCAAATCGTGAGAAACTCTGGGCCACATTAAGAAGCATCAGTATACCAGAACACATGATAGTTCTCTTGCACAACCTTTACATTGATCAGGAAGCAACAGTTCGAATGCAACAAGGAGAAACAGAATGGTTTAAAATCAGCAAAGGTGTACACAACAAGGCTGCATTCTTTCCCCCCATCTCTTTAATATATATGCAGAACAAATCATCAGAGAAGCAGGACTGTAAAAAGACAACCGAGGTGTGAAGATTGGTAGAAGACTCATCAACAACCTTCGCTATTACTGGCTGAAAGTGAAGACGATCTGAAACATTTGCTTCTCAAGATCAAGGAACATAGTCCTAAAATGGGCCTGCACCTTAATGTTAAAAAGACAAAGATCCTGACAACTGGCAAAATAAATAAGTTCATTGTTGATAGAGAAAAAATTTAAATAGTTGACAACTTTAACCTACTTGGATCAACTATCAATAAAGAAATGACATTTATTTATTTATTTATTTAAATTTATTTCTATTCCGCCTTATCCTTCAATCAAGGCGGCTCGCACAGCAAACAATCGACAGAAAATGTGTTAAGAGTGGGCATGCAATGGTCGGTGCTTGTGTGTAGTTGTGGTGTGTCGTTGATTCTTGTGGGTCTATTTACAGTGTGCACTATATACAATACTATGTACAACATAAATTTGCATTCAAATTTGTGTGTGTTTGGGGGGATGGAGGTTTGATTCTGTTGTTGTCCATTGGGTTGCTTAGGTGACATCCCCGTAGTGCTCCCTGAAGAGGGTAGTCTTGAGCAGCTTCCTAAAGTCTTTAATGTCCTTTGTTGAGCTAAGTTCATCGGGGAGTGAGTTCCAGATTGAAGGTGCTGCCGTTAATATGGCTCGTTTCTGTGTCTTTGTGTATCTTGTTTATGTCTTTTGGTGTGTTAATGCAGTTGGCTGTGCCCCTCCTCCTCGGTCTTGCGCTGTTGTCTGCTTGGATGAGTGGATGTAGGTTGAATGCTGATAACTGGTGTTTGATTTTGAATATGTTAATGACTGTTTTGTATTTGATGCGTGAGCTGATTGGTAACCAGTGGAGATCTTTTAGAGTGGGTGTGATGTGTTCGTTTCTTGTGGTGCCAGCTATTATGCGTGCTGCTGTGTTTTGTGTCAGTTGTAGTGGCCTTAGGGTCTGCTTTGTTAGGCCGAGATATATTGGGTTGCAGAAGTCTAGTATTGGGGTTACTAGAGCCTGTGCGGAAGTGCTCCTGTGATAGTAAGGGCTTGAGGCGTCGTACTAAGCTCATCCTGTGATATGCGTTTTGGTGGTTCTGCTGATGTGTGCCTGCAGGTTCAGCTCTTTGTCTAGCGTCACTCTGAGGTATTTCACTTCTGGTTGTATGGGTATGGTTGTGTTGTCTATCTTGATGTTGATTGGAGGGATGAAGTTTTCATTTCGTGTGATGATTAGGGCCTCGGTCTTGTTGTAGTTTATGGTCATGTTGTTGTCTTGGAACCATCTGTTCATGTGACGGAGGCATTCTGTTATCTTTGTGTGGTCTGGGTTGTCAAGCATGAATGGGGTGTAGATCATTATAACATCAGCATATATGGTGTATTTTATCTTGTGGTCTCTTATGATGCTGCATATAGGCTGGATGTAGTCTTATGATGCTGCATATAGGCTGCATGTAAGCTGGATGTAGTCTGATGACACATTGTTCTTGGCAGAATGGCTATGAAGGATCTAGACAAGATTCTCAAGAGCAGAGATGTCTCTCTCAATACAAAGATTTGACTCATTCAAGCCATGGTATTTTCAATAACGTCATATGGATGTGAAAATTGGACAATGAAAAAGATAGACAGGAAGAAAATTGATGCCTTTGAATTATGGTGCTGACGACGAATACTGTGTATATCATGGACTGCTTGAAGAACAAACCAGTCGGTACTAGAGGAGATCAAAGCTAAGCTTTCTTTAGAAGTTCAGATGACAAGACTTCAACTTTCATACTTTGGACACATCATGCGAAGGGAGAGATCATTAAAGAAAAACATCATGCTTGGTAATATTGAAGGTCAACGCAAAAGAGGAAGGCTGGCAATGAGATGGATTGATACAATAACAGCAGCTATGGGTACTACTCTATCAACAATGAGCTGCCTGACTGAAGACCAAGCACAGTTTAGGACAACTATCCAGAAGGTCGCCATGAGTCGACACTGACTCGACGGCACTTTACAACAACAACAAAGTTAAGCTAAACTGCTCAGATGCTAAGATAGAGCAGTATATGAAAACAGTTAAATAAAACAACTAGATAAATAAATAAAGGTGAATATTCAGCTGAGATAATAGCCAGTTATGTTCAGCTAAATATTCATCTAAAAATAACCAGATAAACAGAGCTGGTCTTCTCACCTGCTCAGATAGTTTGCATATTTACCTCATAGTTAGCAGTATTTGGTAACACTCTGTTAGCTAAAAATCTCCTGCAAGGTCGCTTGGAATGGACAAATAAATAGAATCATCCTTTGGCCAACAGAAGAGATGTCTTCAGAAACAGACTAAAGCAGATTAGCAGAGTAGGAAACTTCCATGGTTACGACCGATGACTTATGTTTCCAGTAAGTTATACAATTTTAATTTCTAATTTTGGAAATGGTACAACTTCCACAACATTAAAAATAACTACACTGAATAAAATTATTGCAAAAAAACACAATATGCAGTATACTGCCATAGGGAACTCAGATCTCATTTGGCTCGGAGTAATGAATGCATTGGTATGAGTAGAAAATAAGATCTTTTTTCAAATGAGATGAAAAGTTTGCTGGGTTGTAATAATTTGTGGACCATAATAAAATTAACATAAAATAGTGAAAATTAAAATATTAAGATTCGAGAAACTGCTTGCATAGAAGAATATTACCTACTCCATATTAACAATATAGGGAATTCTCCCTCAACTGCTAAATACGCCCATGATAAAGATGGGCCCAGATTTACAAATTCTCGGTCAATATTTAATGCACGTCCATTTACTGAAAATACTAAAAAATATAAGACCTTGATAACTGCCATCCTCAGCATGAAAAGGAGGGACAGGGGAGATATGATACAGACCTTTAAATACTTAAAGAGTATTAATGAACAAACAAAACCTTTTCAAAGACGGTGAAGCTGTAAAACTAGAGGGCATAACATGGAAGCTGCAAGGGAGTAAACTGAAAGGCAACATCAGGAAATACTTTTTCACTGAAAGGGTGGTGGATGCTTGGAATGCCCTCCCGATGGAAGTGGTGGGGGCAAATACAGTGACAGAATTCAAAATGGCATGGGACAGACACAGTGGATCCCTTTATAGCAACAAGATAAAATCAAAATAAACGTAACTATCTCTTATATCTCAACAAAAAGTGGTGACCCTCATGGAGCAGTGAGTACACTGCTAAACAAAGGCATGGGGAGGGGTGACCTGCACAGAGCAACAGGTGCACCTACTCTTGCCACCTTGCTGGGCAGATTAGATGGACCATGCTGGTCTTTATCTGCCGTCCTATACTATGTTATTATGAAAAAGTAGTTTGTGGAATAGCATTAAATAAAGAAAGCTATCTCCGCCTATGGATTAAGCTCTTTTGCCAAGAAATTACTGCTGATCTACTGCTAAACCATTAAATGCATTCCTATGTTGAAGAGTGCTCCATACGAGCCACCTCATATGGTTTCTTGTGCAGCACCCTGGAATGTTTTTGTCAAAAAAATCTGGAAAGCGATAAATCAAGCTCATTCTACTGTAGCGCCGTATGAACGACAGCTGCAGCTTTGATGTTCAAGGCCTTGTGGTGCAATGGGATTAAGATTCTAGAGAAGCCCAAGCGATAGCTAAAGTGACAGGTGAGAAAAGGACCTGCAGGGCTGAGACTTCAGCGCCTCTTTGTAATCCGGCCAGCCTGCAGTACAGAGATCTAAAGGGAAGGGGTGGGGGGGGGGGCTTGTAACTTTTGTCCCAGACCAGCAGTGGTAGCTTACTGAGTGCATCAATTGAATGGGGACTGATCCAGTGCATAAAAGCTGCATTGCCTGCCTATTGCAGAGATTAATGTTTTAAACACACATGCACACACACCAACATACAGACACACTGAAAGACAATAAACCATGCCATCTGTGCAAAGGTTCATTTCGGGGTTAAACATCCCAGTGCTGATTATTATCTCTTTAACCATCTGAGAGCAAGGTCACAATCATGTCAAGCATTTAATAACTGTATTTTTCATGTGTTGCCTGCTATTGTAAGCTAATTAAAAGGTTCAGTTTATCCTCAAGCTACCTGATGGATTGGGGGCATGTAGGGCTTGGTTTATCCAAATTATTTTCAGACTCTGGAGGATGACAGAGCCAAAACTCAAAATAGCAACTCTCTAACTGCAAATATATATATATATTAGACCAATATTTAAACAGCACTTAAATGTCCTGGATTTTCAGAAAACCTTTGACAAGGTCCCTCATGAGAGACTCTTGGCGAAATTAAAAAGTCATGGAATAGGAGGCAGTGTACTATTGTGGATCAGGAACTGGTTAAAAGAGAAAGCAGAGGGTAGGCCTAAATGGCCAATGGAGAAAGGTGAATAGTGGAGTACCCCAAGGATCTGTGCTGGGTCCGCTGCTTTTTAACATATTCGTAAATAACCTGGAAATGGGAATAATGAGTGAACTAATCAAATTTGCAGTTGACACAAAATTATTAAAAGTTGTTAAAACCCAAGAGGATTGTGAAAAATTGCAAGAGGACCTTGATAAATTGAAAGACAAGACGTTCAAATGGTAGATGAAATTTAATGTGGACAAGTGCAAAGTTATGCACCTAGGTAACATCAAACCAAATTATGCTTACACGATGCAAGATTCCACATTAGAAACCACCAAACAGGAAAAAGATTTAGGTGTCATCATGGATAACACATTGAAACCCTCCACTCAGTGTGCAGTGGCGGCCAAGAAAGCAAATAGAATACTAGGAATCATAAGGAAAGGAGAATAAAACAAAGGGGCATGTTTACTAAACACCGTTGCTGTGCGGGTTCCCGTTAGTGTGCTGGTGCCATATAAGGAGTGGGCGGGCCAGGCAGAAAAAAGGAAAAAACCGGACCGTATGTGTGTGCGTCGCGCTAATGTGCGGGGCCCACATTATCGCGTGGAAAGGCTAAGTGGGGCGCTGCTGCATAACCAAACAACAGAGCCATAGTACAACGGTGAATACACTGACCTATGGTGCAGGGGCCAGGGGTTCAAACCCCTATTGCACTCAATGAAAAAGACCAGCTGAGGCATCAACTTTTATGGGCAAAAGTGGTGTAGGAGGCATACTGCTTATGGGCGGCAGAAGGCGGCGCACTCTTTTTTTATACGGCATGAGGTGGCGCACTATTCATTGTGGGCGGCAGATGGCGGCGCACTGTTAAGGTTGGGCGGCAGAGGGCGGCGCGCTGATAAAATCGGGCAACAGAAGGCGGCGAGCCGGTGGGCAGAAGGCGGCGCGCTGATGTGTGAGGGGGCAACCCAATAGTGGGAGGGATAAGTGGCGCGCTGATGTGCAAATAACAGGAATGGAGCCATAGCACAATGGTTAAGACACAGACTACTCTTGCAGACATCATGTGTTCAATTCCCCACAGTGCCCATTGAAGACAGCTGGCTGAGGCATTATTTTAGGAGGCATGCCCATGTTGGGCGGCATAAGGCGGCACGCTGTTAATGTTACGCGGCAGAAGGCGGTGCGCTGTTACTTTTGTGCGCCACAAGACGGTGCGCCGATGGCTACAAGGCTGCGCGCTGCTGCTCAAACACAGGAACAGAGCCACAGCACAATGGTGAAGACACTGACCAATGGTGCAGGTGTCAGGGGTTCAACCCCTCACAGTACCCAGTGAACAAGGCTGGCTGGGGCAGTATGTATTATGGTGAGGAGTGCTGTAGGAGGCCTGCAAGGTTTATTTTATTTCCCACTACTAGTAAACCCGCTCTCACAGTGTGTTAACATACGGATGCCCGTAAGGCACATGTTACAGTGCACTGTCCAACAAACAAAAAATGGTCCTATCTTATAGAGTAATAATGCCGTTGAGTCAATAAATATAAAGATTACTCCAGTAATGTGAGAATTATTTTTTAAATAGTTTCCAACTTTTAAAAGAGACTTGTTAACACAGCCATATAGATGTTAATTTATCATTGGGTCTCAGACTTCAAAGAGCTATGGTAATTGTATTTTTCTACCAACTTGCTCCAAATTGCATCAATGACCCCTTATTTTTCAATTCTTTATCAATTGCTATATTGTTTTTGACATTTGAATTACCCGCAATGAATGATCAAGTTTCATATAAGAGCGTCTCTCTTATATGAAACTTGATCATTCATTGCGGGTAATTCTATGTGTTCTGATCGAAGAAAAAGTCAGTGGCTTACCCCTGAAGAAACGTTTTTGTGAAACGTAGTAGCGCTATGGCTGACGTTGGGATTTTCCTGCTTCAAGAAAGATAAGCCTGACTATCTTATAACGTTTTAATATAAACAAAAATTTCAAAAACAATATAACAATTGATAAAGAATTGAAAAATAAGGGGTCATTGATGCAATTTGGAGCAAGTTGGTAGAAAAATACAATTACCATAGCTCTTTGAAGTCTGAGACCCAATGATAAATTAACATCTATATGGCTGTGTTAACAAGTCTCTTTTAAAAGTTGGAAACTATTTAAAAAATAATTCTCACATTACTGGAGTAATCTTTATATTTATTGACACAGTGCACTGTCCGCCAAGGCACCCTAGAATGTCCCCTATAGGGCACCATGTATGTTGCGACACAGGACAATGTATAGTGCACCCAATATGGATGGCACCCATAAGGTGGCCTACAGGGCGCCCTAAAGAGCACCCTCAGAGGCACCTTATGGGTACAGTATGCCAAGGGTGTGTTTGCTGTCATAAAAATATGTACAGTAAACAAAGATAATGCTCAGGACAACCCTATCACAGAACCCCACAGTGTGCTTGAACCCATGACCTCTGGTTGCAAAGGTAGTGACGTAACCATTGGGCTACAGCCCTATAGCAGTCAGCAAGCCTCTGGCTGGCTGCAGAGAGCCTGCATGTCACCTCACAGACAGTCTGCTGTTGTAAACAAGACAGGGTTAGGCCACCCGTACCCATGATGCACTGCACATGCAAATCAGCTGTCCACAGATGCACACAAGATGGGGAATGCACCCCAACAGCTACCCGGCCTGGTAGGGGGAATTGTCCGTGTGCACCCACACAGCACCTCGGCCTGGTAGGGGGTCCTGAGCGGGTGGACTACCAGCAAAGAGTAGCTACACACCGTGACATTGTGCGGGTACTGTGCTCACCCTGAGGGTGTGATGTGGCGCCCAGGACCAGGTCCACAACACCAGCCATGGCTGAATGAGGCCATGACAGAGCTCCAAAACAGTACTAACCTGTGAGATAGGAAGGTACTGCAGAAACATCCTGGATATCTCTGTCTGTCTCAGTTAGTGGAAACCCCCATGGACCCCTAGGTGGTCAAGGTGTACCCACCCCCCCCCCGTGGCAAACAGGGCCTCCCACCAACAGATCCCCATCCTACACCCCTCCCATGGCAGCAAAGTGGACCATCAAACCCCAGTCCTGCTGGGGGAACAGACACCCTACAGGGCAGTCCAAGCAGCTCCACACACATCCATAACACAATATCAGACAGACATTAGGCCTGGATATCCAAAGATGCACCCCAGCACTATCTGATATTCTCCTGCAGCAAGCCATCAGCCGCTGCACCCTGCAAGGCACTCCATCAAGACACATACCAGCTGTGAACAGTCTGCTGGTTAGCCCTGATGGAAATGCATGCACCCAAAACTGAGGTAGCAGCACACACAAGCAGAGAGTTCTGTGAGGAGGCCCCAAAAGGAAACCCATATATATCACAAGAGAGAAACACAATACAGCACTATGGGGTGCCTAGCCATGCTGTCATCACTGCACACTCAGGGTGAGAGTGCTCCCCCAGCAGCACATACGGAGGTCACCCTGTCTGTGTAGGTGGTGGCCGGGCACTACAATGTCACAGCCAGTGCCCTATGCCCTGTGCAGATGCATCCTGGCCAGCCCACCATGTCTGACCTATACCCATGGTACCTTGCTGCTCATTATGCACATTGGCAGGCCAATACTGGCAGTAGTGCTGGCAGTGTGGGTTGGGGAAGGTGTTTGCAGCCAACACACACTGTATAGACCAGTGTTTCCCAACCCAGTCCTATGGGGCACACCGGCCAGTCAGGTTTTCGGGATATCCCTAATGACTATGCATGAGATATATATGCATTAGAGATATCCTGCCAACCTGACTGGTTTGTGGCCCTCCAGGGCTAGATTTGGAGACCCCTGCCTAACACCTCTGTCATCTAAGATTGTGAGTGGGCAAGGTGCACATGTCCAAGACATCAAAAAGGTATATAGAATGTGTCACATTCCTCCTCACTTCTCACCACCACCAAAATATTGTCTATTAGACAACTTTTTGGTGGTGGTGAGAATCGAGGAGGAATGTGTCACATTCTATATACCCTTTCGATGTCTAGGACATCTGCACCTTGCCCACTCACAATCTTAAATGACAGAGGTGTAAGGCAGGGGTCTCCAAATCCAGCCTGGAGGGCCACAAACCAGTCAGGTTGGCAGGATATCTCTAATGCATATATATCTCATGCATAGTCATTAGGGATATCCCGAAAACCTGACTGGCCGGTGTGCCCCATAGGACTGGGTTGGGAAACACTGGTATAGACAGACACACACTCCCACACCTATGCCAGCATTGTGCTACTATTGAGGGGGTGATTAGCCTTGCCCACCACACCGGTCCTGGGCACGGCACAGGCATGGATATGGTACGCAGTACTGCTGGGGGTCACTCCCCAGGGTGGTGAACACCGTCAGAGGCCAGGCCTGGAGCACACACCGCAGACACCAAACAGATTGCTCGGATGGGGTCAACTAGCAGTATGTGCGTAACGTAGGGATATCTATCAGCCTGTACTCTTAGCAAACGTTTCAGAGCTGTGAACCTCAGGTGTAGGGTGACATTGCTAAGGTATGCAGGTGCTAGTATTGGGAGATGCACGCTGGGTCCAATGTTCTGCCTCTACAGGAGACATTGGCCAATGGGGCCTGTGGGTGTGGGTGTGGGTGTGTCTGCCCCTGTTGGTTGCTGCTTTACGGCAGCGCTTCCCAAATCCGGTCCAATTTTGCATCACACTGTTCGGGTCTTCCTGCTGTCCCTCATGAATATGCATGAGCTACATCTACATGCCGTGGGGGTGGTGCATAGATATACAGCACAGGCATTTGTATGAGTGGCAGCATGGAACCTGACTGGTGTGTGGCCCCACCAGGACTGCATTTGGGGGATTTCTGCTGTAGGTTCTGCCCCTGTTCATGGTGTCTGTGCTCAGTGGGGTAAAAGATAGACGTATTAACATTGCATATGACCTCGTCACTAAAGGTGTGTCCTTACTGTCACTGTTTATTTGTGGGGAAAATGTGTGGGCAGGATTGGCAGTAGCCCCAGCTGGTCTTTGAACCTGTGACCTTCTGTTCTTGCATGCACTGTCTGTGTGCACTGCACCACCATGTAGCCACAGATTGGCTGAATTCCCTGGATAGTCCATGACTGTGGATCCGGCAGGGCCTGTCTGTTGCTGTGGACTGTGCCAGCCTGCACATGGCTAGGCCTCTGTCTTCCGTGGCTAGCGGCCACTGCCCCCTGCACCACATGTACTCGTCCGCCAACATGCTGGCATGAGCTTCTCTCAGAGAAAGCAAAAGACCTGATTGCAATGTGTCAGTACGGGACTGCATTTGGGCGACTTGGCTGTAGGTATTGCCCATTGTTGTGGTGTGTGTGTGGTGTTGGGTAAATTATGGGTGATCTCCCCATGCCTATGTTCCCTGCAAGACAGGGGTGTGTGTGCTATCATTGTTCAGTGGTGGGTAAAATATATGGCCAGGGCTGGAAGGTGCCCCAGCTGGGATTTGAACCTCTGGCCCTCGAGGTATTGGCTCTGTCTGCTGCACCACACTGTGGCTACAAGGACAGTGCAGTCCCTGGAGATAGTAACATGGCAGGATGGAGTCGCAAAGCCTGCTGTGTGCATTTCTACTGTGGGCTCCTTCACCCTGTCTGGTGACAAACGTGCAAGTAAAGCCCACAGATGACCACGGGAAAAGGGGGATAAAATATAACCAAGCTGGGCTACAGTGATATTAATGGGGAAACATGGAAAACACTCCCAGGACAGCTCCAGAAAAAGGGAAATGTTTTTTGGACGAGTCTCCGCTCCGTACACCTTTCCATAAATCATTTTTTTTTGGAGCTTTCCTGGGTGTGTTTTCTAGTTTTGCCCATCACTATAACTGTTCCCCAACTGAATTACTATTTTTAATATTTTTGTGGTGGTCATTTTCTATTTTTAATTGCACTTTTGTGCTGTGCACATGTATCACACTGCTCACGTTTTTGCAGGTTTCCCCGGTTTTGCTGTACATTGCTGACGGAAATGGTTTCTCTTCCCTTTAAATCCCCTCTACCGCGAGTGGTTCACTCGCGCTATTTTTGCAATGGAAATTCGGCCCCGCAACTGTGCGAGGGGCCTCTCCCCTCCCCTTCCCCGCCCATTAACCCCGTTTCTCCGCCCCTCCGGGGCCTTCCTCCGCCCTCCGTAGGCCTTTCCACGCCTCTATCGGACATTTACGGGCCCGTACTTGTGCGGGGCTCGTTAGTGTGACGCGCACGTGTGCGGGGGTTCGACGCACATTTGCGGGGCGCTTAAGAGCACTTAAGTGCTGCTTTTAGTGCGCTATTTTGCGCCGTGCAAAATAGCGGTTTTTAGTAAACATGCCCCAAAGTATATTATAATGCCTCTGTATCATTCCATGGTGCGACCGCACCTTGAATATTGTGTGCAATTCTGGTCACCGTATCTTAAAAAGGATATAGCGGAATTAGAACAAGTACAGAGAAGATCCACCAAAATAGTAAAGGGGATGGAAGGATATCCCTATGAGGAAAGGCTTAAAAGGTTAGGGCTCTTCAACTCGGAAGAGAGACAGCTGAGGGGAGATATGATAGAGGTCTATAAATTAATGAATGGAGTGGAACCAGTAAACATAGATTGATTGTTTACGCCATCAGAAAGTAGAAAGTGTAACCCATTTAAGACTAATAAGAGAAAATATTTTTTCACTCAACACGTAATCAAACTGGAATGCGTTACCAGAGGATGTAGTAAAAACTGTTAGTGAGCTGGGACTAAAAAAGGTTTGGGCAAGTTCCTGAAAGAAAAGCCCATAAACCATCATTAAAAAGGATCTGTGAAATCCGCTGCTTGCCCCAATACAAGCATTGTGGAACCTGGGTGTCTTTTTGGGAAACTGCCAGGTACTTGTGACCTGGATTGGCCACGGTTGGAAACAGGATACTGGGCTTGATGAACCTTGGTTTGACCCAGCATAGCATTTCTTATGTTCTTGTGTTCTTATGTTCAGCATCTGTCCTGAATGTCTAAGTGCTTTTTTCTTCTTTCTAACCCAATAAAAGTTAGAAAGAATTATACAAAGGGGATTAAATGTCGGCCCATCTGTTTATCTGGGGCAAAATAATTCACTGAAAAATTAATGGAATGGGATGAAACTTGGCATGTTGGAAAAACTGGTAAAAAGACACACTGAGTATGAAAATGGGCCAGATCAGACTGGGAGTTCAAGAAAAAAAGCCCCCCCAAAATGATCCAATACACTTTTATGAGAGAAGGAGTTGCAGCTTCTGCAGCATAGAAACTTAACATATGAACATAGATGGGAACAGTGCCTGTCCATGTGAAGTTACTGGCAGCTCTGGCATTCCAGGGGACCAGCACATTCCAGTCTATTGTGGGAACGGTATCGGGGCTGAGCCAGGCAGCAGTGTCGCACAGCATCACCCATTTCATGGATGCCTTCATGGGACGTGCTACCCATGACATCTTCTTCCCACGCACCCCACAGCAGCAGCAGCAGAACATGCTCACACTCAGCAAGGTTGCAGGGTTCCCATCCATCCTTGGGGCCATCGACTGCACACATGTGGCCCTCTGCCCACCGCGCCTTCATAAGATGGCCTTTAGGAATCAGAAGGCATACTACTCCCTGAACATGCAGGTCATCTGTAATGCCCAGATGGAGATCCTGGATGACGTGGCACATTTCCCTGGCTCATGACATGATGCCTACATCCTGGCACAGTCAGGGATAAATGCTGACTTTGAGGATGGCACCATCACCGGTGGCTGGCTGTTTGGTGAGTAGACACAGGTCAGCGTCGTATGCACATGCATGGATTACCCCAGAGGCACAGGGGCATGGTCAGCTGTGGGCCTGCAGGCAGGCCATACCCACAGGGGGGCCACACCATGGCTGTGGGTTGTCCATATGTGGCGGGGGGCCACAGGCACCCCTACCATTGCATGGGGAGGGGCCAGCTACAATCACAGTATGGACTTGTTGGAGGCTGGGGATGCGCCACAGCTGGGGATGCACAGGGGTCAGGGCTGGCAGGCCCCAGGCATGGGTGGTGGGGCACCACATCGCACGGGTGAGGCGCACATGAATGTTGGGCCTGGTGGGGTGGCACCTGGTGCTTGGGTATGACGACACCTGCATAGCTGACCATGGCACTACATGTTTATATTCCTGCCACTGTTCCTCTCCACAGGTGACAGAGGATACCTGCTGAGGGAGTGGCTCATGATCTCCCTCGTCAACCCACGCACCCCAGCGGAGGTCAGTTACAACTAGTCACACCAGCTGACATGCTCCATCATAGAGCAGACATTTGGCCTTCTCAAGAGCCACTTCCGCTGCCTTGACCGGTCTGGTGGGGAGCTGCTCTATGCCCCAGCCAAGGTGTATTCTGCGTAATTACACCCTGTGTCAGAGGCAGCCCAAGCCAGATGCAGCAGTCAGCGATTCCGATGGCGAGGAGGTTGAGATGGTGGCCCTCCAGCCATCACATGCTACCTCCCACCGATGTGCAGTGGTGACTCAGAGATCCCTCATGGAGATGCACTTTGTGTGAGGTAAGCTGCCTGTGCTGGTGAATCTGGGGGGGTGGGTGGCAGGGCTGGGCATCAGCGGGCAGGCCCCATCAGCCCGATTCCATCCTGGATGTCCTGGTCCTCTGTGTGCCCAGTCGGAACTGGGAGCACAGAGGGAGTTGCAATTTTGATCCCTCGGGGCACGCCTAGCCCCACAGGCCCTGTATGTCCGGGGCTGATGACCGCCCACCACCCGCCTTAGCACCATCCCAATCTGCCTCTTTCCTGCCCTTGTCTAACTTACCCATACAATGAGCGGGGAAGTTAGACTGGATCAGGAGGGGGTACAAATAGCGGGGATGGACATCCCAATGGGACATCCATCCACGCTATTTGTGGCACGGACTGAGCCTGCATGTGTACACATCTCGGTCTGCCATGAAGTGAGCCATTCTGGCCAATGCAGACGGTAACCCCCACCCACACCCTGCCCCCCAACATCTGTCACTACATGCCTCCAGTCCCAGGTGACCTGGACCAACATACATATCAGCTCTCCATGTCCTGGGCCATGGACCACCCACTGTCCCCCTTTCCCTGCCACCACCCCACCACCTCTTTTCCACCCCTGGTTAGACTCCCGATATGGCCACCATGTACATACTGAGAGGTTTGTCAGGGTCAGCAGTGGGGGCTGAATGGCGGGGATGGATGTCCACACAGGACCCCCCCATCCCCGCTATTCAGGCCTCAGAATGACCTCCTATGCAGATATTCACACAGACACTGTTCCACGGTTACAGGTTTTATTTCCAGTATAAGAGCAGACATTACCACAAATGGCCCTGTACTGTCCCGGTACACCCCAATGATGGGCACCTGGTTCTGGGGTCCTCACTCCATTGGCCCAGGCGGGGACAGGAGCACCTCTGTCAGCCACTGCACAGCATGGGTGAGGGCCTGGAGGTCACCCCTGATGCCCCGGAGGTGCTCTGTGATCTGTTCCGGGGCCCCACTGCTGCAGGAGCCTGCTCCACTGCCCCATACTCCCACCCATCCCCTCCCTCTGCCCCCTGCCCCCACCCATCCCCTCCCTCCACCCCTACCCCCTTCTGTCCCCTCCCTCCATGCTTCCCTCCTCCTCCACCCACTGGGTGTTCCTGGGTAGCGTGGCCATGAGTTCACCCTCCTCCAGGGACTCCTCTTCCTCCTCTCCCTGCTTCTCAGGGCCACTCACCCAGGGTACCCTGCCTCCCCGCCCTTTGCCCCTGCTGTTCCTCAGGCCTTACACTATGGGGTGCCTTGCCCAGACCCCATAGTACTATCCTGTCCCTCCGCCTCAGAGGAGTGGGGCACCTCCATGAGTCTGAGGGTGATGACCTCTTCCCCACTCTCCTCTGATGGAGAGGTGCTGGATAGCACTATGGGGCTGGCTGTGTATGGGCTGTCATTGTCTGTGGTGGCAAGGCTGCGTGAGCTGTTTGCTGCTGGCTGCTGCTCCTCCCCCTCTTCCGCTTCCATGTCCTCTGCATCTTCCTCCTCCTCTTCATTGTTGTCATCATCCTCCTCCTCCTCTGCCGCAGAGGGGGGTGAGTCCTCGACTGGAATGGCTGTGGAAGAGATGCAGAGAGGTGGCTGTTAGTTTCAATGGGTGGGGGTGTCCAGCTGCCATGTCCCCATTGTCAGATGCCTACCCATTCTCTGTCTGCTGTTGCCCCTGCAATGCCCAGTCACTCCAGCCCTGTGTCATGTCGCATGTCATGGGCCCATTCTTGTGCCATTTCCCCACACTCACTTCGCTCCCACTGCGGCTGCTGCTGGAGTCTTGCCAATAGCAGTGGGCTTGTGTGGAGTATCACATGGAACCGCACCCAGTAGGCCTCGGTCTTGCGCAGGACGTAGAACCGTTTGTGGAGACAGGAAGGAGGTGTCTTACATATGCACGTTTCTTTCTCCCCCCAGGTCTGTCACTTCAGCTGCCTGCCTGCCTGCCTGCCATAATGCCACCAGCATACACTGGACCCTGTCACATCATGCTGCCACATCTCCAGTGCTACCTGACCCCAGTCCGGGGCTTGCCCTGGTCCCCCGGGCCTCCTCTGTGCTGTGTGCCTGCATTGCTGACTGGCCAGGCCATGGGCTGAGGGGGCCACAGAGAAAGTGCTGCCTGCAACATTCCTCTGAGACCTTGCTGCATTTGCTGCCTGCCTTGTGCTGTACATCATGGACTTTGCATGCTGGTGTCAGACCTGGCAGCTGACATGTCCTGTTTTCTGGTTGCAGTGCAGGCATTTGGGCTGCCACTATCCAGGTGGACACTATCATTTGTGTGGTGTGGTACCTCTGTACACAATTCAGGGGTGGGACCTGACTATGATAGTGTCTGACTATGATAGTGTCTGCTGCTCTTACCAGGAATGGTCAGATAGGCCAGGCAACAGCGGATGGTACTGAGATGCCTGGGTGCATTGGGTGAGGTATGGACAATGGTGGACAGGTGCCTCTGTCTACAGTGCATTGCAAAGGTATTCATCCCCTCTGTGTCTGTCCTGTTTTGTCACATGCCAGATTGTGGATGGATATCACCATCTCCACTGTGATCTTTACAGCTCCTTCCATATTCTCCTTGGTGTTCTTGTGGCATCTCTGCTTTATGCCCTCCTTGCCTATTCTGTGGGTTTCGGTGGGCAGCCTTCTCTCGTCAGGTTTGTCGAAATGTCATGTTCTTTATATTTTGTTTTAGTGCAGTTCCTGGTGCTTCATAACATTCTCCATCTTTGGGATAGTGATTTGTGTTGCAGGCCTGATCTCTACATTTCTGCACCTTTGTCTCTGACCTTTTTGGAGTGCTCCTTGGTTTTCCTGTTGCTTGCTTGGTGATGTTGCAGGGTCCGGGCCTTTTCTTACAGATATCTTTGTAGAGGTGTCATGTGCCAGATCATGTGCCACTGCTTACATGCAGGTGGACTCTGCTGCCCTCATTTTGGAACATCTGTGGTTCTTTGGCTGGATCTGCTCTTAGTTAGGGGTTTCATGGACAGAGTGTTGGAGACATGTGCACTCACACCTTTTCTGGTTTTACGTGTTTCGTTCTGTATACAAGGTATTGTATTGTCCTTTCACATCACCAGTTTTCAATATACTATTAGGTCCTTTACCTAACACCCACATGACCCCCCCCCCCCCATCTTCTTTCCAGGTTGTACGTCCTGCTACAGACCAGGACTGACAGAGGGGATGGATACATTTGCAGGTCACTGTGGGTCTTCCATGCATCCACAATTGTGGTTTTCTGTGCAATTCCGGTGCCCGCCCCATCAGACAGATGATCACAGGTTGGGGATGCTACAGAGGGTGGTTACAAATATGGTTGGTGGTCTGGATCTTGGCCATCTGCAGATGGACCTATGGATCTTTTAGGTATACGTTGGCGGGCTGGCAGGTTGGCAGTGCTGTGATTGCAAAATTTGTATGCACAGGTTGGGTGCCTCCTTTGCTTGTCAGAATGCTCTGCTGCACAGTGTCATTGGATGAGGGCAGTGGGGTTATACTCAGGGGTCATATGCAGGGATGTTTCTTTGCAGACACAGTGGTGTCTGCATGGGGTAGTTTCCCATTGGAGGTGGTGCTGTTGTGGACAGTATCAGACTTCATGGGGCAGACACAGGGTTCTCCCAGGGGACTGGTGTGGTGGTTGGTAGTGGGGGGGCGGCCTCATTCAGCCATGTGTTGTTTTTACTGGCATCATGTATCTATGTTTCTACTGTGCTGTGTTTTGGCTGACAGTATTGGGTCATGTTGCAGCACTGTTACACACAGTAGAGTTTTTTTCACTGTGTTCATGTTTCCTTTCCATATATTCTTTCCCTTTTGCCCATTCTGCATTTATTGCCACCATGCTTTCCTCTTGGCCACTGTGTTTCTGTTTGCTTGTTTCCTGTGTGGGTCCTGTTTTGTGTGTTTACAGTCATTTGGTGGTGTGGTGGATCCAGCTAACCCTTGCTCCTTTTGCCCTTTTACTCTGCAGCTACTTCCTGGCTCTTTACACTGTTGTTGTCCGACCACATGCATTTCCCCTGCCTCCTCCCTTTCCTGCTTTGACCTACTTGCTGTGCTAGAGTGGTCCTGATAAGTTACCAGCCCCTGCATGCTGCAGCTAGGGCTGGCCATTTGTATTCCATTGGGAGCAGGGCACTTTCGTTCTCCAGAACGAGCCTGCAGAACAGACAAGTCTCTGCCTCTGAGAAGTTCACCTGGCGCATTGCCATTTTCCAAGGGTCTGGCGACGGATAGGGGGCTACTTACTGTATCCTGTTTCCTGTCATACGCGGGCAACAGTGCAGGTGGACACATTTTCAAGATTACACGTTCGCAGAATGACAATGGACTTGCACATGCCATTTGCACGCAAGCCAATCTCCTGCTTGTACGCTCATTGCACGTTTAATGGTGCAGACATATAACCCTGTATTCCATGCGCAACTGCACATCTAGGCATTCGGGCACGGAATCTCTTCTTCAATGGGGACGTACATGTGTTGTGTGTTTACATCCGCCCGACACATCTTTCCCGGGATCGGGCCCTTTGTGTCATCTGCAAATTTAATCACTTCATTCGTTATTCCCATTTCCAGGTCATTTATGACTATGTTAAAAAGCAGCGGACCCAGCACAGATCCCTGGGGTGCTCCACTGTTCACCTTTCTCCATTGAGAAGATTGGCCATTTAGCCCTACCCTCTGCTTTCTATCTTTAACCAGTTCCTGATCCACAATAGTACACTGCCTCCTATCCACTGACTTTTTAATTTCACCAAGAGTTTCCCATGAGGGATCTTGTCAAAAGCTTTATGAAAATCCAGATACACTATATCAACCGGCTCACCTTTATCTACCTGTTTATTCACACCTTCAAAAAAATATAACAAATTAGTAAGAGAAGATCTTTCTTGGCTAAATCCATGTTGGCTTTCTCCCATCAAACCATTACTATCTACATGTTCAGTAATTTTGTTCTTTATGATGGTTTCTACCATTTTGCCCTGTACTGACATCACGCTCTTCGGTCTGTAATTTTCCAGATCACTGCTTGAACCCTTTTTAAAAATTGCCATTACATTAGCCATCACCAATCTTCAGGTACCACAGATAATTTTAGTGATAGTTCACAGATCACTAGTAGTAGGTATACCATCTGGTCCAGGTGATTTGTTATTCTTCAGTTATCAAATAGTTGTACTACATTTTCCCATTTTATCGATATTTTTTTCAATTTGTCCAATGCATCACCTTTAAATACCACTTACATACAATGAAACATAGCAATTATGGAATTCCTCCTTTCAAAATCATTGGATTAAGTGCCATACAAAGCAGAAGAGGCGATAGGGAATCTCTCTGAAATATTCTGCGCTGGTTCTTAATGTTAGGAATGATGCATTGACCATCTTCATACTTCAAAAAGAGCATGGTTTGCCAGATTTTCATAGTGAACTTAATGTACTCTTCCAATCCAGGATTTATTTTATACATTTCAAGACAATTTATTATTCAAGAGTATGGGATGCTATCAAAAGCTTTCTTATAGTATATCCATGTTGTACTAAGATTTCTGCTTTTCTTAGCACTGGCCAAAATGGCTTTATTCAACATTACGTAACTGGTCTTTGGTTCCACATGCTCCCCTCTTATTACCATGATGTTACTGGAATTGATGTGACTGCATATTCTGTCTACATCTATTGCAATGAACAGCTTATAGATTGTAGGTAGACAGGCTTTTTGTTTTTTAGTGCTTTCGAGTCAATGCTGACTCCTGGCGACCTAGCAGCTCCTGGGTTTTCTTGGCAGTGTGACCGGAAGTAGATTGCCAGGCCTTTCTTCCGAGGCAATGGAGGGTCAAGTGACTTGCCAAAGGCCATAAAGAGTAATAATTGGATTCAAACTCTGGCTTTTTAGTTACTAAGCCAGTGCTCTAACCATTAGACTACTCCTCTACTCCAGATCATGTAGACTGGTTATCAGTCTGTAACTTTTGGGAATGCTACTTAAATGCCCTTTGGAAGGAAAAGTATTATTCTTATTATAATCTATTGTGATGTTAAATCTGTCTGCTTGATCAATTGGTTTTTGCCGTTTGCCAGGTCTTGGTGGAGTGATGTTAACTGTTTAAACAAAAAGTTGGTCAAGCCATCTGGGCCAGGGCTATTCGAGTTTAGTGCACTTATTAACCTGCTTTTCAGCTCTTACTGTTACTGCAGACCATTGCATAGATTTGATGTTTGTCCTTTCTAAATGGTCCCGTATGCAGGGTATTCATTCATAACATAGTATATGACGGCAGATAAAGACCAGTATGGTCCATCTAGTCTGCCCAGCAAGGTGGCAAGAGTAAGTGCAATGGCAGCTCTGTGCAGGTTCACCCCTCCCAATGCTTCTCAATTGTGCTCTATAGGGTCTGCATATAGTTTTCTCCATAAGTTCTCTGTTTCAGTTTTGGTTAGTGGTGTTTTTACCATATTAATGCTCTTTTCCAATTCCCTTGTTTTAGATTCTCTCTAAATAGTTTATTTTGTTCATCTCCATTCTGTGCTCTCTCAACCCCCAAACTGCTCCCACCCCCAGAAAATTTCCCCCCAGAATTGCTCCACCATCTCACACACTTCCCCCACCCCCCAAAAAAATAGTCCCTCACAACTGCCCTACCAAACCACCAAATGCCCCAACCTGAAAAAAATACCCCCACATGACTGCCTCACAACCCAGCAAGCTGCCTCACCCCTCCATAATTAAGCTCCACAACAGCTTTACTAGCATGCTAACTTCCCTATCCTCAACATTATACCCCCACAACTGTCCCAGTACTCCACAAACTACTCCACTCCCAAAACCTTACCAGCCTTGCAACTGCTCTGCCAACTGCCCCTCCCCCAAAACCACCCTACCACAACTGTTCAACTGTCTCAAAAAATCCTCAGCCCCAAAACCCACCTCCATGCACCCCCAAACCCCACCTCCATGCAGCCCCAAAACCCACCACCCCACAAACTGCCCCTACTTCTAAAAGACTCCTTTGCAACTTCTCTACCACCATGAAAACTGTCCTCACTCCTAAAAAAATACCATCAACTGCCTCACTATCCCAATAACTGCCCCACCCCCGAATATGTATCCCAAAATTGTCTTACCACCTCAACAATTTTCCACTGCATTTGCCCCACCACCTCGCAAACTGTCCCAACCCAAAATTCTACCATCCTGCAATTGAGCCACTACCTTATCAACTGCCCCAGCTCTAAAATCTAGCCCCCCCCCTGCAACTCTCCCACCATATGCTAACTGCCCCACTCTCATAAAGTATTTCACCGCAATGGTCTCATTCTCAGAGCTTACCCCAGACAACTGCCCCAACGCCAAAACCTCCCTACCACAACTGCCACAGTACCCTGCCCCTAAAATTACCTCCCCTCATCTGCCCCCAATTGTCAAAACTACACTCCTCAGAAATTCCCCACCACTCCAAACTACCCCCCCCCCCCCAGACACAATACATATACAGCACACATAACAGAGATACACACACAAACACACACCACATATACACCATGTATAAGTATTTACTAAGTAGAGGAATAGCATAGTGGTTGAACCAGTGGCCTGGTGACAACTGACACTCCTTGTAGCCTTGGGCAAGTCACTTTATCTTCCATTGCTTCAGAAGAAAGGCCTGGCAATCTAGTTCCAGTCACCTTGCCAAGAAAGTCCAGGGGCTGTTGAATTGCCAGGAGTCAAAATTGATTCAATGGCACACATTGCAAGTATTTACCAAGTTTGCTTTAGATCATGGTTGTTCTAATAGTGATCTAGAGCTGCCAAGTTATCCATCTCCACAAAGGAGTCTTTTTGGCCAGCCCTGCTTGTGGACTTACATCCAAAAGAAGTGTAGTATATGTAGTCTCTGATTCAACCTATTGAAACCAGTGCTGCAGGTCCCATAGTGCAACAGGCTGGGGCTGTCAGAAATCCAAGATTGGTCTAAAATCTCCCTTCTGAAACTGGGTAACTTGACATTTCAGAAATTCTGCCACCATAAAAGTCCTTGAAGTAATTCTCTAGAGCAGTGTTTCCCAACCCAGTCCTCGGGGAACGCCAGGCCAGTCAGGTTTTCAGGATATCCCTAATGAATTTGCATGAGATATATATGCATTAGAGATAGCATGCCAACCTGACTGGTTTGTGGCCCTCCAGGGCTGGATTTGGAGACCTCTGTCATTTAAGATTGTGAGTGGGCAAGGTACAGATGTCCTAGACATCGAAAGGGTAGATAGAACGTGTCCCATTCCTCCTGACTTCTCACCACCACCAAAAAGTTGTCTAATAGACAATATTTTGGTGGTGGTGAGAAGTCAGGAGGAATGGGACACGTTCTATCTACCCTTTCGATGTCTAGGACATCTGTACCTTGCCCACTCACAATCTTAAATGACAGAGGTGTAAGGCAGGGGTCTCCAAATCCAGCCCTGGAGGGCCACAAACCAGTCAGGTTGGCAGGCTATCTCTAATGCATATATATCTCATGCAAATTCATTAGGGATATCCTGAAAACCTGACTGGCCTGGCGTTCCCCGAGGACTGGGTTGGGAAACACTGCTCTAGAGCAAGAGTCAGATTCACAAGACAATCCAGGAAGGATTTCCACAGAGTTAAAGACAAAACACATTTTGGGCCAATCAGAAAACAGGAACTAATATTACAGAAATACAAGATACAGTTAAGGGAAGGCTGGTTAGTCACCCTCCCCCCCCCCACCCCCACCCCCACCCCAAGATATAAAGGCTCCTCCTGAAAGACAACTACTTTCCAACCCAAGGGTCTCCAATTTGAGGCCAAGCAATGATAACATTGGGGGAAGGGGAAAGCAAACTTGGGGGAGGGGTCGTGTCCTTGTACGACATAAGAAATGCTGTTAATATTTTCCATGTCATTTCAAATGAGTGCTCATCCCTAATTCACAGTAACATAGAGATTACAGAATTGCACTTGTCAGTCAAATAGCCCTCGACTTTCATCTCCTCTCTCAATCACAAGCACACAAAGAAATGACACAGATATAAATACACACACACTAGCATTTCCATACATGCACAGATACACATACAAACATACAAATGCACACACAGGCAATGCAGATACACACACACAGAGGATATGTTTTCCTGTGGTAGTTCTGCTCTTTTTTTGTCAGTGATAAAGATGCACGTGCTATCTGTGGGCTCTGTATCCTCTTGGTGCCTCTTAAACTATGGGATACTCTACGGCTCCTGACTCTCAACCATTTTCTTGTATTTGTAACCATTGGCTGATGTTTTGCATGCTCCAGAGATAAGATTTCAGATGTACACAGATGATGTTCAACTTCTAATAAGAGAAAGGATGGAAGATATTCAGATTAAGCTGACCCACTATCTGGATCATGTCTCTTTTTCATTCATTTCTGTGATTTTCTGTGATTGTCTCTGGGCAGTTTCTCCAAATGGGTTAGTTTTGCGCAGAGAATCCCTAAAAGTACTTTTTGGATGTTGCCAGTTTTATTAGATTTTTGGAAATTGGAAATTGTGTAATAAGTGAATTAAATTATAGAAGGATAGTGACCTGTGATGTGAGCGTCTGCTTTTAAACCTATGGTGATTAATTTCGCCACGTGTAGGGGTAAGGTCATCCTGAGGTCACATATGCCTTATTGAATTGTGCAATAATTATTTGTTAAAAAGGTTGGTGGATAAGGTTTTTTTTAATATTAGTGGATGTTGTTGTTGTTGTTAAGTGCCGTTGAGTCGGAGTCGACTCATGGCGACCCTCTGGATAGCTATCCTAAATTGTGTTCGGTCTTGAGTCAGGCGGCTCATTGTTGACAGACTGGTACCCGTAGCTGCTGTTATTGTATCGATCCATCTCATTACTGGCCTTCCTCTCTCAAATTTACTGCTAAGGCACAGTACTTGCATTGTGCCAAAGAGAGCCTCCTGCTGGAGTTTGTAAGATGTAACATATATGGTAGTTTGTCAAGATGTGCTTAGAAATTCTTCTTTATCAAGCCTGTGGCACTTAACATGATGGGAAATATTTTTGTATCTTTCTGCCACATTTTTTTGGTCTCTGATTGTATTTCTTGGTATTTCAGGATCTTCTGCCTCTCCACATGAGTCATTGAATAGTTGCTTGGAACTGACACCTCTAATATCAATGCCATTCTGGTGTTTTCTCCTTAAGCACAATATCCAGCTTCCTCGCATCCAGCTTTTTATCGATTGGAATGGGACCATCCCAGGTGATGAAAACCTCCTCATTCTCTCTAATTTTCTTAGGGTCATGATCCCAGTGCTTCTTGGACACAGTGATGTTGTAGTGCTTAAGAGTTTCCCATGGACGAGGTGTGCTACTTTATTATACCTTTCTGTATAGAAATTTTCTGCCATCAGAACTTCACAGTCAGCTATGAGGTGGCTTTCTTACAGAATCAACATATGTCTATGCTACCATTTTTTCAATGCTCGTTGTAAACCATCTTGTCCGTAAGCCACTGTCCTGGGCTGAAATTATCAACCTCTCATCCTTCAGTTTCAATTCACCTCTCTTCAACCATTCATGTGTCCGTTCTTGATCAACAAAGGGTTCCTGGAGTAACACTTTGTATGTCCCACTATAATTGTGCATTTGCCACTTGTTTTTTCTTATCTGTTGATCTAATTATTTGAAGAGTTTTTTCTCTTTTTTTACAAATTCTGTTACTTCCTTTCCTGTATATGCCTGTGGATTTCCACTCATTCCTTCTAGTAGCCATCAAAACACTTGTCCAAGTTTGATGATGGAAACATATTATGAACATTTCCTCTCATATTTCATCACTTATTGCTCATTTGGCTCCAATGATACAGTTAGGTAGGCCTGGAGGCCTATGATAGTAGCTCTATATGTGTAATAAATCTCTATGAGCCTAGCCCTCCTTTAACTCTAGGTATGTACAGTCTTGGCATACACTGATTCTTGTAAATTAATTTATGGGCATGGAGGAATTTTCTTGTTCGCACATCCAGTTTTTCAAGATCTTTGAGAGGCCAATCCACAATCCCAAAGCTGTATGAGAGTACAGGAATTGCCAACTGATTAATAGCCTGTATCTTATTCTATGATGTTAAAGCACTTTTCAATAACAATTTTAATTTCCTATTGTATTCTTTACTGATATTTTCTCTCAGTAATTTCTGCTTGAGTGTCGTTCCTTCCTCTACTCCAAGATACTTATATACATCTTCCTGTTCAAGGTCCTTGACGTCACAGCCCTCAACCAGCGAAATGTTTTTCATTTTGCTCAATTTTCCTCTAAAAAATTTTTGCCTTAGCACATTTGTCAAGGCCAAAGGTCATTCTGATGTCATCAGAAAAATGTTTCATCACACAGAGTTGCTCTGCTAATTGTTGGTCACTGGAACTGTAGAGCTTTAGATCATCTACAAATAACAAATGAGATATTGTTTCTGTGTTGTTACCTTCTTTAGGATTCAGGCTAAATCCATATCTCAGAGGCTCCACCAGTAGCAGGGCAAGGAGGTAAGCTCCTCCCCACACCCTCCCACTCTACCAACCAGCAGCCAGACTTCAGACTTTTAAATTTAAAATCCTCTTCAGCGCACCCGCATCTGGTGGGCCCGTGCCTAAGGGCCCTTGGGCGTTGCTCTTAGAGTGGCATTAGAGTGCAGCAGACACCCCAGCCGTTGCTTCCCTTCAATTCAAATTAATGCCACTTTTTTTTAAGTACCATCTTTTTTTTAAACATGGAAATCAACAACTGACAACATAAGCATCCACCTAATGACATACTCTATAGACCCATGAAAGCAACCGAGCAGAACAACTATCTACAAGAACACAATGGTATTGACTGCATTCAGAAAACTAGCCTCCACAAGACCCTGATACTCCCAGTCACCATGGATGGAACAATTAAAGACAGGTATGCTAGTGTCTCAATGCATGTCTTACTCCTACTTCTAATGTTCACTCTTATCATCAAGTCAGCTACCCCAGATAATCATTACTACATCCCTATAATCCATAAACACAGACACCCACTAGATGGCATCCAAACACATCAGATGCTAATGCACCAACAAATGTGTCACTGCTCCCTTGTTGACATCCTGCTATCACAAGACTCAGGCTACGCACCATACAATCAAGATAAAACCAAAGTCCTCATAAAATGTTCACTCATTAATGCATGCTCTGCTAGGAGTAAGATCCAAATCTTGGTAGACTTGCTGCTGGATCAGGACCTAGACCTTCTATTCATCACAGAAACATGGTTCTCTGAAGCTATCTCTGTTCTCTTTAATCAAGTCTGCGCTCCTTCTTATACAATCCAACGCAGAAGCACTCTGAAGACCCGCAGAAAACCACTAGACAACAAGGAGTGAGACTATCGAAAAATGTTCAAAATCTTTATTAAGGAGTACAGTGTAGCCACACCCAACACTGGCCGTGTTTCGGCACTCACCTTCCTTGGGGATGTAATGGCACAAAAACAATAAATAATACAAATACATATAAACATAAAAACAATGAATAAAACCTTAAAAATTTAGAAACAATGAAGACAAACTATCTCAACACTGGATAATATCCATTCTACAATAAAATCACATAAAATATACATATAAAAAGAAGAGTCATGTGCACCAATTACTTGATAAAATGTATAAAAACAGAAATGGAAACAGACATGCAATCGTACATCGATAAGATAAAGAAGCAGAATCCCAGGATGCTTTTAAATACGTGAGAAAAACGTAAATGCCAAATCAAAGTGATTCAAAGAGAGAGGAAGACAAAACATTACCCAGCACTGTAGCACTTTAATTTCCTGAAACAAACTAGAAACCTTCTATGTACATTCTGCAAAAAGCGTAGTTACTCACCTGTAACAGGTGTTCTCCAGGAGCAGCAGGAATCAGTCCTCACATATGGGTGACGTCGGTGCCGACAGAGCCCTCATGCGGAGCATTTCCCCAGCTTTCAAAGAAAGCCTTTGGGAATGCAGCGCGCATGCGCGGTCCCCTTCCCGCCCAAGGGTGCCATCTTGCTCAGTCTGATGACATAGCTAAAAGATAGCAAAAATAAAAATGAAGGATAGGATTGCAACTCCAGGGGAGGAGGGAGGGTCGTGAGGACTGATTCCTGCTGCTCCTGGAGAACACCTGTTACAGGTGAGTAACTACACTTTCTCCAGGACCAAGCAGGAAGTCAGTCCTCACATATGGGACTCCCCAGCTCTAGGCTACTGCAAACCCAAAACTGAAAAAATGGCTCCCTCTCAAAAGCCTCAGCATCCGTGATAAGAATTTTCTCTGAGAACGCACCCCGTACGATAGCCCAAACAAAGGGCCGGAGGGTAGGAGTTGCCTAAACCTAAAAGAGATTACGGAGTACCACCTGGCCGAAAAAACTGTCCCGCCGGGACTCTCTCTCCAGGCAGTAATGGGCTGCAAAAGTCTGGCTTGAAGACCAAGTTACGGCCTGGCAGATGTCTGCCAACGGAACAGAGCGGAGATGAGCTACTGACGCAGCTTTCACCCTGACACGGTGGGCCGGGACCCGACCCTGCAAGGGGAGGTCGGCTGCTCTGTGCGCCCAGGTGATGCAATCTGTTACCCAAGTGGACAACATACGTTTCGAGACAGGTAACCCCATCCTATTAGGGTCAAACGAGACGAAGAGCTGAGTAGCCCTTCGATGCTCCCACGTACGTTCTATGTAAAAGGACAACGCCCTCTTACAGTCCAGGGTATGTAAGACTTTCAGCCCGGCTGGCATGCGGCCTGGGAAAAAAGGTTGGAAGAACCACCTCCTGATTGAGGTGGAAAGAGGAGACCACTTTTGGGAGGAACTTGGGATGGGTCTGTAGGACCACCCTGTTCCTATAGAACCGTGTGTACGGTCTATCAGAAACCAGAGCTTGTAGTTCACTCACACGTCTGGCCGAGGTAAGAGCCACCAGGAAGAGCGCTTTCCATGCGAGGAAGCATAAATGACAAGTAGCCATCGGCTCAAACGGTGGGCAAGTAAGTTGCTGTAAGACCACGTTCAAATCCCACTCAGTCGCCGGTGGACGAACCGGAGGCTTGAGTAGAAGCAGACCTCTGAGAAATCTGGACACCAAGAGGTGAACCAACAGAGGCTGTCCTTCCACCGGTGAGTGGTGTGCTGACAAAGCACTGAGGTGGACCCGAACAGAGTTAGACTTAAGGCCTAGGTCTGAAAGATGAAGTAGATACTGTAGTACTACTGGCACAATGCTAGAGAAAGGATCTTCATTGCGCTGAGCACACCACACCATAAACCTACGCCACTTGAGGGCATAGGACTTTCTGGTGGACTGCCTCCTAGAGGCCAAGACCACCTCCTCAACCTCCTTAGGTAGAAGTAAGGGAGCTAGCACTATCCTTTCAGCAGCCAGGCCATCAGATTGAGGGACCTGAGAATGGGGTGCAGAAGGGAACCCTGCTCTTGAGACAGGAGATCGTGTTGCAGCCCTAGAGGGAAAGGAGCTTCCACCGCTAACTGCAGAAGAAGTGGAAACCACGGCTGCCTCGGCCATCTAGGGGCTACCAGAATCACTGAGGCCTTGTCCCAGAGGATCTTGAACAGAATTCGGGCCACCAGGGGCGTGGGAGGAAATGCATACAGGAGGCCCGTAGACCAAGAGATCAGAAAAGCATCTGCTGCCATCCTCAGGGGATGCGGCTGTCTAGAGCAAAACCTGGGCAGCTGACGGTTTAGTGGACTTGCAAAGAGATCGATGGATGGACGTCCCCAGCGGAGGAAGATCTGCTGGACCACCAATGGATTCAACTGCCATTCGTGAGGCTGGAGAATCCTGCTCAGCTTGTCTGCTAGGAAGTTTTCCTGATCAGGTAGATAAACTGCTTTGAGAAACACATCTTGTCTGACCGCAAAGGGGCAAAAGGGCCAGAGCCTCCTGACATAGGAGCCTGGACCCTGTGCCCCCTTGTTTGTTCACGTAGAACATTGCCACCTGATTGTCCATCTGAACTAGGACAGACTGTTGAGAGAGAGCATGGCAGAAGGTTTGCAGAGCTAAGCGGATTGCTCGCAGCTCTAAAAGGTTGATTTGCTGTGTGGCCTCCTGAGGGGGACCACAGGCCTTGAGTGCACATGCCCTGGCAATATGCACCCCAGCCCTTTAAGGATGCATCTGTCGTCAGCACTCTGGTGTGTGCTGGAGCCTAAAAAGGTACACCCCTGAGAAGGTTTGGCAGATGTAGCCACCACTGTCAGGAGTTCAGAAGTCGCCTGGACACCTTTACTCTGTCTCGAAGGTCGCCGGTGGCTTGTGTCCACTGATCTCTGAGGCACCATTGAGCAGCCCGCATGTGCAGATGGGCATTCGGGGGTCACATGTACCGTGGATGCCATGTGGCCCAGGAGCCGCAGGTAGTGCCTGGCAGAAACATGAGAATTGCTTTGGAACTGGTTGGCCAAGTCCATAAGTCTGTGGGCCCTGTCCTCGGGCAAGTAAGCTTTTGCCTGAAGAGTGTCCAACCTGGCCCCTATAAACTCTAGGTTCTGAGAGGGGAGCAAAGTGGACTTTGCGTAGTTTATGACAAAGACCAGATGCTGAAGAAGAGAGACAGTGTGAAGAGTGGCCTGTCAGGCCTCCTGGAGTGACTGGCCCCTGATTAGCCAGTCATCTAGGTACGGGAAGACAAAAATCCCCTGATTTCTGAGAAAAGCCGCCACCACCACCAGGCATTTGGTAAAAACCCTGGGGGCAGAGGTCAGACCAAAAGGAAGCACTCTGTAGTGAAAGTGGTTCCCTCCCACCACAAATTTGAAATATTGTCTGTGGTCTGGATGGATGAGGATGTGAGTATAAGCATCCTTTAGGTCTAAGGAGCATAGCCAGTCTCCCTGCTGGAGGTAGGGCAGCAGTATCCCAAGGGTAAGCATCTTGAACTTCTCCCTTTCCAGAAACTTGTTCAGATTTTGCAAGTCTAGGATAGGTCTGAGGCCTCCTGTTCTCTTTGGTACTAGGAAGTACCTAGAGTAGAAGCCTTGCCCTTCTAGGTGGTGTGGCACCGGTTCCACCGCCTGTTCCTTTAAAAGGCTTGTCAACTCCTGAAGGAGGAGGTCCCTGTGTAGAGGGAGTCTTGGAGGCACCCTGGAAAGTAGGAGGGGGTAGCTGGTGGAAATGGAGCATATAGCCCTTCTGGACTATGCTCAGTACCCAGGTATCCCCTGTGATGGCTGGCCACCTGTAGGCGTACAGGGTCAGCCGACCTCCTGTGCTGAGTGGAGCTACTGGCGGAGGAGAGGCTATGCTGTGGGAGTCAAAAACCCCCTCCCTGCTGTGCAGGAGCCGGAGCTGGCGGCTTGGGGGGTTTCTGCCTACGGGGTCCATGCCCCGCCCCTTGGCCTGCTGGCCCTGTTGGGGAGCTGGAGAGGCCTGATACTGAGGGTAGGTTTTGTAGGCAGCACCCTTCCTCGGGAAAAAGGGCTTCTTTCCCGAGCCCTTCTTTTTGTGAGAAGGGGCAGAAGTCTTTCTGGACAGTCTTATCCTGGTGAGAGTCTTGGTCTCGATTTCTGCAGCCTTCTCAGTCATGGGCTTGCCGAACAGGTTATCACCTCGGCATGGGACATCGACCAACTTGCCCTGTACCCATGACTCCAGGTCCATGTACCCATGACTGTAGCCAGGCCTGATGGCGTGCACCGATGCCGGCCGCGGCTACCCGGGCCGAAGCCTCGAAGCCGTCATAGGCTGCTTGAGATATAAACTTTGAGCACTCCCGGATCCCTGAAGACAAGGCTTTGAATCTCTGCAAGGGTTCCTCGGAGAGGCCAGCCGAGAACCCGGCAATCTCCTTTGCCAGGTCCCGTAAGTACATGCCATGTACAGCTGGTAAGTCTGGACACGGCAAGACAGCATAGAGCCCTGGAAGCACTTTCTACTGAGGGCATCCAGGTTCCGGGCCTCCTGGCCGGGAGGCACCAAGGAGTGCCTCTTTTGACTTTTCAGCCTCTGCATGGCCGATTAGACAACCATGGAGTTGTGCGGTAGCCGCACCTTTTGGAACCCAGGGCTCTTACGGACTCTATACATGGAATCGACCCACTTGCTCAGAACCGGCATCGAGACCGATGCTTCCCACATATGGAAGAGCAGCCATTCCAGCATTGGAGGAACCGGAACAGTAAAGGCTTCCTTTGGAGGAAAATCATACTGGAGGGCATCAAGCTCGTCGGCTCAAGGCTCCTCCTCGGTGTCCGCCGGGAATGCCAAAGCCTTGGCCATGTTCCTGATGAAATCCGAGAACCGGGTATCCTCCAGGGGGGACCTTCTCTGAGGCTCAGACTCCGGAAAGTCCAACAGGATGCACCGGGTCCAGAAGGTGTCAGGAGACTCCTCGTCCTCCGTCTCCCACACCGACTCCTCCGAGGAGGAGTCGAGCAGCTCCGGCCGTGTGGGCCTCTATGCCACCCGCCCCGACGCCAAGGGCACCAGCGTCGACGACCTCGGCCCCGCACAGGAGGTCGAGGGAGACCTTGGCTGAGGATTAACTCGAGACTTAATGGACTCGAGGATCGGCTCGGCCTCCGGGGTCGACTTAGACGTCGAGGTCCCGGTGGTCGGGGCAGATGCACCGGTCAAACCGGCAATCAGTACCCGCTGCTGCTCCATGAAGGCAGCCAGGCTGCTCTCCAGGGCCGTCAACCTGAGACCGAGCTCAGGAGACTCCGCAGCCCCCGACTCAGGCCCCAACGGCGTCGGGCCTGACGTCGGTTCTCCCGGAGGAGAGTCCATGAGGACAACAGAAGTTACCTGACTCAGGGACTCTGGCTCCAGGCGAGGTAGTTTGGTCAGCCGCTCCGACTCCAAGAGCCCGGGACGGCGGTCAGGGCTGCGCGACCTGGCCCTCGAGGATCCAGGTGCCTCCACTGACGCCGCCCTCACGAGCTTCTTCCTTTTGTGCTCCCGGGTGGGAGGCCTCCTCTCAGAGGACCCACAACGGCGCTCGGGGTCAGACTCCTGAGATGTCGAGGCCTCTGATGAAGTCCGGGCCCGGCCGGACGCGGACTCTGAAAAAATTCTTTCACATTGATGCTGACGGCTCCGAAGCGCCTTCGATGACATCTTGCCTTACGGGCCACAGACCAGCGGGTCATGGTCGGGCCCGAGGCATCGGAGGCAGCAGTCATGTGTGTCAGTGAGAGACATAAGTTTCTTACACCTTTCACATTTTTTGAACCCGCTGGCAGCCATCGGGGGAAAAAGGGCCCCTGCAAGGTCAAAAGACAGGGCTGCCAGTGAAAATAACAGAAAACGTGCAAACGCTAGTCACAAAGGACAAAAAATGAACAAGAAGTTCCGGACTCGATACCGGTGTACCGAGCCAAGGCAGGACGGGGAACCAGCGTTGAACCGGATAAAGAGATGCGAAAAATTGCAGAAAAAAAGCAACTTTTCCCGGGTGACATGAACTACGTCCGTTGGGCTCCGCGGATAAAGAAAGACTGAGCAAGATGGCACCCTTGGGCGGGAAAGGAACCGCGCATGCGTGCTGCATTCCCAAAGTCTTTCTTTGAAAGCTGGGGAAATGCTCCGCACGAGGGCTCCGTCAGCGCCGACGTCACCCATATGTGAGGACTGACTTTCTGCTTGGTCCTGGAGAATAAAAAATATATAAAGTCATTCTCAATTGCAAATATATGGCAATCAAAAAGCATAATTGAGTACCACAGACTAGATATCCTAAATGTTGTAAAAATAGGTAGTTTAGTAACAAATTTCCCATTTTGGAGCAGCCTTTCTATGTCAAAAGTTAAAAATGACCAACCCGCAATATAGATAAAAGAAGAACTGGGAAAATATCTCCAAAAGAGTTATTAAACATGCACAGAATCCCCTTACAACTGTGATATAATAGACATTAATTAGAATCATGCAAAATAATATATATATCTCATTGTGAATAAAAACCTATTTACATCTGAAACGTTAAAACAAAAGAGAACCCGATAGTGCATCCAATGAGGGGCTATTAATGAATAGCAAAATTAGCACAAGTGAACATGAAACCATTACAAAGAGAGACATACAAATGCAACATTCAAAATATACCAAAAATGCATAGTGATAATAAATGAGTGAACCAAGCTTAAAATCCCTATGATCTATATGTAAAGGTTAGTCAGTAAACATGCTACATGCCATATTAAAACCGCTACAAAATAAGAACAACCTGTGAGTCAGACCCACCTCAGTAATGTGCATCACCTCTAACAGCATGACAGCTTGATAGCTGAAGACATCGTCAATGCCGGCGTTCTTTAAAGGCAAATTTTGGCGCCAACATGGGAAAGAATGCGGAGATAAGGCAGAACTGAAACAACCCAAATTCAATACAAAACTTAAAGGGAAAGAGCAAGGATCCTTGCTCCAAAAGTGTACATCATAAATAAATAAATACATGTAAAAAACTTTTAAATAAATAAATATATGCCAATGAAACTAAACTCTAGGGCATCATGGGAGAGTCATTGATTACCCAAACAGAACCTCTATGCCAGGTAGAATAAAACCCACGCCATAGACTAATAAGTAACTGCCTTAAAAATCTAAAAATGCCAAGAATGATGTAACTATAACATGGCTAAAAATGCAGGGTTTAAAAATGAAATGTCCATACAAGGAGCACAGAACGGAACCCAACAGTGACATTTAAAAAGAACTACGGTGATATATGCAAAACCACATACAGACCCTCCAGTTTTGTAAATTGTAACAACCTCTAAAAACAAAAGGAAAAACACTAAAGTGATTATTAACAGAAATGCCCCAAGGATAAGCTGACCATAATTTGTATGTCCACCAAGATCAAAATCATATATGAAGGTGAACATTCTTAACTATTCATACAGGACCGAAGATAAGAATACTACAAATGGGAGGGGAAAACAAACCCAGCAATGAAACAGTAAATACAAACAAAACACGTATTAGGGCCATACTAAAAAATAGTAATGCCACCCATTATTATAAAAACTTTAAAAATGAAAAATTAATAACATGGGGGAGAAGCACCACAGAAATAAAAAAACGATAGGGAGTCAAAAGTGGCTAAACTAAAAGGCACCACAAAAAAATTAACTGAAAAACCAGAACACTAAAAAAAGAAAAAAGAGAAGGAGTAAGAAGTGGCCAAAAATAAAAAGTCGCAAAAAATAAAAAAGATAAATTGAATACTATGAACCATATTACAAAGAAACAGATGGGGAATAAGAGGTGGCCAAAAATAAACGTATAAAATCAATACTATAAACCATGTTAAGAAATGTCCAATATAGTAAAAATCACTGAAGGTAAGCAAAGAATTAAAAATGACGAGCAATGACCTTCAAATATGAATAAAATCAAACTAATACATAAATAATCATCATCTCCAATTCTAAGAACTTAAAACCATCATAATAAAAAGGGGGGAGGGAGGGAGAGAGGGGGAAGGAGGGGGAGGGGGGAAGGGAGGGAAGAGTGGGGGGGGGGGAGAGAGAGGAGAGAGAGGGGGGGAGAGGGTCATCCTGCTGGGTGACCTTATCTTCCACCTTCACATCTCTACTGACCTCCTTCCTTGAAGCCATGGTAACCCTTGGTTACTCACAAATTCTCTCTAAGCCAACCCACAAAAAAGGAAACGTGCTTGACCTAATATTCCTGCCTGATGAACTCCTATCAGATCCTATCATATGGTTCACACAATTTCTCCAGTGCCCTGGTCAGATCATGTATCCATATTGTTCTCCATACATTCAGCCCTCATGAAACAGCTCCTCTCACCACTGCAGCAGTAAATCATAGATTTCAACAGTTCAACAAAGAAAATTTCCTCAAAACAATCACTCCATAATTAGACCTGATAAAACTGAAGAACGCTGACCTAGATCACAAAATCAAAAAATAGAACAAGATCCTGTCCACTGCTGTTCTCGCACCTCCAAGGAAGATTACAACAAAGCATCGCAACAGAGCTCCATGGTTTTCCTCCCCACTACAGAAGCAGAAGAGTTTACTCCGCAGACTTGAACGTAAATAGCGACACTCAAAAGAACCCCTCACTCATTCCATTTATATGGAGGAGTTTAGATCGTACACTAAAGAAACTCTTAAGATGCAAAAAAAGAATATTACACCAATGTCATCATGAGTGCAATAAATAAACCAAGAGAGCTCTTCTCCATAGCAAAGTCACTCATGAAGGAAGCAAATAGAGGGAATCCACTGGATAGCATATGCCCACAAATGATGACTAACTTCCTCCAATCTAAGCAATTGCAGGTCCTCCTGACAAACCATCTCCCAATGTCTCTAAATTCACAGGAGCTGCCTCTGCCTCTAAAAACATGGTCACAGTTTGAACTACCATCACTCAAAAACATTTAAGATAAAATCAGGAATCTCAACACAACTACCTCTGCCCTCAACTCATGCCCAGTGTCCTAGGTCAAGATCACCAGAGTAGTCCTCAGCCCCCACATACTAAGTATTGTACACACATCACTAGTGCTAGACATGATGCCCATCCTTCTGAAACAAACTTTGATCAGACCTCTTCTGAAAAACTTGAATCTCGATCCCAATTCCCTTACGTCATACAGACCAATCTCTAGTATTCCTTTTATTGCAAAAATAATTGAGAAAATTGTTCAAACTCAACTCTAAGGGGTATGTTTACTAAACTGTCTTAATGTGCGCCCGGCGATAGTGTGCAGGCTGCCATAAAAGGAGTGGGTGTTTCAGTCTTAAAGTAGCAAAACGGGATTATCGCACGATAACGTGCGCTGCTGCGCACATTAACGGGCTAAGCGCCGCTAAGCACCGCTAAGCGCCACTAAGCGCGTTAACGCGCGGTAATCTTAAGTAGGCACCCAGACATGTAAACACAGAAACAGAGGTGTAGTACAATGGTTAATACACTGATTGATGATACAGGGGTCATGAGTTTGATTCCCCAGTGTGCCTAATGCATAAGGCTGGCTGAGGCATCAGTTTTGACATGTAAGTATTGTTTCTTGAGGCATTTTATTTGTAGTTTAATTATTGCTGCCAGCAAATAATTGCGCACCAAAATGCTGGAACTCTCTACCACCTGATATCCGTGCCATAACCGACTTAGCCCAGTTCAGAAAGGCCCTCAAATTCAACCTATTCATCAAATACTATCCAACATAAAGTGAAACTTACAGTCCCACCGCAAACTTAACCACAGCTTTCTCATTGTTACTAACTTTCTTGCTAAATTGTGTAAATAGTTTGAGTATGTTATCTAGTTAACAAATCATATACTCCATGTAGATAGTTCTCCCATGTTTTTCCAAGTTTATGCTCCTGTTATATGTAACACCGAACAGCTTGTTGTTCTGGTTTTTGTTTTGTTCTCTGTGAACCGCGCTGATGCCAAATAGTGCGGTATATAAGAAATGTAAATAAATAAATAAATACACCCTCACGTGCCATAACCTAAGGTGCCACATAAGGCACCCTATAAGGCACTCCATAGGGCACATTATAAAGTGCACTGTCTGCCAAGGCACCCTATAATGTCCCCTATAGGGCACCCTATTAGGCGCTCCATAGGACAACTTATAAGGCACCTTATATGGACTGTAACCATAAGGTGCCTCAGAAGGTGCTTTATAGGGAACCCTATAAAGCGCCTTCTGAGGCACCTTATGGTTACAGTACTCTGAGGGTGTTTTTGCTGGCAGCACTAATGTACATTAAAAATTGACAAGGCTCCGGATAGCCTTATGAAATAACCCCGCTGTGGGTTTGAACCCATGACTGCTGGCTCTACAGGCAGTGAAGTAACCAGTGGGCTACAGCTATCAACAAGCCCCTGGCTGGCTACAGAAGGACTGCATGTCACCACACAAACAGTCTGCTGTGGTTACCAGGATAGGGTTAACCTACCCGTACCCATGATGCACTGCACATGCAAATCAGCAGTCTACAGTTGATCACAAGATGGGGTATGCACCCCCACAGCACCTCGGCCTGGTAGGGGGAACCGACCATGTGCACCCCCACAGCACCTCAGCCTGGTAGGGGGTACTGATCGTGTATGTTACTGGCACAGAGTAGCTACAGACCGTCACATTGTGCGGGTACTGTGCTCACCCTGAGTGTGAGGTGGGGCACCCAGCACCAGGTCCACAGCACCTTTCATGGCTGAAATAGGCTATGCTGCAGGTCCCCATTAGTGCTAGTGTGTGTGATAGGTAGTTCCTGCAGACACATCTGTATTTCTCAGTCATGTCTAGCCCTTATGGGCTATGATGCACCCAAAATAGTGCATATCCTGTGTTGGTGCCATGGTCACATGATGTAGGTGAAGGGGGGGTATTTGGACCCATAGGTGGATTATGTACCACCACCCAACCCACTCTCTGTGGCTCAGGGTGGGAAACAGGATCTCCCATCAACAGAGCCACACTCTACCTCCCCACAATGGTGGCAGTAGAGAAGACCATCAACCCCAGTCCTGCTGGGGAACAGACACCATACAGGGCAGGCAATGCAGATCTGTACACATCCATAAGGCAAGGCAGACAGAAGGCCTGGAAATGCTCAGCTGCTCCCCACCACTATCTGACACTCTCTAGCAGCAAGCCTCCAGCTGCTGTACCCTACAAGATGTTCCATCCAGACACATACTAGCTGCAGACATTCTGCTAGCTAGTCCATAGTGCATGTTTCTGGAGGAGATGCATGTACCCAGAACTGGGCTGTTAGCATACACACCAAGCAGATAAATCAGTGATTGGGCCCCAAAAGAGAACCATAAACATCACATGAGAAAAATACTATACAGCACTATGGGGGAACCTAGCCATGCCGTGGTCACTGCTCAGTCAGGGTGAGAGTGACCTCCCAGCAGGACATGCTGTGGCCACCCTGTCCGTGCAGGTGGTTGTCAGGCACTACAATGTCCGAGCCATTGCCCTATGCCCTGTGCAGATGCATCCTGGCCAGGCCACCCTGTCCGGGCTATAACCATGGTACCTTGCTCCTCATTATGCACATTGGCAGGCTTACACTGGCAACAGTGTGGGCTGAGGAAGGTGTTGGCAGACACCATACACTGGATAGACAAACACACGCTCCCACACCTATGCCAGCATTGTGCAAATATAGAGGCTCTTGGCAGCCCTGGCCACCGCACCAGTCCTGGGCACAGTGCAGGCATGGCTATGGTACGCAATACTGTTGGGGTCACTCCCCAGGGTGGTAAACACTGTCAGACATCAGATCTGAAGCACACTCCACAGACAGCAGAAAGGTTGCTATGATGTAGCTCAATCAGCAAATTGTGCTTAACTTAGGAATTGCTTTCTGCCAGTAATCATAGCAACCGTTTGATAGGTGTGTACAATATTCCCAGGTTTAGGGTGGCATTGCTAAGGTATGCAAGTGCTAGTATTGGGAGATGCACACAGGGCCCAACATCCTGCCTCTCCAGGAGGCTTTGGATAATGGAGCCTGTGGGTGAGGGTGTGTCTGCCCCTGTTGGCCGCTGCTCTAGGGCAGAGAGGTTCCCAACTCCAGTCCTGGTGGGCCAAACACTCTTCGGGTTTTCATGCTGTCCCTAATGAATATGCATGAGATACATCGGCATACCATGGGGGCGGTGCATAGACATGCAGCACAGCCGTTGTTTATTAGAGGCAGCATGGAACCTGAATGGTGTTTGGCCCTCCAGGACTGCATTTGGGAGACTCTGCTCTAGGTAATGTGCATGTTTATGGTGTCTGTGCTCTGTAGGGTAAAATGTAGGTTTATTGGGCATGTTTCTGTTATCTGCAATAAAGGTTCTGTCTGTATTAGCACATTTTAGTAGTGGGTAAAATATGGGGACTAGGTTGGCAGGAACCACAGCTAGGACTTAAACCTGTGACCTTCTGCTCCTCCTGTAGTAAGCCATTGTAGTGTTAAGTATGGCTGCTTGAACATTGATTTTTTCAGTTCACCAGGTCTTGGTGGAGTGATGTGAACTATTTGAGCCAAAAGTTGGTTACTTCATCTGGGCCAGGGCTCTTCTAGTTTGGGCCTCGTTTTAACCTGCTTTCCAGTTCTTTCACTATTTCGCTGTTTCAAAAATGATTTTAATCTCTAGTAGTATTCTTTACTGATCTTTTCTCTCAGTAATTTCTGATTGAGTGTCGTTCCTTCCTCTACTCCGAGATACTTACAGTATATATGCCTTCCTGTTCAAAGTCCTTGATGTCACAGCCTTCAGCCAGGGAGATGTTTTCTCTTTTGCTCAATTTTCCTCTAAAAAAAATTGCCTTAGCACATTTGTCAGAGTCAAAGGTCATCCTGTTGTCATCAGAAAAGGTTTTCACCATACAGAGTTGCTCTGTTAATTGTTGATCACTGGAACTATAGAGCTCCAAATCGTCTACAAATAATAAATAAGATATTGTTTCTGGGTTGTTACCTTCTTCCAGTTTGGGGCTTGCTTTAACCTGCTTTCCAGCTCTTTTGTTGTACTGCAGGCCATTCCTTAGGTTGATGTTTGCTTTTTCTAAATGCTCATTTATGCAGGGTAACCATTCTGCTTGTTGATTGTGCTTTATAGGGTCCTCCTATAATTTTCTCCAGAAGCTTTCTTTATGGCTTTAGTTGTAGTTCTTTTACCATCTTAATGCTCTTTCCCAATTCCCTGTATAATTGTTTCGGGTTCTCTCTAAATAGCTTCTTCTGATATATTTCTTTTCGATTTTCTTCATATCTTCACATTTTTTGCGCTTCTGCTGCTACATTCAATTTATTGTTAGAACATATAACTTTCAGGTCTTCTGTCAATGTATCATGCTTCAGCTTAATGTCTTGGATCTTCCTCAGTACCCTTGATGATCTTAATCCTTTTAGATACCCATCTATCAGGGATACCTCCGCACGCAATGATTGTATTTTTCCTTCGATGCGCTTTTTCCAAGGAGGAACTGTTATTGTCCGCTTTTTCTTCTGGCACTGCACATTAGTTGGTTATATTTTTGCAGTAACTATTTTAGCTGCACAATATTGTATTCATTTTATTTCAGTGATGTCAATAAATGGTCTCTTTATACTGGATATAGCCTTATTCATCTTAATTTTCATACTCCTAGCCCTAGATGTTAAATTTAGCTTGGGTAATCTTTGTCTTGCTTGGAACCCAACATATTCATCTTTTTCTATGTGGACTATGAGCTTAATCTTGAATTTTTCCACCTCCAGGTCCTCCTCTTCCCTTTCTTCTGTTGATTTTCTGGCCTGTCCTGTAGTCATCTCAGTCAACTGCAGTTCCAGATCTCTGTGCTCCATCTCCCCCTCAGTTGCTCTTTCTTTTTCTGTGTATTCCTGTCTGCTGGTACTCTCATTTAGGTCTCCTCCTCCTCCCTGTAGTTCTTTTTCCATGGAAGCCCATAGTTGCTTCAAGATGTTATTACTCACATACTTCTTTACTTTGATCTGCGAAATTAACGATCTTAAATTTACATTTGTTGCTTTTTTTCCATTTTTCTTGCGGCAATTTTCCTCTTTCTTCCAGTTTTTGGCAGATCCCTCTAAATTTAAATACAGGGGTTTTAGCATAAAGATAGCAGCACATTATCTCCTTTTTATCTCCATAGCTGATCATCTTTTCATTAATTTCTGTGGTTTTCTGCGGTTGTCTCTGGGTAGTTTCTCCAAATGGGTTAGCTTTGCGCATACCATGACTGCCATGAACCTCACTTCTAAGCCAGGGCACGTAGAGTATGATCTCAGCCTCTCAAATTTACTGCCAAGGCTTGCTGCTAAGTACTTGCATCGTGCCAAAGAAGCTTCCTGCCGGAGTTCATAAGATGTAACATGTATGTGTCAAGATGTACTTGGAAATTCTTCTTTATCAAGCCTTGGAAATATTTTTATACCTTTCTGCCACATTTTCTTGGTCTCTGACTGCATTTCTTGGTATTACTGGATCTTCTGCCTCTCCACACGATTCACAGAGCAGCCACTTGGAACTGACACCTCTATTATCAATGCCATTCTGGTGTTTTTCTCCTTATGCCCTGTATCCAGCTTCCTTGCATCCAGCTTTTTATCGGTCAGAATGGGAGTATCCCAGGTAATCATAACCTCCTTATTCTCTGTAATTCTCTTAAGGTCATGATCCCAAGGCCTTTCGGGCACAGTGATGTTGTAGTGCTTACGGAGATTTCAATGGATGAGGCTTGCTACTTTATTATTTATTTATTTATTTATTTATCTATTTCTTCTATACCGCCCCTTCCAGAGATCAGGGGCGGTTTACATGGAACAAGTAAACAAATTTGTATACTACTGTATACATTACATGGAACAGAGATTTCTAACTTTATACAGATAATAATAGTTAATATATTACATGGAACAGAGATTTATAACTTTATACAGATAGCAGTGCATTAAACTGTCGGAACTATTTACATTTTGTATACTTTTATAAATTTCTGTATCATAATATTGATCAGAATTTTCTAACTTTTTACAGGTAGTGAGGCGAGGAACTGCCGAACTATTTACAATGGTTATTTACCAAAAGGTTATATACAATGAATTACAGGGTGAAGCATTCGTTAGTCATGTGTGTGTGGTGGAATTTATTTCCATTTTTTTTATTCGTGAGTTTTTTGGGGTGTCTGTGGTGGGTGTCTGTGTGTGGTTAGTTGAGTGTGATTTTAGGGCTTTGTGTTTGTGTGTCTGGGGATGCTGTGTGGTTGGACTTGGGGGTATGGGATTTCAAAGTGTTCGGAGAAAAGGTATGTTTTGAGTTCCTTCCTAAATTGGGTGAGGTCTTTTATGATCCGAAGGTTTATTGGGAGATCATTCCAGAGCATGGGGGCAGTGAATGTGAAGGCCCTGGTGCTGGTGGATTTTTTAGTTTTCTTGAATGATTTTGGTATTTCAAGTGAGTGTGCTGCGTTTAGTCTGCGAGCTCTTGATTCAGATGGGGCGTGTAATAGTGTGGATAGATATGAGGGGGCGATGTCGTTCAGGAGCTTGAATGTGGTTAGGAGAATTTTGTATCTGATTCTGCTGTTTATAGGGAGCCAATGTAGTTCTAGCATTATAGGGGTAACATGGTCTACTAGGCGGGCTTTAGTGACTACTTTTGCACAGATGTTCTGGGCTCTTTGAAGTAGGTATGTACTTTTTTGTGGTAGGCCAATTAAGAGACAATTACAATAGTCAAAGTGTGGGGTGATGAGTGTGTTAACAACTGATCTAAAGTCATGGGTGTCAAGAAGGGGCCTTAGATGTTGTATGGTTTTGAGTTTGTAGAATATGGTTTTTACTGTCTGTTTTATGTGTGGTAGCATGGTGAGTGTATGGTCTATTATTACACCTAGGTATTTTACCTCTTTTTTGACAGGTATATGTCTTTCTGTATAGAAATTTTCTGCCATCAGGACTTCACAGCCAGCTATGATGTGGGTCACTGTTTCTAGCTCTTTCTTAAAGAATCAACATATGTCTGTGTTGCCAGTTTTTTCAATGCTTGCTGTAAACCAGAGGTTCCCAACTCCAGTCCTGGAGTGCCAAACACCATTCAGGTTTTCAGGCTGTCCCTAATGAATATGCATGAGATATATTTGAATACAATGGGGGCAGTGCATGCAAATGCATCTCATGCATATGTATTAGGGACAGCCTGAAAACCTGAATGGTATTTGGCCCTTCAGGACTGGAGTTGGGAACCTCTGCAAGTGTAAACCATCTCATCTGAACATAAGAACATAAGATATGCCATACTAGGTCAGACCAAGGTCCATCAAGCCCAGTATTCTGTTTCCAACAGTGGCCAATCTAGGTCATATGTACGGTGGTGAGTAATGCTCTCCAGAAGAGATGGAGATAGGGGAAAATCCTGGTAGAAGTAATGAAACAGCACTAGCACACAGGATTTCCAATGCAGAGTTGAAAAAAACACAGCTCTCTGCTGAGCACAGGACACGTCCCAGCTCAGGGGAGGAGACAGGCTTCTGCACTGATTGGGCACGCTCAGGGGAAGGTCAGGGCGTGCTGGGAAATGAAGCCCTTTTAAATCCCCAAGCAGAGAGGGAAGAGGAGAGGAGGAAAAGAGAAAAGGAGGAAAGAGAAAAAAGAGGAAAAAGGAAGGAGGAAAACACTAGAACCCTGGAGCAAGGCAGAACCTTGGAGCAGTAAACCTTGGAGCCAAGCACACTCTGAGAAAGAACCTTACTACAAGGTACAGCCTGGGCGTGGGAAGGCTAGCAAATTCAGCACATGGAAAGAAGGTATCTGGTCTGGTAGCAAACAAGGCTACAGAAGCAAGGAAGTGAAGCAGGAAGAAAGCTTTTCAAAGAGAAATTCACAGAGCAGAGGAAATAGCAGTAAGGCTGCTGAGTTTTTGAACCAGAGAGACTTCTGGAGGAAAGGTGCCAGTTCTTATTCAAACCCTGCTAAAGGTAAAGCTGACTTTTCTACTTTTAATGCTTTACTAGAGAAACCTTTTATTTGTGCTAACCTTCACAAGGTAAATCCAGCTGCAGAAGCTGATAGCAAGTGGGGGAAGGATGTTACCCTTACCAAAGACTTTCACACGGATAAAGAGCAGTTACAGGCTGAATTGCTTTTAAAACAGTTTCAAGAGTTTCTGGAACTGAGGTCAGGGAAGCTTAGCAGGCCTGACAGAGACAGCGATAGCATTAGCTCTGATGAATGCATGCAAGTGGATAATTACCTGCCTGCCTTAGAAGAGGACCCTTCTCCAATGGATTGCTCAATCTGCCTCAAAGAGGACAGCAATGTAAGAAACCCTTGAACACTGTATGAAAAGAATACAGGGTTTGCTGTACTTGCTGCCAAGCTAACAGGTTTACAAATTGTTTTCATTTGTTGTTTTGAGAAGCCACGCTGTGGAAGGAACAGCTGTTTGTTTGGTGCTGCAATAATTCTGAAAGACCACATGAGGCACTGCTGAGTTAAAGCTGCTGTGATTGTGAAGAGCCAAGTAGAAGATAGCTTAATTTCAGTTGTACTTCCTATGTTCCTGGTTTCAGCTGTTTGGGTTGAAGTTGCACCTTTTGCGTTATGTACCATTGAATTTTGATGCGCTGGAAAATATCCCCACAACAATAAATTTCTTGCAGCCTTAACATTCGTGTCACAACTACAATTTAATCCTGAAGGAAATATAAGCACACTACAAGTCCCAGAATTCCCAGGGGCCAGTACAAGCTTCATTCCTCAGGGACATTACAAGGCCACTCCTGCCTGAAAGCTCTCGGGCCCGGGCAGGAGCGTCGCAGTACCTAGCAGTTTCCCCAAAAGACACAGGTTCCACAATGCTTGTACTGGGTCAAGCATTGATATCCTGGGTCCCTTCTTAATAATGGTTTATGGACCTTTCCTCCAGGAACTTGTCCAAACCTTTTTCAAACCCAGCTACACTAACAGCCTTTACTACATCCTCCGGTAACAAATTCCAGAGTTTGATTACACGGTGAGTGAAAAAATATTTTCTTTTATTAGTCTTAAATAGTTTACCCTGTAGCTTCATTGCATGTCCCCTAGTCTTTTTATATTCTGATAACGTAAACAATCGATCTATGTTTACCCGTTCCACTCCGTTCATTAATTTATAGACTTTTATCATATTTCCCCTCAGCCGTCTCTTTTCCAGGTTAAAGAGCCCTAACCTTTTTAGCCTTTCTTCATAGGAGTATCCTTCCATCCCCTTTACCATTTTGGTGGCTCTTCTCTGAACCATTTCTAAAATCGCTATATCCTTTTTAAGATACGGCGACCAGAATTGCACACAATATTCAAGGTGCGGTCTCACCATGGAACGATATAGAGGCATTATAATATCTTTTGTTTTATTTTCCATTCCTTTCCTTATGATACCTAGCATTCTATTTGCTCTCTTGGCCACCGCTGCACACTGGGCCGAAGGTTTTAACATGGTATCCACAATGGCGCCTAAATCTTTTTCCTGGGTGGTAGTTCCTAATGTGGAACCTTGCATCGTGTAACCATAGTTTGGGTTGTTCTTCCCAAGGTGTATAACTTTGCACTTGTCCACATTAAATTTCATCTGCCATTTTGATGCCCAGTCTTCCAATTTATCAAGATCCTCTTGCAATTTTCCACAATCCTCTTGGGTTTCAACAACTTTAAATAGTTTTGTGTCATCTGCAAATTTGATAACCTCACTCGTTATTCCACTTTCCAGGTCATTTATGAATATGTCAAAATATTCAAAAAGCAGCTGACCCAGCACAGATCCCTGGGGTACACCACTATTCACCTTTCTCCATTGGGAAAATTGGCCATTTAGCCCTAACCTCTGCTTTCTATCTTTTACCAAGTTCCTGATCCACAGTAGTACACTGCCTCCTATCCAATGACTCTTTAGTTTTGCCAAAAGTCTCTGATGAGGGACCTTGTCAAAGGCTTTATGAAAGTCCAGATACACTATATCAACCGACTCACCTTTGTCCACCTGTTTATTCACACCTCAAAAAAACATAACAGATTAGTAAGACAAGATCTTCCTTGTATAAGAACAAAGAACATCTGTAAGCCACTGTCCTGAGCTGCAACTACAGTATCAACCTCTCATCCTTCAGTTTCAGTTCAGCACTCCATAACCATTCATTTGTCCGTACTTGACCGACATTCTGTATTTCCCACTGTATTTGTGCATTTGCCACTTGTTTTTTTCTTGTTTGTTGATCTAATTCTTTGAAGAGTATTTTCTCTTGTTTTGCAAATTCTGCTACTTCCTTCCTTGTGCATGCTTGTGGATTCTCACTCATTCCTTCTAGTAGTTGGAATGCTTGTCCAAGTTTGATGATGGAGACAGATTCTGGACATTTACTTTCATATTTCAGCACTTTTTGCGTATTTGGATCTGATGATGCAGTTAAGTAGGCCGGGAAGCCTATGATAGTAACTCTGTATGTGTAATCCATCTCTATGAAGCCTAGTCCTCTTCAGCTCTAGGGTTGTATAGTCTTGGCATACACTGATTTTTGTAAATTGCTTCATGGGCATGGAGGAGTTTTTTTGTTCACACATCCAGTTTTTCAAGCTCTTTTAGAGGCCAGTCCAAAATCCCAAAGTGTATGAAAGTACAGGAATTGCGAACTGATTGATAGCTTGTATCTTATTCCATGATGTTAAAGCACTTTTCAATAATGATTTTAATCTCCTGTAGTGTTCTTTACTGATCTTTAATCTCCTGTAGTGTTCTTTAATCTCCTGTAGTGATCTTTAATCTCCTGTAGTGTTCTTTACTGATCTTTTCTCTCAGTAATTTCTGATTCCTCTACTATGAGATACATATATAAGCCTTCCTGTTCAAGGTCCTTGATGTCACGGCCTTCAGCCAGGGAGTTGTTTTCTCTTTTGCTCAATTTTCCTCTAAAAATGTTGCCTTAGCATATTTGTCAAAGCTAAGCGTCATCCTGATGTCATCAGAAAAGGTTTTCACCATATGGTTTGCTCTGCTAACTGTTGGTCACTGGAATATAGAGCTCCAGATCATCTACAAATAATAAATGAGATATTGTTTCTGGGTTGTTACCTTCTTCCAGTTTGTGGCTTGCTTTAACCTCCTTTCCAGCTCTTTTGTTGTACTGAAGGCCTGTCCATAGGTTTGATGTTTGCTTTTTCTAAATGCTCCTGTATGCAGGTTAACCATTCTAAAGGGTGAGCCAGTCAAACCTGCATTTTTGAAAAGGGCGGGAGAGCCGTGAAAGTGGGCGGAGCGAGTTAGCAAGGTTACCATTGTGTCCCCCACAACTAAGCATTTCAGTCGCCATGGAGCAGTGGTCTAAACAACAATGTTCATTCGCTGTGAAAGCGTTTTACCAAAGTGGTAGTTATGCAGCCGCTCAGCGTCGTTTCCGGACGAATTTTCAAATTAATCGAAATAAGCCAGTGCCGTCTGTTAATTCAATCAAATTGTGGGTGACAAACTTTGAAGCAATTGGTGAAACGAGAAGCAGAAGGGGTGGCAGTGCAAGATCAGTGCGAACTCCCGCGAATATTGACCGCGTGAGAGTTGCTGTGGAAAGAAGCCCTCGGAGATCGGCGCGTCGACAGAGTGCTGCGCTTGGCATGGCAAACACGAGCGTCCGAAGAATCTTGAGGTTAGATTTACACCATCACCCGTACAAAATTCAGGTTGTTCAGGCTATGAATGAAAACGATTTTGCAGCTCGACGGCGTTTTTGTCAAACGTTGTTGGACATGTTTGATGAAAACGAGGACCTTGTTCACAACCTGTGGATGAGCGATGAGGCACATTTCCATCTCTCCGGTTTTGTGAATAAACAAAATTTCCGATATTGGAGTGATGAAAACCCTCAACAACTCCATCAAAAACCACTCCATTCAAGCAAGGTAACAGTTTGGTGCGCAATGTCCTCATTGGGAATCATAGGCCCGTATGTTTTTGAAAATGACAGGGAGCAAGCAGTTACTGTGAATGCACAACGCTATTCGGAAATGTTGCATTCGTTCTTCATTCCTCAGCTTCGTCAACATGGAATGAACAATGAAACCTTATTCCAGCAAGACGGTGCCACAAGTCATACAGCCCGTGTGAGCATGAATGTTCTCAACAATGTTTTTCCAAATTGGGTGATATCCCAAAATGGAGCAATTTCTTGGCCTCCCCGATCGCCCGACCTCACAGTGTGCGATTTTTTCTTGTGGGGGTACCTGAAGAGTAAAGTCTTTGAACAACGACCTCCAACGCTTGGGGAACTCAAGAGGAGAATCCGGTTGGAAATCGAGAGAATTCCTCAGCGTATGCTCCGTGATGTGATGGGCAGTTTCAGAAATCGCCTACAAGAATGTCTCAATCGGGAAGGACACCATCTTACTGGCATTATTTTTAAACAGTGAATGTTGTTTCTTAAATGCTTTTTAATGTACATTAAGATAGTAACAATAAAATTTTGAAATATCCATCCGTTTATTTTTTACAGTCATTTCAAAAATGCAGGTTTGACTGGCTCACCCTGTACTTCTTGATTGTGTTTTATAGGGTCCTTGTATAGTTTTCTCCAGAAGCTTTCTTTTTCAGCTTTGGTTGGTAGTGCTTTTACCATCTTAATGCTCTTTCCCAATTCCTTGTAAAATTGTTTGGGTTTTTTTTCTTAATAGCTTATTTGGATATCTTTCTTTTCAGTTTGCTTCATATCTTCACAGTTTTTATCTTTATCTTTATTTGCACATTTGATATACCGCTACTACTTTCAATTTATTGTTGGAAGAACATATACATTTCCGGTCATATTCTGTCAATGCAGCATGCTTCAGCTGATGTCTTGGATCTTCCTTAATATCTTTGATGAACTTAATCCTTTTCAATACCCATCTATCAGGGATATATCCACATGCAATGGTATCTCTCAATGTGCTTTTTCCAAGGAGGAACTGGTTTTGTTTTTATTTTCTTCTGGCCCTGCACTTTAGCTGGTATTATTCTTGCAGTAATACTTTTAGCTGCACAATATTGCATTTGATTTCTTATGATGATGTCAATAAATGTCCCTTTAAGCTGGATATGGCCTTGTGTCTCTGTGAATGGCTGCCAATTTCTTAGCATGAAATGTTGGTAAAATAGAACGGTTGCGAGTGAGCAGGCTATCTTCACCCCCCACCCCCACCCGGCCCTTTGCTTTTAAAGTATGGAGCGAACAGCTTGTCTACGTCGTCCATCATATAAAATCTTAGCATTCGGGTGGATTCCCACCTGCCCTTTAAGGCTCAGGAATGGCCCTTCCTGGCTATGGCATTCTACCAATTGTGACTCCCACATTGCTTGTGGTTCTAATCTCCCTATCACCGGTTTTCTTTTGGTGCTACAGACACTGGTCTTGATTTCACTCAATTACTGTAATGCCCTCTGATTGTATTTACCAGCATATTTGCTGTGTCCCCTTCAGTTGGTTCAAAACTTGGCCCCATGGTTATTGTCAAGGTGTGGGACATGGGTTCGAATGATGCCCATGAGTTGTTGTCTCTGCACTGGTTACCTGTTTTACTTCAATATGGTTTAAGATTTGCTGTTTGGTGTTTAGCACTCTAAAGGATGAATTTTCTTGCTACCTTGTGGAGGTACCGGAGCCCTACATGCCCAGAGGACATTGAGTGCAGTTTGTTTGCATTTATTGTCCATGTCCTTTGTAAGGAAGGGCCAGCTCTCTTTGACCTGGGCTCCGCGTTTTCCAGCATGGCTCCATCAGTCTGGAATGCTTTGCCAGGTGACTTAAGGATGGGACTGAATTATTTTAGTTTATGCAAACAGTTAAAGGCTTCGGGTTGATCTACTTTAAGGGGATTTTGCATGTCTTTTTTAATGTTTATTTATTTTTCGTGTATGATTTTGTTCACCATTCGTTACAGCTTTGGCTGGGTGTACAGTTTACAAATCCATTTAAATAAATAGTAAATAAAATAAGCTCTTTGGAGAAGGGATTTACTGTACCTAAATTATAAAAAATGCTGTAAGCCACCTCAGTCATTATTTGGAAAGATGGTTTAAAATAATAATTTAAAAAGTTGTGGACTATCAGGGAGTTTTTAATATGCGGGCAATCTGTTGGCATAGTGGACTTTGGTGGAAAACACTCAAAATCAAGGGTGAACAATCTTTTCTGTAGCAGCACAATTCACTGTAATCAGAACATGAAATACTGACAAACACAGACAGCTCAACATCTGTGGTTTCAAAACTGATTTGACTTTTATTTACAAGGAAATGCTACAAGTTGCTCCAAAGGCATCGCTGAGTATATGTACTTCTCACAAATCTGTGCTGAACATTAGATTACAATGCTGCACTGGTGGTGATGAAGTTTGATATCTAAGAAACGTGCTTTTTATAGTTTACAAAGCATAAAAAAAAGATTTTTGAAAAAAATACAGGAAGCGTGGGGACTGATGATGAAATTAAGCAATTTGTGACACGATTGTTTGAGATATTAATTTGATAATGTTTTCCCTGTTGATGGTCCCTGTTCTCCAATTATTTTAAAAGAGTTTTGGCTACGCTATATATGATTGTATGTCTCACTGCCTGGGAGTATCTCTGTTTATTTATATTTAATCAAGCACCCTCGGGTCAGGATTTTTTATATTTTTGGAACACTGGTACTGAGCATTTCATAGTTCCTAGATGAAAGATGTTCATTTAGATGCAGCTTTAACTTTCCGGCCTCACGTACAAGCCAAAGAGGCATGTTTTCTAGCGTATGCTAACCATTAGCAGGAGGTTAGCACGTGGTAAGCATCCTGTGCTAGCAGTTAGCATGGGGCCCATGCTAAAAGTCCCAGCTAACTAGGTAGCATACGATTGGGTGGGGATTGGGTGGGTTGTGGGCAGAACACAGTTAGGATGGGTGTTTTGAGCATGCTAACTGCAAAGGCAGCTGTTGGCATGTTAACGGCAGAGGGAAGGATGCACATGCCCCCAAAAATTATATGGGTGTCTGCACTAAGTTTCGAGCCCCAACACACACAACAGGCACTTTTCTTGGTCAGCATGTATGTCTTTTATAAGCTCTGTTTATTGAGGTATTAAAATCAGTTGTAGAGATAGAGGATTTTAAGACTATACTAAAGCTAATTGTTCTTTCGGTATTAGACTATTGTAATGTAGTTTTTCAAGGGCAACCTAGCCATGATGAACATGGGTGAAAGAGTTGTACATGCACTGCCTTCATTGTATGCAAACCTTTCTCAGAAAACTTCGCTGTGGTTTTCCTGGAAACTTGACTGACTAGATGTGACCCTAGGACTGGGTTGTGAACCCCTGCTTTAAAGCAACTTCAAATAGACCAGAATGTTGCCACCCATTTGATTACTGAATCTGGAAGATTTGAATCAATCACACCTATTTTAACTAAGCTGCACTGGTTGTGCTTATGCATTAGGATGTTCAAGAAGTTTGTTAAATAGTTAAGTTACTGAGCAAAATACGATGTACTATTCCAGTTGCTGTTTTTGTATTGCATTGTACAGTACAAATATATTAATTTAGAAATGGCCAATGTTTAAAGGCATGCAACCTATTCCCCTCTAAGAATTTCTCAATCTTTCTCCTCTTTCTTGAACTTGGGGTTCTTCCCTCTCAGAATTATTTACAATGGGAGCTAACCTAATCCAGTTTAGGAAGGCCCTTAAATACTTCCTTTTCCTCAAATATTTCCCAGAAAACAATGATTCACTTTCCCACTCAAATACTTACAACTGTACCAACACACCCGGTCAGCCAGGCGACCACACCATGCAAGGGGTCCTTGACCATTAAATCTCATGCTATGTTGTTAAATTACACCGTTGTGTAAATAGTTACCTTTTGTTATCCAAGTTTGGTTCTCCTGTTAATTGTAAACGCAGACTTATGTACCCTGTCTGATTGTTATGTTCCATGTAAACCGCGCTGATGCTGAATAGTACGGTATAGAAGAAATTGTAAATAAATAAATAAATTCCCTTAGTGTGCCTTTTACACATTTACCTTACTGAGTGGAACATCTTTCACCACTGAAGAATTCATCTTCCTCCAAGAACTCACAACCTTACCAGGGGCTAAGCATTTCCTCCACCTCCCGGCTTCTGTTAGTTTCTCTCAAACTGAGCTTCTTTCTGTACACACTGCTCAAACACAGGAGTTCTGTCTGCATCTTTCCATGTGGCCCAAGGACTACATTTCTAGTTTTATGTCTAATTTGCCAGTAGACATGCTTTTTCCTATTAGGATTTTCTATTTTTTTTAAAGAATGACTTTGATGGTTTTAATAGCCCTTTCTGTGACATTATTTAGTTGTATTGATATTGTCTGATCTTTTCACCTTTTTGTAACTTCTGAAGTATATTTTATCTGGGCTTCCAAGATAGTATAGCTAAATAATCTCCGTGCCTCTGCAGACTTAACTCTTGCAATTGCTCATCTCAATGTCCCTCTAGCTAATTCTACCATTTTGGTATTATCTCCATTTTAAAAATTAAATGCTATTATAGTAGTTTTATTTATTGTTCTCCCTCAAATGTTTATGTCATCCACATTATAGATGGGGAAAGGAAGATGGCACAGAAGCAAAGGGGCATGTTTACTAAAATGCAGTACTACCTCAGAGTGGACACTTCTAAGGGCAAGGACAACATGAAGAAAGATCTAAAAACACTGGAAGAATGGTCTAATGCTTGGCAGTTACAATTTAATGCGAAGAAATGCAGAGTCATGCACCTTGGGATGCAGAAATCCAAAGGAATCATATGCAATAGGGGGAGAGAGGTTGGTGTGCATAGACCAGGAGAGGGACCTTGGAGTGCTAGTGTCTGAGGATCTCAAGGTGGCAAAACAATGTGACAAGGCAGCAGTCAAAACCAGAAGGATACTGGGCTGCATACAGAGAGGAATAACTAGCAGAAAGAAGTTGGTATTAATGCCCCTGTACAAGTCGTTGGGAAGGCCTCACTTTGAGTATTGTGTTCAGTTTTGGAGACCATATCTCACAAAGGATATAAAAAGACTTGAAACGGTTCAGAGGAAGGATACCAAAATGATTTGGAGCCTACGTCAGAAGATGTATGAGAAAAGACTTGAAGACCTAAATATGCATACCCTAGAGTAGATGAGGGACAGGAGAGATATGGTACACACCTTTAAATACTTAAAGGGTATCAATGAACAAACAAACCTTTTAAAAAAAAAAGAGGAGGCTGTAAAACTACAGCGCATACAATGAAGTTGCAAGGTGGTAAACTTAAAAGCAACATCGTGAAATATTTCTTCACTGAAAGGGTGGTGAATGCTTGTAATGCCCTCCCAACAGAGGTAGTGGGGGCAAATATAGTGACGGAATTAAAAATGGCATGGGACAGACAGAGTGGATCCCTTTATAGCAAGAGGATGAAATCAAAGCAAACTTAAATATCTTTTATACTTTGATAAATAGAGGATAGCTGACCCACACGGAGCAGCAGGTGCAACCATTGTAGCCACCTTACTGGGCAGACTCAATGGACCATACTGATCTTCACCTGTCATCATGCTATGTTGCCCCATGTTCAGCTCCAAATATCAGTGCAGGGATAGTGCTGGACCCACGCTGATAAATGGGAGCGTTCACAGCATGTTTCCATGTAGTTAACATGGCTCCAGCATCACAAGCCTGCTAATCCATTTGTCGTGAGTACCATGGGTGCAGTTCCACTGCCTGCTGAGCTTGTGCTGAGTGCACCGATGCTAACTTCCTCACGGACAGTGAGTACACACTGATGCCTGTGCGAATAGCAATGCTCAGTCACGCCTACACTCGCCTCTCACCTGCTCAGCCTTCGCCCCAACCCATCCTAAGTGCTTAGCGTGGGATTTTTAGAGTGGCTGCATTTTTAGCACATGCCAATGGACTTGTGGCAAACCCCACATTGACCCTTAGCACGTTTTAGTAAGCATAGCCCAAAGTGTCCCATGAGAATTGCTTAATCTGACATTTGTGTGCAGTTTCACAAGGTGTGGTAAACAGCGGAGGAGTAGCCTAGTATTAGAGCAGTAAGAAAGGGTTCAAATTCCAGACGTGCTCCTTTTGGCCTTGGGAAAGTCACTTAACCCTCTATTGCCTCAGGTACAAAATTAAACTGTAATCTCTCTAGGGATAAGGAAGTACCTGCTGTACCTGAATGTAACTCACCTTGAGCTGCTACTGGTAAATCTAAAATAAAATCTGATTGGATGTAACTGCATGTAAGGACGTACAAAAGAGAAGGAAAGTGAGGGCCGGTTAGAAACAAATAGGTTAGGTTGGTTTTAATTGACTCAGGGATCCATTGTACCAAAACAAGATAAATACAGAATACAATTCTGCTGCATGTGAATTCCATTTGCTGAAGAAACTGTGTTCGTCTGTCCATGCATCTGTCAAAAGAGAGTTAATGGTCCTGTTGTTTTGCAAGGAACCACATACAGCTTTCCACATGTAGAAGTCACGACTCTACTCTCCATAAAGTGCTCTTCTGTAATGTACTGTATAACACCCCCCCCCCCCCCCCCCAAAAAAAAAGCCTTTTAGCAAATAAAATAAACAGACTGATATTTAAACAGAAACAAATCCTGCTTCGGTTTGACCCTAAAGGAAGACTTTGTGACTTCAGGGGAAATACATTCCTCAGACTGAGGTTATTCGCTGAAAAAGTTCTGCCACCCACCATGGGCTGAAAGAGAACTCTGACAGATCATAGACTCATCCCAGCATGTTACAGCTGTCATTATAGACACACAGATAGAAATCATTGTAGACTCGTAGGTCCTATGGTAGGCTCTTCTTGAGCTTATTGCATAGAAAGGGGTGGCAGGAGGGGGAAGCCGGAGCTCTATTAGAGGGGACATGGTAAGAAAACTCTCTACTTGCCGTTTGCTTTAAAATCAGACTCTCTATTAGCGCCGTGCATTCAAATCGAAGTCCAGACAGGGAGATTGTTCTCAAGGATTTCACTCCAAAATCAATTTCTCTGCAATTATCTAGTAATATAAACAAGCACAGCTGGTAGCCAGTTCCACCGATACACTGTAGATGACTGAAGGCTGATGTCGCCTTAGAGTTTAATTCCATAAAATCTTGCAACAAAGGTTATACTCGCTCAATAAGAAAAGTCAACATAATCGTCGGACATAAAACATTGAGGTAGCTATTGATCAGCACTCTCCAACAAGTCCTATAAGTCACTTAAAAAAGAATAAAAAGGACTTCAACAAGGGTGATCAATAGCTACCTCAATGTTTTATGTCCGATAATTATGTTGACTTTCTTATTGAGCAAGTTTATTTCTATAGGATGTTTTGAAAACACTTGGTGAGAGATATTTTCCTGTAGTCTTAGGCCCATTTTTTGAACTACAAAGGTTATACTCTGTATTGCTTCCAGTCAGGGCCGATGCAAGTATAATTAAACATTCCTGACACACCAGAGAGGTAGAGGAGTGGCCTAGTGGTTAGGACAGTAGTCTGGACCCAGAAAGACCAGCATTCAAATCCCACTAGTACTCATTCATGGCCTTGGGCAAGTCACTTCAACCTCCACTGCCTCAACTACAAACTTAGATTGTAAGCCCTCTGAGGAGACAGAAGTATCTAAAGTACCCAACTGTAACTTGCCTTGAACTATTTTGGGACAGTGTGAGCTAAATATAAATGTTTGCTTTATGCCCTCTCTTTTTTTTTTTTAATTTTCTATTTATTACCGTTTCAACTCTTACACTCCAGTAAGCAAGTGAAAAGCAATTTAGCAAACAGAAAGAAAATATCAAACAACAGAACCCCGCTGATAAGGAAAAAAAAATACAAACCCATAAATGGATCCAAGTAAAGGAAAAAAATATAACACAAAATATACTAATACAATCCCAGATAGTGCATCCCCCAACAGTACCTTTCACAGCAAGCCTACAGTGGTGCCTATGGGGCATGAAGATGGACATTAACCTCCTCTCTAAACACAATGAAATCAATTAGCTGTCTAGGCTCAAAAAAAGAAAAAGCTTTTCCCCTCACAAACAACCAAACATACACATGGAAATTGTAACATGAAACTAAGCCCCAAGGCCAAGACCCAGAAGTAAGGTGCTGCTTCTGTGTGAATCTAGAAAGATCCAGAAACATGAAAATTTTTGAGCCAAAAAAACAGCATATTCATTGAGTAGAACTACATTTTAAAGACAGAATTGCGGTCGAACTCAAAGGCAAACATAACAACTAGGGTGGCTTGCTGGGTAACCATCTCAAGAGAGGACTCCAAAAACTCCGTAAGATTTGAGCTCACAGAGTCCACCTAACCCCCAGGTATAGAACTGGGCTCTGACTAGAGGAGGGAGAAAACCAGCATCCATACTCAAAATCTCGGTCAGATATTTTTTAACCATATCCATCACTGATATGAGGGATGACCTGGGAAAGTTCAACAGGCGAAGATTATTCCAACGCACTTGGTTTTCCAAATGTTCCATCCATCTGTGATTTATGTTCTCAACAGCAGTGACTTATGTTCTCAACAGCTGTCATTTTTCACTTGAGAACATCACACCTAACAGAGAATTGTCCCAACGCCTGAGAATGTTCAACCACCAACTGTGACACAATAGACAAATCACCCAGAAGCCTATTAGATAAAGTCTGCATGGAGGAGTTTAGTCCCTGGATTGCGTCCCACAGTGACTCCAAGCTCACAGCTGCTGGTTTCTGCACCTCCCGAAATATACATCCAGAGACAGTCTCTCTCATCCCATGTGTGATGGAACTCACGGACCATTGCAGGCCATCCAATGAAGTCCCGGCAGTCACATCCACAAGGGGGGAAGATTCTGCCAAAGGAATGCCTCCTGGCAGAGAGATGCCAACAACTGCATCGGTCTGGAGCTTTTTCAACGATCCCACTGCTCCCACACACCCGAGTCTCGGAGGCACCGTCCACACTATCAGGCTTAATGAAGCTCTTCTGCACTACTGTCTAATGTTCGCCCTTTGGGCTGGCCCTAGGAAAGGATTCCAGGGGGTCTGAGGAGATACCGAAAGCACCCAGTGTAGTCTTGCACAAAGGCTGGGAAATGGAGCTTTCCCTTTCCCCTTCCATGTGCCCATATCATAGGCAGCAGGAGCACCCAAAAACGCCGGCACACACCCAGAGCCACAGAACGTCCTCAACTGCAACAGCTCACAGTGCAATGTTGGATTCCCTTTATGTCCTCTCAATTCATTTTTAATTCTTTTATTTCCCCAGACACCTCCCATCTCCCCCCACCTCCAAGATTTTGATGATTATACTCAGCAATTATAGTTGCCTCAAGACCACCACTCCTAAAACGATCCTGTCAAAATCAATGGATGTATAAAAGTGCACACTGATGGTCCCTGCTATCAGGGCATATTGTTTTGCTTCAATTCTAGCTAGTCTTTGCTACCCCCACAATCTAGGCAACCATCTAGCCTGTCTAATGGCTAAGCCATCCCTGCTTGATGGTAAACTTCCCATGGGTGATCATAAAGCGCTGGAAGGTTTCAGGCTGGGAAAGGAGACTCTCGGGAGGCAAAGTGGTGTAACTCTCCACTGGTTTCTCTCAAGCAGGCAAACTCAAAGCAATGGAGTCTGTGCTAAATTTAAATGAAATCCTGTTGTGATAAACCACTGCAGTTTTCACTGTCATTACACTTCAGCCAAAGTGGAGGAGTAGCCTAATGGTTAAGAACACTAGCTTGGAAACCCAGAAACCAGGGTTTGATTCCCACTAGCACTCCTTGTGGCCTTGGGCAAATCACTTAACCCTCCATTGCCTCAGAAAAATCCAAGTTATCAATGTCCTTGTTTAACATACATTACCAAGTTTGAGTTTCAATGTAAACCACTTTTATTGAAATGATAAAGCAGTATATAAATACTGTAGAGTACTCATTTCTCATCCAAAATCTAGAGATAAACCCTTTGTTACTCACAATTCTTCCTGCTCTCGCATCTACAAACTCAAAGGTCCATTAGACAAGAATGTCCCAGCTCTGGTTTAGAGCAGATTTGAATAAAACGTTTGGTAAATAATTACAGAGCAGGTTACAGATAAAAATATAAGACTAGATTTACTAAAAGATGTTAGCATGTGCTAATGTATTAATGCATATTTTAGGCAATGGGATCTACTTGCATTAACATTATTTAATTATTCAGGCATTTACTATACCACCTAAGGGCAGAAAGCCCATCAAAGTTGTTTACTATACGAATATAGAGCTAGAAAAAGCAGGGCAAAAAAGAGAGAGTAAAATGAGGAAGTGTACAATTTAATGGAAGATAAGATGGGGAGAGAAAGAGAGCAAGGAGCAGAAATCGATGAAGGGTGGATGGGACCATCTTGGAGAGGTAAGGGGTCAAGGAGAGGGTGGCCAGAAGTATCAGAAGGGTAGACAGGGTCAAGTGATAGGAGGGGGATTGAGTAGGGGGATGTCTGGGAAGGCCTGGTGGACTTCATGTTTGAATTTTTGTAGAGAGGGTTCTAGTCAGAAGTGAAGCAGTAATGGAGTAGCACAATTTAGTGAATCTAACATATAATCTAAAAACCACTTCCAGTGGAGAGAAGTCGCTGTAGAAAAACAAGATCTGTTTACCTACTAGAAATGTCCGACTTCCAGATTTTCTGTTAAATGTATGGGTTAAAATCACTTTACCATTTACCTTCAACCAATCTGTAACATTTTTCAAAAGCACAATGGAAATTACCACATGTTTACGGACGATATAATGATGTACCTCCCAATCAATACAGACAGTCCTAACTTCAGCAAATAATAACATGCTTTAATGAAGCTTCACAATACTTCTGGTCTTATAACCTCAGAATAAATTTCAGTAAAACCGAGGTACTCTTTATCACCAGAAACAAAGACATCATATCCCCACCTAAAATACAAGTTGAAGAAGCTACCCTTGAAGTAAGAAATGAGATTACCAAGGAACTCAAAATGCCAGTGCAAAGAGAACCAAAATGGAACCTCTCTCACCTCACAAAATGGTGGTCATCCAAGACTGTCCTAAGGCCTTGCAGGAACTTCTTGCTGAAATCCGTGCTGTTAAAGACATGGTTAAATCAAATGGAGACACACTGAACACAATGCAGGAAGATATTAATGCATTGAAAAACAGCTTGGAGTCAATAACGGTGAGATTGGAGAAGGTGGAGAACGTGATGGCAACACATGGGGAGCGGTTCAGGGCTGTTGAGAAGCAAGCAAAGCTGATCCGGTCACTGCAAAGAGAGCTGGAAGATGGTAACAATCGCACACAAAGAAATAACATTAGGATCCTGGGAGTTCCTGAGGGAGCTGAAGGTTCAGATATGCAAGCCTTTTTACAATCAATGATCCCGGGTGTGCTGAAAGTGAAGTTTGCCATGCCTTTTGAGATTGAGCTCACCCATCGAGTGCCTACTCAGTCAATGGTTTCGGGCAAGCGTCCACATCCAATCATCTTAAAAGTTCTGTGATTTCAACAAGTCACCTAAATAATGGAAGCAGCCAAAATACATTCTCCCTTGAAATATCAGGGGCACAAACTCCTCTTTTTCCGACTTCACGAAGGCAACAGTAGACCGGAGGAAACGTTTCTTGGCGCTACGCCCACGCTTATCGCAGCTGAAGGCCCGTTTCGCGCTGCTTTATCCTGCCCGCATGAGAGTCATGCTGCACAACCCGACCAGGACTTTTGATGATCCAGGGGAGTTGCAAGCGTTTTTGGAGGACAAGGAGCTGATGTTGATGCGGTGAAAACCTGCCTTTCAATCAGTGTTGGACAAAAATTTTGCAGAGGTTCTCCAGTGCTTTTTCATGTGGATGTTTTGACTGGTCTGAGGTCGTGAAGTTGCGTTTTAAATCATGCAGAGTTGATATTCAATGTGGCTCTCTCGGGGCAACTCCAGGGTATTGCTCTGGTCACACTGTCCTTCTCTTTGTTTCTTTCTTTCTTCTTTTGTGTTTTGTGTTGTCTGTGGTATGTGTGTGTGATGGTTTAGAGGGCATCAAGGCATTGTAATGGAAAAACGGCCCTTGCCTATCTACATGCAGCCTACAGCGATCATACAATGTATTGGCAAAGGCGGTTTTGCTCTAGTGTCTCAGAGTCTCAGGTTTGGGGACACTATTATAGGGGTGGGTTGAGGTCAGTATAAGAAGCTCTAAGCGGCAGAGGAGTTGCAGCGAATTAGTTAGTTACACCCTCCATGCCTGTCTTGTCTCTTTGGGCTCACCCGCTAAGTTCAGAGATTGCTATAGCCCCCCAGGGTTTTGGTGGCTTTTGATATTTAGAATTATGTGTTTTTCTTTTGAGTGATCTTCTATAACGGCTATGGCTAAGAGGTGGTTTTTCTGCTTGTGTTTTTTCCCTCGGGCTATTAATGTAACCATTATTCTAAATCCTTTTAGGATGTGGATTAACAATATAAAATCATATGTTACAACCTGGTATGCTTCTGCAATATTTGTCTATCACAGTGTGCTATATTGTCAATATGTCTTCCTTTAAGAAAGTCTCACTGAATGTTAAGGGCATTAATAATCCCATAAAGAGGAAAAAGATATTTTTATATTGGCGCAAAGAAAGTGCTGACATCCTAGTTCTGCAAGAGACACATTTGAATGTGAAGGAGTCTTTAAAATTAGATATGAAACCCTTTTCACTAGTGGCTTTTTCAGCTGCCAATCATAAAAAAACGGGGTAGCCATCTTAGTAAGGAAATCCTTATCCCCCACTGTACTACAAACCAGATCTGATACTGAAGGGCAGTGGGCAATTGTTGTTATTAAGTTAAGATCTACTGAACTGGCCTTAATCAATATCTATGCTCCTAACATAGATTGCCCTAATTTTTTTAGCTCCATTGAGGCTTTAGTGCAAGAGGTGTCTAGATATCCGACTATTGGGGGGGGGGGGGGACTGCAACCTCATGCTAGACCCCTTGTTAGATAGGAGTCCAGTAAGAACCAATAAGGTCTCCAAAGCACACCCTGTTCTCTTGTCTCTAATACAAGAATTAGACCTGGTAGACATATGGCGGTTACAACACCCTGTTGACAAAGAATACACTTTCTTCTCTCCCCCTCATAACCCGATATCATGCATAGACTTTTTCCTAGTCTCTAAAGGACTATGTTCTAGAATTAGTGAATCCAATATTCATGCGGCTCATATTTCTGACCATGCCGCAATCTCATTCTCCCTATTGGACTCAACGAGCTGCCCATCTCACTCACGCTGGCATTTTGATAGAACTCTTCTTGGTAGTCAGGAGTTTCGAGAGAACATCCTGATGGCTATAGAGGAGTATTTTCAGTTTAATTTACCACAGGACACCTCAGGTTGGGCGTAGTGGGAGGGATTCAAAGCTAATATGCAAGCCACCATAACCAGTTTTGCTATACGACAGGCCAAGCAATGTAAAGCAGAACATGAAGCTTTGGATAAGCAGATTAAAGCGGGGGAACGCATCATAGGCCAGAAAACTGATCCTAACATTCTGATACAGTTACAGCATCTTAGATTTAGATATAACTCGATTTTGACTATTGAGGCTTCACAGAACATTTAAGTGCAGAAGGGCAGTATTATTTGGAAGGTAACAGGGCCAGACAACTATTAGCTAACTCGTTAAAAAGTCACAAAGAAGCTTCTCGTATTGCTGCTTTGAGAGATCCTCAGGGGCAACAACTGATTGTCAAGGACTCTGAAATTGCAGAAACCTTTTGCCAATTTTATGCTCAGCTATACTTCCCAGAGATAAAATTTTCTGAGGAAGGTTTTGATAAATTACTGGCCAATATACAGAAGCCAGTGTTGGATCAGGAAACAGCTGCAGGTTTAGATAGGCAGATCACGGTCATAGAAATTATCCAGGCTATTGACTCTATGCAAGTGGGCAAGGCTACTGGACCAGATGGCCTTCTGGTTGAATTTTATAAAACCTTTTCCAAAGTGTTAGGCCCATATCTTCAACAATATTATAGGCTTCTTTTAGAAACGGAGGCCCAGACTGGAGCGTTCACCTCTGCAAATATCGTAGTTCTTGAAAAACCTGGGAGAGACCCTCAGATGGTTAGTAATTACTGCCCAATTTTGTTACTAAATGCAGATTATAAAATATTTGCTGCCACTTTAGCTGGTCATCTCTCCAAATTGATTCCATCTTTGATTCATCCGGATCAATGTGGCTTCACCGAGGGACACTCTACAGCCGATAATGCCAGAGTGTTTTGTCATGTTTTGGAAGGTGCAGAAGGAGCAGAGGGCCCACTGGTGCGATTATCGTTAGATGCAGAGGAAGCGTTTGATTGACTGGAGTGGCTTTTCTTATTTGTCGTCTTGAAGTGGCTTGGTTTTGGTGAGGATTTCCTTAAATTAATTAAACGTATGTATGCGAGACCAAGTGCTAATATTTCTGTGAATGCGACTCAGTCTAAAGACTTTTTCTTAGGGCATGGCACCCGCCAGGTTTGCCCCCTTTCACCTATCCTTTTCAATCTGGCCTTGGAACCTTTGGCCTTATTGTTAAGACAAAGCTCTGCAGTTAAAGGTGTGTCCATAGCTGACATAGAAATTAAACTTTCTGCTTACTCTGATGATCTACTGCTGTTCACCACACTCAGTTCTATTCCGGCTGTCCTAGAGCTGATAGACCAGTACTCAGGTTTATCAGGCTATAAAATTAATTGGTCAAAGTCTGTAGAGTTCCCTTTAAATTCTCAAGTTTGTAGGGCAGATTTGGAAGATTATCCTTTTGTGTGGGAATACAAAATCGTGAAATACTTAGGAGTTCACTATTGTCATCCACTTAGTGAAACTCTGCAATATAATGAAGGGAAGCTTCTCTCTACGGTATGAAATATGACTGAAACTCCACTCTTATAGTTTTTCCAGTTACCTAGTGAGGTGAGGGAGGGTGAGCCCTAGTGTGCTGCCGAATTAGCTGTAGATGCACCATGTGTGTGTATGAGGTGGTGGAGACAGGGGCTCACCCTTCCTCGCATTAGCACAGAGAAAAAGAGAGGGAGATTTTAGGAAATTAATAGAAGATTGACCTCATCCTAATCAATTAGTTATGTATGTATGTTAATTCTATTTATTTATTTATTACATTTTATATTTATTAAATTTTAACAAATATATAGACATCCACTAGCCTAAGAAATATGGAGATAAACAGGAGGAAATGAAAAAATGAAACAGAAGGAAAAAAAAGAATTCAAATATAATTTACAATCACATTGACCTCTAGCTGAGACCACAAAAGATAAAAGAGGGGGGAAGGAAAAAAATAAATGGACTTAATCAGACATCTTGTGAAAAAAGAAACAAAGGTGATTAAGTGGACAAATCCAAAATAAACTATATGCCCTATCTTATACCCCTTCTAGTTGTTGTGACGCAGACAAGTCAGTACGCTTCTTAACATCGAGAAAAGACCTAAGTTGTTCTGGTTGAGAAGACATGTACCTAACATTCATAAACTTAATACACTTGCACGAATATTGCAGCTGAAATGTACCCCCATAGTTAAAATCTCTGATCATAATGCAAGAAAGAGTTTTCTTCTTTCTTTCTTTCTTTAGATGTTTTTTGTACCACCTTATCAAATAATCAAAGTGGTTTACAAAGAACGATAACACTTACAATGAATGGTATTTAGCAAAACACAAAAGTTAATAGTGAGCGAAACTTCCATACAAGATAACCAGCAGTAACTTATTTACAATAGTGAAACATATTTACAATGAGACTTTGGAGTGGTTTACATATTTACACTGTGTGATGTATTTACATAGGTTTAGAATAAAAAAGGAGTGTGTTAGGTGAATATGTTGAATGCTATGATGAAGGAATAATTTATTGTGGTTGAATATCTGTTTCAAATTGTTTAGTTCCTTAATGTTCTGAGAAAAGCAATGTCAATATTTTTCCGGAAGGTGGATAGGTCATCTGTGTTTCTTAGTTTAGCTAGGAGGGAGTTCCATAAATTTGGGGTGTAGTAAGAAAAGGCTCTATTACTTGTTGACTACTTTGGTCCTTTTGAATTGGGATGGCTAGGGAGTTTTGAGCATCTCCCCACCTTTGTCTGTTATTTGGGATCCTGTTAACTAGAGATCCAAGGTGGGATGGGAATATGGCATATATTAGTTTGGATGTGATAATTACGTTTTTGTACTGGATTCTTCTGTTTATGGGGAACCAGTGTAACTGTTGCAATATGGGAATGATGTGCTCAGATCTGGGGGCCTTCTGAATTATACAAGCTGCTGTGTGTTGCACCATCTGCAGTGGCAACAGTGAATGCTTAGGTAAGCCCTGGACTATGCTGTTGCAAAAGTCAATGTGAGGGTAAATCATGGCTTAGAGGACAGATCGGAAATCTCATGGATCTAGTAAGTGTCTTAGATGATGAAACCTTCTTCTTCTTTTTTAAACGTCTTTATTTACACTTTCAAACAAATTACAACAAAAAAACAAAAAGTTACAATTAAAGTGATACTTCTCTTTAAACATAAGATCAAAAAAAGGCCTTAATAGCCTACCCCAACATTAACCCTCTCTTCACCATGCGATCATCATAAAAAAGACTATAAGGAGGTGTGCTGAGCGGCACAAGTTTTTCCTATGGGGAAGAAGCGGAAGACTAGAGGGGCCAAACAGCCTTCTATAGCCCCTCAGGTCTCTACGCCATTACCGTCAGCAGTTGCTGGACAGTTGGATTCCTTCTTTTTTCCTGTGCCGCGACAGTAGGTTGGAGAAGGGGAGTGTAGCTCAGCATTGCAGCCGTCGGAGCTGGAGTCCTCGATGTCTGCTTCGGGCAGAGATTTTTGTCCCCGGGCTCAGTCCGGGCCCCGAAGGTCCCTCGGCAGGACACCAGTGTCCTGGAGAGTCAGGTGGAGGGCGTTGAGTCATCGGACTCCACCAGTGGGCAAAGGCTGGCCTTGGAATGAGGCTTAGCTTCTGCTGTTCCCCCGGATCAATGTCAGAGGGCAGAAGTCTTGGCAGAAGCGGCAGAAGGAGGAGTCGGATTAGAGTCTGGTCTGTCGGCACCCGCTCTGTTGCTGGGCAGCTTACCAGGGATATCTAGTACTGTGGAACTTGTCCCCTCAGCGTCTTCTGTCACCCTGGAGGTGGTAACTTTGGAAGTCATATGGGCTGCTATCATGCAGCTACGGGAAGATTTGGCCCCGCGGATGACCAGCTCGGCATCTCAGGTTTCCAGTAATGTAATTACTATTCAGGAAAATGTAAAAATATCTTCTGTTCAAGCGGATGTTTCTAGTTTTCAAGCTAAGACTCTGACTGTTAAGAATGATGTGGAATGCCTTAAGAAGAGTATAATACCTATGCGTTTTAAGTTGGAGATGTTGGAAAATGCATCGCGAGCTGTGAATCTTCATTTGGTTAATTTTCCCAGAGTAGCATTGATTTCCGCAAGGGTCATGTTTTGGACTTATTTGATTGAGAATGTGGGTATTCCTCCTGAATCCCACCCCCCTATAGCTAAAATGTATTATTTACCATCTGGGAAAAAAGTTGTGGGGTCGGGAGTGGTTAGAGGATTATCCAATGTGGATGTATTAAATGTAACGGCGATGATGGAATTATCACAGGAAGAGAATGTAGTACCTTCTACTTTATTAATTATGTTAGCATTGTTATCTGATAAGGAATGGCTTATGAAGTTTGTCGCCCCCACCTGGCCGGGCAGATAACCTGGTGCCAGGAGGGGTCGCCTTTTTACCTTTCAATAAGTTCTCCCTCAAAATGGCTGCCAGGAGGGCTGCTGGGAGTTGTAGTCTTATTTACTTAGGCAAAGGAGTTGTAGTCAAGTGGTCAGGTGCAAAACAGAGAAAATTTATTTGTTTGTAATCAGGGATTCCATCATACACAGGATATAAGTGGAAAACAAAAATACAGGATTTTTACTCCAACGCAAAAGCTTTAACTTTTCAAAAGAAGCAGTCACAACGTTGCCTGTGTTCAGTAAATGCAGCTTATTCCAAAAACTTAAGCTTCACAAAAACTTCTCTTTTATAGGAACCTTATTTCTTGAAGCAAAACAGCTTTTAGAATGTCCTCTGATTATTCCCTTCAGCTTTCGGCTTCACAATATCATTTGAATATAACATTCAGCTGTTTCCTTCTGCTGTGCCTTTCACACAAGTCAAGATTCTCTTATTTATTTATTTATTTAACATGTTTTGTATCCCGCCTTTTCCTTCAATCAAAGCGGTTAATACAGCACAAAGTTAAACAAAGGTGAGGGAAACATACATTGCATTATCATTACATCACAACAAAACACTAGGAGTACAAACAGGGAACACAGTACATAACTTACATTACATTACCTTACATTAACTACAAACAGCATATCGCTGAACAGAATGAGCATATAGCAGCAGATAGTGGGTCTCGCACGGTCCACCGCCTAAGGGCCACGCCAAAGGGCCCTCTTGCGAGGCCCTCAGGCGCGGGCCCGCAAGGCACGGGCGTGCCATTGCTGAAGGGATTTTAAATGATTTGAAAAGTGCTCAGATTGGCTGCAGTTTTCTCTCACACACAGTTCCCAACTAAGTAGGCACAGCTGATTCTCTTATAGCATTCACACTTTAAAAGGCTCTACAGTTTAGCATTCTTCCAAGCTAGAGGCTTGGCAATAAGCACACTGCATTTCACATGAGTTATCTTCCATATCTCCTATTTCCATTTCTTCAACACTGTCCCTTTCACACTTATCCAAGGGTACCTGTAGGGAGAGCTGACTATTTTCTTTCTGGATCAAATCATTCAGCTTTTTGAGAAGGACTTGCTTCTGCCCTAACTCTTCTGCAAGGTGAGCCAAGTGATAGTCAGTTAAATCTTCCCTCTTTATTCTGGGATTTAGCTGGCAACTAGAATTAGCTTTTATCTCAGATGCTAATTCTCCTAAGCCTTTTATAGAGATGAACTGAGGAGGACACACTTGCCTTAAATCAGGAGTATTCAGCAATTCTCTTTGTCTTGTATGCAAGTCATGCTGTCTTCCGTCTGCAGAGAATTCCCTTGATTGAAACAGCCTTCCTTTCAGCTGGGACTGCCTTGGAACTTTTCCAATCAGTTTCCCCTGTTCTCTTGGAAGCTTAAACTCAGCAGCCTTTCTATCTCTCAAGGTTCCTTGCTGGCTTTCTCCCTGGCTGTAACACTTCTTAGAGCTGCCTTCTCTTAAAGGTTCAACAATACCTTCTTCAGCTCCACCTTTCCTTATTCTCTCAGGCGTTCTCTCCTCCCTTTTGGCTGTACTTGGCACGCTTCTGCCTGCTCCTGGGCTCTCCGTGCTTGTACTCGTTCTCCTCCCTGAGTTTCTAAAAGTCAGCTTTTTAAACTGATCTTCTTCCTGTGCCACGCCTTGCTCCCAGCACATGTGAGCAGAGTCAGGCTTCTCTCTACCCCTGACGTGCTGCTGTGGGCGGGGCTTAAGGGTGACTATGTTGTGAGTCAGAGACTCCTGGTTACCGGGGAAACCCTGGATGCTTTCAGTTTTAAAGGTGCAGGGCTCATTTCCCTGTGTATCCATAGCCTCAGTATTGCTTTCCTCACCACAAGTTGTTCTTTAAGAAGCAACATATCTTATTTGAAGGATTGACTGTCCGTATGTTTCCAGATCTCTCCAGGGAAACTCAGAGGAGGCGACAGGACTTTCTTCTCTTGCGTTCTGGGGTTCAGCAATTGGGAAGGTTTTTTTTTCTAAAGTACCCTTGTAAGTGTCTGATTAAATATCAGTCTGATTCCTTTATTTTTTATGAACCTTCCCAATTGCTGGACTTTATAAATGCCTGTCATCCGGAGATTGCGGATGCCCCCTCCTCTGCCTCTGTCTGAGCATAGTAGGTTCCGACTGTTAAGTACACCTCTTATTTCCTTTCAGATTTACTGGATGTCTTTTGTTTTCTTCTTATAGTATCCTCCCTGTTTTGGGGGCTAGAGTGAGCTGGGTACTGAATTTTTATTACATGTATAGTTGTGGGACCTTTCAGGTCATATGATGTTCTGTTGCCTTATCCATCTCAGTTTTTGCTTCAAGAGGATTCTTGATATGTTATGTATAAATTTATAAATATTAAATTTAAAAAAAAAGAAAAAAGACTATAAAAAGAAAAGAAAGAGGCTTACAAGGGCCATGACATAACCAAAGCAACCCTCTACCATGTGGAGGCATGGTTGATAACTAATTACCCCTTAATTTACACCGCTTTTGAAATATAATTATGTAGGGGTTTCCACTTAAGCCAGGTAGAGGGCATGGAAGTTGTACCATAACGTGGCATTTGTGCGTATTTACAACATAAGCATAAACGATTCCACCATTCGTGCCAGTTGAGATCTGCCGTATGTTTCCAGTTGGCAACAACGAGATGCAGCGCCGCTCCCATCATGAAGTCAAATAAGAAATGACAATCCCTCTGTAACGATGAGATGCCAGTTGTTGACCGGAAAACTATAATAGACCAAGGGAGAGTGGCCCTGAATCCCAAGACCTCTTGGATTCAGTTCCAAATCGAAATCCAATAGGACTAAACATTAGGGCAATCATATACCACATGTTTTAAAGTGTCAACATCTCTCTGACAAGACCAACATTCATTTCCAACTGATTTATCCCACTTGGAAACCTTTATCGGGGTAAAATGAGCTCTGTGTGCAAAGAAATATAGAGCTTGGGAGATAGAAGCAGACTGAGAGACTCTAACTAGCTTACCCCAGAATTTCACCCACGCTTCCAGAGAGTCTCCCCAGTGTCATGTTTCCCATCAGCGTCAGCGGGCTTAACAGAGCCATGAGGGAGAAACTCTCTCTTCGTGGCTCTGAAAGCCGGCGCTGAGAGGGACTGATGCAGAGAGGGAGGACTCTGCCGGGCAGGGGGGGGGCCCCCACGGGACACTTGATTCTGCCGCTGCCACAGAAGCAGCAGCAGCAGCCAGTTTGGGGTTTCTTGTTTAATTTTCCCTGGGTTGATGGGGGGGAGGGGGGTTAGGACTGGCTATGGGCTGATGGGGGGTTAGGACTGGTAATGGATTATGGGGGGGCTAAGACTGAAAATGGAGTGATGGGGGTTACGACTGGCAATGGGCTATGGGGGGGCTAGGACTGGAAATGGACTGATGGGTGGGTTAGGACTGGAGGTGGGCTGATGGGGGGATAGGACTGGTAATGGGGTAATGGGGGGCATTAGGACTGGACATGGTCTGATGGGGATGGTTAGAACTGGAGGTGGGCTGATGGGGGGATAGGACTGGTAATGAGGTGATGGGGCTAGGACTGGTAATGGGCTGGGGGGGTTGCTAGGACTGGAAATGGGCCCAGTGCAAGGGGGGCTTGAACTGCAAATAGCTGATGGGGAGGGGCTTGGAATGGAAATGGGCTGTGAGGGGAGGGAGCTAGGACTGGAAATGGGCTGAGTTGGGGGGAGCTAGGACAGGAAATGGGCTGTTGGAGGGGCTAGGATAGGGCTGGAAATGGGCTGTTGGGGGGTGCTAAGATTGGAAATGGGCTGTGATGGGGGCTTGGATTGAAATGGACTCATGGAGGGGCTAGAACTGGAAGTAGGCTCATGGGGGGCTTGAATTGGAAATGGGCTGAGTGGAGGGGAGCTAGGATGGTGGGGCTAGGAAATTACTAGAAATGGGCTGATGGGGGGCTGGGATTGGAAATGAGCTGATGGAGGGACTCGGATAGGACTGGAAATGGATGGGGGTGCTAGGACTGGAAATGGGCTGATGGTGGGGCTAGGATAGGACTGGAAATGCGCTGATGCGGGGACTAGAAGGGAGCGGATGCTGGGTGGGGCTGGAACTAGAAGGGAGCTGATGTTGGGGAGGATTAGAATGGGACGGGGCTGGGAGAGTGAAATGGAGAGGGGGAAATATTTTGAGTGGGAGGGAAGAAAAAGTACAATTGGCTGGGTATTGGGAGAGTAAGTGGGGATTGAGGATGGAGGGATAAAATTTGAGTGGATAAAATAGGAATGAGGAAATAGCAAAAGGAGAAAGATTAGTATGTTAAAGCAGATGTAGAGAGAGAATGGAAAAAAACTAGAAGAGAGAAGAAAGGACAAATGGACAGCAGACGATGGAGAGTTAGCAGAAGACACGAAGAAACCAGAAGAAAGTGGCTGGAGCAATTGTAACTGAAAAAAATGCACAAAAGGTAGAAAAATCTCTCTTTATTTTGAATTTATTAACTGGAATATGTCAGCTCTGGGAAATGTGCATCATTAACTTCTGCGCTTTGTTTAGTACAAGAGGAAAGTAATTTATAGTTTTATTTCTACAGTGTTGTTGTATATTCCAAGTTTGGCTTTTGGGGTTCCCAGTTTAATTATTGTCTTCCTATTTCTAAATTGTGATTCCTTGTTTGGTGATGGTCTATGTTCTGCATGTGTAACTGAGCTGAGGTATTCTGTTTATGTAATTCCTATTTGACATTGCCACTTGTTCTCTTTCCCCAGTAGGTCATGTATTCTTATTCTCTGAAATGTATTGGTTTAATATTTGCAGTGTTGCCTTTTGATAGGTAGAGTATGGTGCTTTGTGAGTCCTGGTAGTGCTGTTATGATACGGCGGGTTTGCTATGGGTTCTAAATGGGCAGTGTTTGTTTGTAGTAGTTCCTAATGTGCCTGGTGGTTAGCACTGTATTATAGTAATGTAGAAATCTTTTAGTCTTTCTTTATCCATACACTCATTAAGAGGCATGTTTACCAAAAGTTAGTATATGGTAACATTATGCAAATGAGGCCCCTTATGCAAATGAGGTCCAGCGCCGAGTCTCCGCACATGGCCCCGCACCCCCCTTGGGCCACCCCTGCACATCACTAATTAGATAACAGGATATTGGGCTATCTTAAGAGAGTCATAGTTCCTTGCACTATTTCCCCACACGTTATTGAATTTCTTTCCTTTGATATTTATTTATTTATTTATTTGCAGTCTCTTTTATACCGCGCTATTCAACATCAGTGCGGTTTACAATGAACATAAGAGTTGCACATCTCAATTTCGTGATTTGTGCTTACAGTGAAACAGGTATAATAACTTGGGTATACATTAAACAGGAAAATTAAACTTGGGTATGCATTAAGCAGGTATAACAGGTAAAATAGGGTATAAATAACCAGTCCCTTAACAAGGAGACACGATGAATAAATACAGTCTACTTTATGCAACAATATAATGAGTTATGCGGCACTGCATAAATTTCTCATGGTGGTTGGAGGGGAAGGTGTGATTGCGAGTGATCAGTCTGGGAATGTGACGTGCATGAGTTTGAGGTGCTGCATTGAGATGTGAGAGTGGGTGAGTGTGGGGAGAAGACTGCATCATCGTAGTGATGAAGAAAGAGGTGCCGTTTCAGTGCCTTCCTAAATTGGGAGAGTTCACTGATGGTTCTGATAGTTGCTGGTAGTGCGTTCCAGCAGGATGGAGCAAAGAAGGAGAAGGCTCTGGATCTAGTGAATTGAGAACACTTTGTGCTTGCCTTAGGTAATATGAGAGTATTTGCGGCATTCGATCTCCTTGCTCGGTTGGGAGGTGTGATTGAAATTAGATCAGTAATGGCAGTAGCAGGGTATTTATTGATGGCTTTATGGGTCATAATTAGGATCTTGAATGAGATCCTGGCTTGTATGGGTAGCCAGTGCAATTGTTTTAGTATTGGGGTAATATGAGAACTTCTTGAGGCTCCATGAAGGATTCTTGCAGCTGAATTCATTATGCAAAGAATATGCAAAGATATGAGCAGAAATTACATTGCATCAATCCCCAACACAAACCTTCATGATGCTTTGTTTTACTTAAACTGTTAGATTTCCCAGGTACACACTAGTTCTAACTCAGCTGCCTATACCAGCTGAGACTAACCGTGGGTGCCATCCTCACTCCACCCCTGCAACGCCCCAACACTAGGCGATTAGTGTCAGGGCACTCAGATGACTTCAGAGGGGATATTCAGTGGCCCAAACCAGATGTGTGCCACTTAGGGTTGCCAACTGGCCGGTTTTCAGCCGGCCTGGCCGGTTTTTCCACGGCCAGGCCGGCTGCCGGCGCAGAGGCAAAACCGGCCCTTTAAAAGCCGGGTTTTTTGCTCTGGCCGCAAGATCGGGAGCGGCCTGAGCAAAAAAAACGGCTTTTCTCCGCTTCAGAGGGAGCCGGGGAAGCCCGCGCGAGGCCCCGGCTCCCTCTGAACAGCCACCAGCGTGAAGAGCCTTTACCTTCACGCTGGCGTCTGTTCCTGTGAAGCCGCGAATGCTGGGAAAGGTTAAAGGGCAACCTTTAACCTTTCCCAGCATTCGCGGCTTCACAGGAACAGCCGCCAGTGTGAAGGTAAAGGCTCTTCACGCTGGTGGCTGTTCAGAGGGAGCCGGGGCCTCGCACGGGCTTCCCCGGCTCCCTCTGAAGCCTCAGGCAGCCGCGATGCTGGTCCGGGGGGGGGGGGGGGACAAGGACTGCATGGGCTGTGATGGGGGGACCTGGACTGGAAAAGGGCTAAGGGGGGGGACTTGGACTGGAAAAGGGCTAAGGGGGGGGGGGACTTGGACTGGAAAAAGGCTAAGGGGGGGGGACTTGGACTTGGACTGGAAAAGGGCTAAGGGGGGGGACTTGGACTGGAAAAGGGCTAAAGGGGGGAACTTGGAATGGAAAAGGGCTAAGGGGGGGACTTGGACATGAAAAGGGCTAAAGGGGGGGACGTGGACTGGAAAAGGGCTAAGGGGAGGGGACTTGGACTGGAAAAGGGCTAAAGGGGGGGACTTGGACTGGAAAAGGGCTAAGGGGTGGGGGGACTTGGACTGGAAAAGGGCTAAAGGGGGGGACTTGGACTGGAAAAGGGCTAAGGGGGGGGGGGGACTTGGACTGGAAAAGGGCTAAAGGGGGGAACTGGACTGTAAAAGGGCTAAGGGGGGGGGGACATGGACTGGATCTGGGTTGGGATGGGGGTGGAGGGGACCTGGACCAGAAAAGGGCTATGGGGGGGGAACTTGGACTGGAAATAGGCTGTGATGGGGGGGGGGGGACCTGGACTGTAAAAGGGTTATGGGGGGGGGGGACATGGACTGGAAATGGGTTGTGATGGGGGTGGAGGGGACCTGGACTGGAAAAGGGCTATGGGGGGGGGGGAACTTGGACTGGAAATGGGCTATGGTGGAGGAAGGGGGATCTTGGACTGGAAATAGGCTGTGATTAGGGGGGCTAGGACTGCAAATGGGCTGTGATGGTGCGGGGGGACTCGGACTGCAAATGGGCTGTGATGGTGCGGGGGGACTCGGACTGCAAATGGGATGTGATGGTGGGGGGGCCTAGGACTGGAAATAGGCTGTGATGGGGGACTTGGACTGGAAATGGGCTGTGATTGGGGGGGGGAGCTAGGACTGGAAATGGCCTGTGATGTGAGGGCTAGCACTGGAAATGGGCTGATGAAGAGCTGGAATAGGACTGGAAATGGGCTGATGTGGGGCATGGGAGAATGGGACTAGAAGGGAGTGGATGCTGGGTGGGTCTAGAACTATAAGGGAACTGATTTGGGGGGAGGACTAGAATGGATGGGGAATGAGAATAGAGAGGGGAAAAATATTTTGTGTGGAAGAAAAGTCTATGATGGGCCGGTATTGGGAGAGTAAGAGGGGCTTGAGAATGGAAGGGTGAAATTTAAACGGATGATAAAGGAATAAGGAAAGAATTGGGGGAAAGAGCAAAGGGAAACAATCAGTATGTTAAAGCAGAAATAGAGAGAGAATGGAAAACATCTGAAAGAGAAGAAAGGACAAATGGATAGCTCGCAGAAGACACGAAGAAACCAGAAGAAAGTGACTGGAGCAATTGCAACTGAAAAATAAAACGCCCAAACAGAAGGTAGAAAAATACTTTTTATTTTGAATTTATTAACTGGAATATGTCTGGTCTGGGAAGTGTGTATTGCTAACATCTTTGCGTTTTTGTTTAGTGCAAGAGGAAATTACTTTATAGTTTTATTTCTCCAGTGTTGTACATTTCATGTTTGGATTTTGGGGTTCCCAGTTTAATTATTATCTGACCAAGGAAGTTAGCCTACACGTATCCTCGGTAATTTTTGTGGGTGGGGCTGGGGGCGGGGCAGGGGTGGGACTAGGGGCGGAGAATGGGTGGAGCATGGCGAGCCACAGGTGTCGGGTTTTTCTCGGTGAAAAAGTTGGCAACCCTAGTGCCACTGAATATGCCGCTCGGCGAGATTAATGCGGTTTGCAGGTCTGTGTTAATCCTCTTTGAATATATCCCCCACAATGTCTTTCCACAGCTCATGGGAAGAATTTTGCATTTCTGTTGATTTTTTTTTCATATTTTATTTCAAACATTTCTTGTTTTCTTTATCCATTGTTATGGTCTTGCTGCTTTCTCTGCTTTAGCCCAGCTGACGTGCCAAAGAAGTGCACAGCAGATCGGCAGCAGATAAAGCATTGAATGTGCAAAGAACGCAGTCAGGCAACATTGTGGATGCAGCGACCACCACCCACTGAGGTGGCATTAGCTGTATGCGTGCTGTCTGCATATCCAACAGTTATCACACGCTGTTGAGGCCCTCGGTAACCGCACATTGCAGACACACCCACTCTCTGCCCTAATCTTGCCCACTTCTGCAGATAATACCGCAATTTTCTACGCTATTTGCAGAAAGAGCGTTATCGGCAATCACCCCCAAGTTTACACGTCTTCCATATCACCATTACAGAGCTCTGCCTTTTTCTGATCTAAGAAAAATCTCAACTGATTAGGTTCAAAAAAGTATATAAATTTGTAGCATATCTAATTTGGCATTTACAAGAGTAATTTAAAGCAAGGGCCAGAAGGTTTCAAAGCTAGAAAATTAAATCTACAAGACTGAGTTTCTTATGATACATTTGGAAGCATTCTTACAACACATCCTAAAACATTTTTCTCATAAGGGAAAAAACATTTCAAAAAGCCAATTGCAATCAGATTTTGAAAGCATTGTTAAAATAAGTGTGGCTTTCCCAGTTACCTAAGGAAGCAAATCTGCTGACAAATTACCCAGAGAAGCGTTAGATTTAAAATTTGGAAGTCTAGTTTCCTTCTGTATGTGAAGACCAGGGCCAGGTGGCCGCCAAGGGCAGTGGACCCCAGTGGCAGCACGCCATGATTTGTGCTACTACTTTGGTGCCCATGGCAGGACAAACACTTTGGTACCCGCAGTGCGAAAACCATGGCCTGCCACTCCCGCCCTCCTCGAACGCAACTTCCTGTTGGAGAGGGGTAGGTGTCGCAAGCCATTAGTGTGCACACGGGCATCGAAGCACATGGCCTGCCAGTGCACCGAAGCAGCTTCACAACCCCCCCCCCCCCCCACTTTCAAAATGAAGAGTCATGCGCTGCCGCCACCGCTGCTATCGCCGCCCCCTCCCCTCCCCTTCCCCCTCCCCACAGAAGATGGATTCGAACAGTGAAGGGGGTGGCTTCTGTCTGGGGGCAGAAACCCTTGGGCCGGCCCTGATGAAGACTACAGTAGTAGCGCCTTTAGAAGGCAAGTAATAAACAGAAAGTATTGGAGTTAAAAGGATTCTGGGACTTACAATAATTCTCTGAGGTAACTTTTAAAAAGGATCAAACCTGAAACATTAGAAAGAACAGGAAAATGTAATATTCCTATATTAGAACGCTTTGATGTACTTTCAGTACTTTGTAATTTGCAAAGTAGAGTCATATTATTCTTGATTTGCTGAAGTCACTTTTTATTGCTTATCTTCCAAAGCAACTTATGATCTTTAGTTCAACTTACAAGGATGGAAAAAGACTTCAGAGATTGCTATCAGCAGACCCAGGGCGTTTATATCTCAAAATATCACTGGTCATAAAAAATCTTCCACCTTCAAATTTTTTTCAACTATTCATGTATAAGTAGGTAATGCTATGTGCAACATTATGTGCTCATGACTCAAAATTTTCAATATAGCAACAAAAATGCAACCCTTATGGATACTTCCCCCAAGAAAGCAATGTTCACCTCCCTTAGAATGGTGTCATCTTCACTTATTCATACTCCATTCCCAGTCGGACGCTGTCAGCGTTTTGCCATATGCTGCATCAGGGAGGTGTTTCCTGAACAAACAGCAAAAACACAAATCAGCACATAGTCTTACATATATGGAAGCATTGTCCATTATACACTATGAGGCCAATTCTGTGGGTGCACGTCCGGGCCATCCGGATGCCAAGAAATCCAGATAGCCCGGAGGTGCACCTGATTCTGCTCCACGGGAACAAAATCGCGGCATTGGGCCTAGATGTCCAGGCCTTGCCCCAATTCTGACATCCCGGACGTCCAGGCACTTCCCCGGCTAGCTCAGCCTTGCTCCTGCATGGAACCGCGGTGCCATGGCGTCCCTTTGCTGTGGCACTGCGGCTCCATGCAGGAGCCCCGATAGCCTGCACCGCACAAAATGCCCCATTCTCCACCGCTTGACCCCCGATCGGGCCTTCTAAGGCCGGGATCGGGTGGCGGGGCCCCCCTGCAGCCAGCTACCCATTTGTGGGGGCCCGATAGTGCTATCCTCTGATGCAGGGGGGACATTCTTTCTCCGAGGTGGAATAAGTCCCCCCGTCTATCCTGGTGAATCCAGACGTGCAGGGCCGTGACCGGAATCGGCCCTGTACGTCCGGGTTGTGTGCCCCACCCCTGGCCTACTCACTCTGCTCCCCATTGCAGCCTCTGTCCAGAGCTCTGCATACATCTCTTATGTTTGTGTGGGGAGCTTTGGGCAGGGAATAGGGGCCCAGGAGAATAGCGGGGATGTACGTCCACATTGGACCACTTTGACAGATAAAGCAGTATAGAAAAGGTGTTAAACAAATACACAAAAATGTTTTACATGAACACTCAACTAGAAAGATGTTGTAGCCAATCACATCAAAATCAACGAATTAAACACTGCCTTTCCTTCATTCGTATCACATCATCAATGGGAGACTATTCACAAAAAAGCTCCCCCAGAAAACATTTCTCACATTCAACCTAATCTCTCCTGACTATATCCAACCAGCTAAACCAATCTCATTCAAAAAATGCTGATCTCACGCCAGTGCTATAAGCACATTGCTGTACCAACACCAGCTATTATCCTAATATCCACACTCTCTCAACTCCCACTTGCACAACTGGCACTCAAACATTAGCCACACAACACAACAAATCTCAATAAAACATAGTTAACGTCCATCCCCTCAATCTCCTATCTCAGTGTAAAGGAGCAGTCTTGTGGTTAGAACAGCAACCTAGAATCAAGAAAGACCAGGGTTCAAATCCCACTGACTCTCTCTGTGTCAAGTGCAATCTTAGATTGTAAGTCCGACAAGGAAATGCTGTAGGACCTGATCTACTAGTAGGAAGGTGTGAACTAAAATAAACTTAAAAAAACTTCCAAACAATAGAAAGAATGACATCAATAATACCCCAATCGCACAAAGATGTTCTCAACACAGGACTTAAACCACACCTGTAGCTGTCCCCTACCCAAGAAATATAGCTGCTTATGCTGATCTATATATAATACACAATATAATTCAAACCTCCATTGAACTTAACAGATACTTACTTAAATATAGGTGAACACTAAACACTATGCCAGATGACCTCAAATAACAGCCAGAGCTATAAAAGGCCGAACAACGGTCTTCCAGTATAACGGCCCAAAAGGCCTGTACTAGATAGCTCTCATGTCAAAAGAGCTTTTTTGAGAGCGCGATATGCTCAACATTCGCTGTTACTGCAATATCATTCATCTAAGGAGGATGAAGCACTGACATGTGTTTTGCCATATGTTTCTGGTGTTCAGAAGATTGTGAAGGTGATCCAGAAACATTGGGCTGTATTACAACTACATGCTTGTTTGGAGGCCCCATTAAGGATAGCCTTTACAAGAGGTAGGACCTTGGGGGAATTGTTAACTAATTAACAAGGATTGTCATCAAACGTGAATGCTGAGTTGAAAGGCCATTATGCCTGCTCATGATGTAGTTGGTGTGATTCTGCGTTAACTGGATCGAGTTGGACTCGTCCTACTGATAGAGTATTTATATCGGAACAACACTCTTCATGTGATACTATGGGTGTAGTGTATATGATTATGTGTCCTTGTTTGATGATTTATGTAGGTTGCACTACAAGAAAAATTCGTACTCGGCTGACGGAGCATAAGAGTTGTATTAGTAATAAGGCTGAGTCTGTGTCATTAGTGACACATTAGAGGTGATGTCAGCATTTAATTAGTAATATCAGATAGCGGGTTTTAGAACATCTACCGCAGACTTGGAGGGGAGGTAATTACTGTATAAGAAACAGTTAGTGATCCATGAACACCTGTGGATGCACAGAATTGGATCCATTGAGCCTGTGGGTTTAAATCTATCTAATTGGTTTGTATTGTGGCAAAGGAGGAGCTTCTGATCATATGACCAGTTGATATGGAAGCCTGGTATATATGGGTGGTTGCACAGCTTGGGAATACTCAGCCTTTTAAGGGATGTTTGAAGTGATATCTTTGTAAAATTTTCCCCTGAAGCAGATAAGTGCTTTATCTCTTATCGAAACACAATATTGTGTCGGGTATTGGATATTACCGAACACAATTTAAGATAGCTATCCAGAGGGTCGCCATGAGTCGACTCCGACTCGACGGCACTTAACAACAACAACATTGGATATTGTGTGTAGATATCATTTAAATTGTGTAAATGAATGCTTGTTAATGTGCATTCTTGTTTTAAAGGCTGTTTAAATTGTCATGACATGACCTATGATGAGAGTTGAGCTACCTAGTACAGACCTTTTGGGCCATTATACTGGAAGACGTTGTTCGGCTTTGTATAGCTCCGGCTGTTATTTGAGGTCATCTGGCATAGTGTTTAGTGTTCACCTCTATTTAAGTGAGTATCTGTTAAGTTCAGTGGAGGTTTGATTTATATTGTGTATGATTTGTTACCTTCAATGTTGGCCTGGGGATTTATATATAATGACATGAACAACAAACCATGTAATAATGCTAGATGTAAACATCTCCAAAATAGACTCTCAGGGGTGCTGAATATGTCTTAACATCACACCCATTCCAATACAGCATTCCATACACAACGCTCACCATTCATACCTGCCAGTCATGCTACCAAAACAAACATATTATACTTATAAGATATCCTGTCAACACTTATATTATGCACCGTACACACAAATCCACAAGTGATTTGTGTGTTTGGTGCATATTATAAGCGATAACAGAATGAATATCTTATACTTTCTGCTCACAAGTTTGCAGTCTACTCTCAAACTTTACAAAAAGTCATGCTGCAACATAACTTAATAATTAGTTTCTCCAAACAAGCAAGAGCTTTTAGAATTAAAGCAGTAGAACCTTAACGTAAATCGTGATTTTGATCCACCACATCAAAAAAATTCTACTTTTGCATAGAATTATTTTTAGATGACTCATCACACTTATACTGAGAATTACCCTTGGTATAATTAAAAGTAACATCATTGCCTCAAGATGATAGCTTGGAACAAACTACTGCAGAGATGATCTCGTCAAAATTGGCAGATACCCATAGAGACAACACCATCACAACCTCATTCACCATCTGTGCAGCAGGTTGTCTCTCCAGATGACCAAGATCATTCCTCAAGATTCCAAGCAGCCGATATCTCACACCAATGAAATGCCTTCAAGGCACATAAACCCACCCATGACTCAACCACAGAGTCTAGCGCATCCTCCACAGCCTTCAAAGATTCCAATAATTCCTCATCCGAATCTTCAGGAAAGTAATCCTGAATTGTGGCTTCCTTCAAATGAGCCCAAATCCAAAAGCTGTGCCGGGGAAGACTGCTGTGGCAACTTAGAGACTTGAACAGAATCAGGGTTGGGGGCTGGAGAGCTACTGGGAGACACTGTTTGCTTATGGCTTCCCAGATTTCCAGTATTATCCCCGTCTTTCTTTTTCTTCAAAAAAGGAAAATAAGGTGATACCGTTTTATTGGACTAACCTAATACATTTGTAGACTAGCTTTTCAAGGTAAAACCGTCCTGACCTGAAGAAGAAGGTTTGATCTTCGAAAGCTAGTCTACAAATATATTAAGTTAGTCCAATAAAAAGTACAATTTCATCGAGTAGCCTAATGATTAGAGCACCTGGCTTGGAAACCAAGAGACAAGGGTTTGATTCCCACTAGCACTCCTCGTGGCCTTGGGCAAGTCACTTAACCCTCCATTGCCTCAGGAAAAATCCAAGTCATCAATGTTCCTGTTTAATGTACATGACCAAGTTTAAGTTACAATGTAAACCTTTGCCTGAAAAGATGAAGCATTAAAAAGAACCCTTATAAATTTTCCTTTTCTATTTAACTACCATTATAGTGGACTAACACGGTTTCCACACATCTTTATTCAATAAAGGAAGGATACTGGTGGGTTTTCCCTATAAGATAAACCCAGACCACTGGTGGGTTTTCCCTATAAGATAAACCCTTTCTCCTAGCCATAATAAAGCAGGTACTGGAGTGAAGACCTGGAAAAGACAGCTAGCATGCGACCCTCTTAGCAAAACTGGTAAAATCTGAGACGTGTGCTGGCAGCCATATTTGAAACAGAACCTCGGAAATTACTTCTTTTAAGTACTTTTCTATGCTATGATGAAAGACATGGAAGTTTAAGATTTGGTTGGATTACTTAGCCAGAGGGATGGAAGATTACAGTATACCTCATTCTCCTGTGACAAAAAACTAAGGAAGTACTGTGTTTCAATTTAAAACCACATAGCACACATTTTTCAATGACCTCTAGAGTTCAGTTGTTAAACAGCATTCTCAAGTCCAAGCTAAGCTATTGCAACCAACCATGCCCTAAGTCTGTTCCAACCTCGTAATTACTTATATTAATATCTGTTTCTTAGCGAGAGACAGATGCATCTCTGGGATCCAGCTCAAATATCATTCAGTATTCTCAAACAATTAGAACAAAAACAAATTAACATTAGGCTTTCGCATTTTCTAACCCCCATTAAAGAAGCATAAATCATTTCTTTCTACCAGGACTTTTCATGTTAAACTGTAAATCTCATTATGAGAACAGAATGAAATATAGACTGTATCTATCATTAACTTTCTCAGCATGTTTAGATTCTCTAAGGGAAATCCACCCATCATTTAGCCAAGAACAAACAGTTCCATTATTATTTTAGTCTGTTTAATATTATTTCTTTTCCCTAATTTATCATTTTCAACTTTAATAGGCAAATTTTTACCTCTGTCCTTTATGTTCCTTCAGTTTTACCTCCAAGGGTGTTCTGTGAATTTTTTGAAAAATATGAACGTGATTCTATAAAACCAGTCCAATAAAAAAGTGTCATCTTATATAAATTTGTTTATCTGTCTGTTAACATTTATTTCCACACAAAATATTTATAAGCAAATTAATTTCAGAGGCAAGCTCGCAGGAACCAGTTGTTCTGCCTGTGTTCATAAGAGAGCAAACTGGATTGGCCGTATGGTCCTTATCTGCAGTCATGTGTGTATGTCTCACTACAAGCACTGTGCACTTCACCGATTAATCCCTGGTGCAAAGGTATCTGGATGGGGGACAACCCTCAAGTGCACAGGGACACGAGCTCTCGTTCTGTCAAAAGCACAAGGGTCAATGAGGAAGACAGCATGTAATGCACTGCTTTCGTTTGCAACACTGCAATGTGTTATTCCATAGTCAGGGCCGGTGCTACCATGAGGCAAATTAGGTGGTCACCCAGAGCGGCAGCCCTTCAGGGGGCAACAACTGCTGCCTCTCTCTGGGGCCTACAGCGATGACAATAGCTAGGAAAAAACAATGTAGCACTTACCTAAAGTCTCTGGTGCTGCATCACAGTTTCTGTCATTTGTTATCTACTGGTTCCACCCCTCTCTGACGGAGACTTCCAGTGTGCATAAACCTCTCACCTCTAGTTCCGTAACACACACTCCCAGCAATTGGAACTATCTCATTTCCCCTTAGATCCTGCCATACAAAAATATATAAATATTAAAACTGTGGTATCATCATGTTCCCCCGCTAAAGACTTTGAAGCGTGTTTACTGAAATGCACTAACAGTTCCCGTGGCCTTTAGCACCCGGTAAACGCTAAGTGCATGACAGGACAGGGACTGGGTGGATTTAGGGTGAAGAGTGGGCATTGACTGCACATCATGGTTGGTGCAGTATCATTAGCATATGCTAATCAGATGTATCTACCACCACTTTAATGGGTGGCATTAAGTCCATCCACGTTAATTGCCATTTCCAGTCCTATTCCAGCTCCCCATAAACTCATTTGCAGCCCATTTCCAGTCCCAGCTTACCCTCCCATAACAGCCCATTTCCAGTCCTAGCCCCCCATCACAGCCCATTTCCAGTCCTAGCCCCCCATCAAAACCCATTTCCAGTACTATTCCAGCCCCCATCAGCCCATTTCCAGTCCAAGCTCCCCCTCATCAGCCTGTTTCCAGTCAAAGCTTCCCCCCAATCACAGTCCCAGTCCTAGCCCCCATCACAAACCATTTCCAGTCCCAGCTTACCCTTCCATCATAGCCCATTTCCAGTCCTAGTCCCCCCATCACAGCCCATTTCCAGTCCTATTCCAGACCCCATCAGCCCATTTCCAGTCCAAGCTCCCCCTCATCAGCCCATTGCTAGTCCTATTCCAGCTCCCCATCAGCCCATTTCCAATCCTAGCCCCACCATCAGTCATTTCCAGTCCAAGCTTCCCCCATCAACCCAGGTCCAGTCTAAGCTTCCCCCCAATCACAGTCCCAGTCCTAGCCCCCATCACAGCCCATTTCCAGTCCCAGCTTACCCTTCCATCACAGCCCATTTCCAGTCTTAGCCCCCCCAATCACAGCCCATTTCCAGTCCTAGCCCCCCCCATCACAGCCCATTTCCAGCCCCCATCAGCCCATTTCCAGTCTTATTCCAGCTCTCCATCAGACCATTTCCAATCCTAGCCCCACCAGCAGTCATTTCCAGTCCAAGCTTCCCTCCCATCAGCCCATTTCCAGTCTAAGCTTCCCCCCCAATCACAGCCCCAGTCCTAGCCCCCCCATCACAGCCCATTTTCAGTCCCAGCACCCCCATTCACAGCCCATTTCCAGTCCCAGCTTCCCCCCCATCACAGCCCATTTCCAGTCCTAGCCCCCCCCCCCATCACAGCCCATTTCCAGTCCTATTCCAGCCCCCATCAGCCCATTTCCAGTCCTATTCCAGCTCTCCATCAGCCAATTTCCAATCCTAGCCCCACCATCAGTCATTTCCAGTCCAGGCTTCCCGCCCATCACAGCCCATTTCCAGTCCTAGCCCCCCCCCCCATCACAGCCCATTTCCAGTCCTATTCCAGCCCCCATCAGCCCATTTCCAGTCCTATTCCAGCTCTCCATCAGCCCATTTCCAATCCTAGCCCCACCAGCAGTCATTTCCAGTCCAGGCTTCCCTCCCATCAGCCCATTTCCAGTCCTAGCGCCCCCCCCCCCCCCCACCAGCTGAAGAGCCCCATGGCTGTCTAGGGGCTTCAGAGGGAGCTGGGAAAGCCCACGCAAGGCCCCGACTCCCTCTGCACAACCACCAGCATGAAGAGTGTTTTCCCTCACGCTGGCGGATGTTTCAGTGAAGTGCACTGAATGCCGGGAAAGGTTAAAGGGCATTTCCCAGCATTCAGTGTGCTTCACAGAAACAGCCGCCAGCGTGAGGGAAAACACTCTTCACACTGGTGGCTGTGCAGAGGGAGCAAGGGCCTCGCGGAGGCTTCCCTGGCTCCTTCTGAAGTCATCCATTTGTGCGAGTATGAAGTTCTCATGGGGCCCACTGAAGCGCGGGGCCCCGTGTGAACAACATTCTCTCACAATGTATGGGCGGGCCCTGCCTAGGTGCAGAACTTTGCACTTGTCCACATTAAATTTCATCTGCCATTTGAACCTCCACTCTTCCAATTTATCAAAGTCCTCTTGCAATTTTTCACAATCCTCTTGAGTTTTAACAACTTTGAATAATTTGGTATCATCTGCAAATTTGATGACCTCACTTGTTAGTCCCATTTCAAGGTCATTTATGAATATGTTAAAAATCAGCGGATCCAGCACAGATCCCTGGAGTACATCTTTGTTAGTGATATAGCGGAAGGGCTGTCGGGTAAGGTTTGCCTTTTTGCAGATGATACCAAAATCTGCAATAGAGTAGACACCCAGGAAGGTGTAGATAACATGAGGACAGATCTAGCTAAGCTTGAAGAATGGTCTAGAATTTGGCAGCTGGGATTTAATGTTAAAAAATGTAAGGTCATGCATTTGGGCTGCAGCAATCCAAGGGAGCAATAGAGTATAGGGGGTGAAGTACTTTTGTCCACTAAAGAAGAGCGGGACCTAGGCGTGGTTGTGTCTGATGATCTTAAAGTAGCTAAACAGGTAGAAAAGGCAACGGCAAAAGCTAAAAGGATGCTTTGGTGCATACGGAGAGGAATGGTTAGCAGAAAAAAGGAGGTGATAATGCCTCTGTATAAGTCTTTGGTGCGACCTCATTTGGAGTATAGTGTGCAGTTCTGGAGACCGCACCTTCAAAAGGATGTGAACAGGATGGAGTCAGTGCAGAGGGTGGCTACTAAAATGGTTAGTGGTCTTCATTATAAAGCATATGAGGACAGACTTAAGGATCTTAATATGTACACCTTAGAGGAAAGGCGGGATAGAGGTGATATGATTGAGATGTTTAAATACCTCCGTGGCATAAATGTTCAGGGAGAGAGTCTCTTTCAATTGAAAGCAAGTTCTGCTACGAGGGGATATGGGATGAGGGCAGGGCCGGATTTACCTTGAGTGAGGCCCTATGCCAACAAAAATTGTGGGCCCCCAGCAGGGGCGGCCCAAGGGGGGTGTGGGCCTCATTTGCATAAGGGGCCTCATTTGCATAAATATTTGCATAATGTTACCATATACTAACTTTTAGTAAACGTGCCTCTTAATGAGTGTATGGATAAAGAAAGACTAAAAGATTTCTACATTACTATAATCCAGTGCCAACTGCCAGACACATTAGGAACTACTACAAACACTGCCTATTTAGAACCCATAGCAAACCCGCCGTATCCTAACAGCACTACCAGGACTCACAAAGCACCATACTCTACCAATCAAAAGGCAACACTGCAAATATTAAACCAATACATTTCAGAGAACAACAATACATGACCTACTGGGGAAAGAGAACAAGTGGCAATGTCAAATAGGAATTATATAAACAGAACACCTCAGCTCAGTTACACATGCAGAACATAGACCATCACCAAACAAGTAATCACATTTTAGAAACAGGAAGACAATAATTAAACTGGGAATCCCAAAAGCCAAACTTGGAATGTACAACACTGTAGAAATAAAACTATACATTAATTTGCTCTTGTACTAAACAAAGCGCAGACGTTAATGATGCACATTTACCAGAGCTGACATATTCCAATTAATAAATTCAAAATAAAGAGATATTTTTCTACCTTTTGTGCATTTTTTTCAGCTGCAATTGCTCCAGCCACTTTCTTCTGGTTTCTTCATGTCTTCTGCTAACTCTCCATCGTCTGCTGTCCATTTGTCCTTTCTTCTCTCTTCTAGTTTTTTTCCATTCTCTCTCTACATCTGCTTTAACATACTAATCTTTCTCCTTTTGCTCTTTCCTCATTCCTATTTCATCCACTCAAATTTTACCCCTCCATCCTCAATCCCCACTTACTCTCCCAATACCCGGCCAATTGTAGATTTTTTTATCCCTCCCACACAAAATATTTTTCCCTTCTCCATTTTACTCTTCCAGCCCCATCCCATTCTAATCCTCCCCCAACATCAGCTCCCTTCTAGTTCCAGCCTCACCCAGCATCCATTCCCTTCTAGTCCCTGCATCAGCCCATTTCCAGTCCTAGCCACCCATCAGCCCATTTCCAGTCCTAGCAACCCCCCAACCCAATACCAGTCCTAACCCCCCATCACCCCATTTTCAGTTTAAGCCCCCCTATAACCCATTACCTAACCCCCCATCAGCCCACTTCCAGTCCTAACCCCATCAACCCATTTCCAGTCAGCCCCCCATAGCCCCTGGCCAGTCCTAACCCCCCCCCCTCAGCCCACAGCCCATTACCAGTCCTAACCCCATCAGCCCACCTCCAGTCTTAACCCCCCCCAGCCCATTTCCAGTCCTAACCCCCCCCATAGCCCATTACCAGACAGCCCCCATCAGCCCACAGCCCATTACCAGTCTTAACCCCCCCCAAAGCCAATTACCAGTTCTAAACCCCCCCCAACAGCCCATTATCAGTCCTAACCCCATCAGCCCACCTCCAGTCTTAACCCCCCCAGCCCATTTCCAGTCCTAGCCCCCCCCATAGCCCATTACCAGACAGCCCCCATCAGCCCACAGCCCATTACCAGTCTTAACCCCCCCAAAGCCCATTACCAGTTCTAAACCCCCCCAACAGCCCATTATCAGTCCTAACCCCATCAGCCAACCTCCAGTCTTAACCCCCCAGCCCATTTCCACTCCTAGCCCCCCCATAGCCCATTACCAGACAGCCCCCATCAGCCCACAGCCCATTACCAGTCTAAACCCCCCAAAACCCATTACCAGTTCTAAACCCCCCCAACAGCCCATTACCAGTCCTAACCCCATCAGCCCACCTCCAGTCTTAACCCCCCCAGCCCATTTCCAGTCCTAGCCCCCCCCATAGCCCATTACCAGACAGCCCCCATCAGCCCTCAGCCCATTACCAGTCTTAACCCCCCCAAAGCCCATTACCAGTTCTAACCCCCCCCCCAACAGCCCACAGCCCATTACCACTCCTAACCTCATCAGCCCACCTCCAGCTTTAATCCCCCCAACCCATTTCCAGTCCCAGTCCCAGCCCCCCCAATAGCCCATTACCAGTCCTACCCCCGGCCTAAAGTAAAATTTAATTTTAAAAAAAAAACCTGCTGACTGCCGCCGCGGGGCCCCCTCTGCTGCCGCGGCAGCATGGACTGACCCGCGGGGGCCCCCTCTGTAAGCTCGGTCCCTCCCTCCGTGTCTCCCTCCGTGCAGGCTGTGAGAGACGCGAAGGCAGACTGTCTCCTTCGCGTCTCTGTTAAGCCCGCAGGGGCTGATGGGAAATTTCCCATCAGCCCCTGCGGGCTTAACAGAGACGCGAAGGCAGAAGGAGACAGTCTGCCTTCGCGTCTCTCACAGCCTGCACGGAGGGAGACACGGAGGCACGGAGGGAGGGACCGAGCTTACAGAGGGGGCCCCCGCGGGTCAGTCCATGCTGCCGCGGCAGCAGAGGGGGCCCCGCGGCGGCAGCCAGCAGGTTTTTTTTTATTTTATTAAAAAAAAAAAGCCTAACTAGTTCAATTTTTGTGGGCCCTTTGCAGCTGTGGGCCCTACGCCATGGCGTACATGGCGTATAGCTAAATCCGGCCCTGGATGAGGGTGAAGGGAGATAGATTCAGGAGTGATATGCGGAAATATTTCTTTACGGAAAGAGTAGTGGATCCGTGGAATAGTCTCCCAGTGGAGGTGGACAGTAACTGAATTCAAAAAAGCATGGGACAAACACAGAGGATCTCTAAAGGTAAAAAGGGGACTGTTGTAGTTGTTGATATCGAAGGACAGACTAGATAGGCCATGTGGCCTTTTTCTGTCATCATATTTCTATGTTTCTATGTTTACTCCACTATTCACCTTTCTGCATTTGGAAAAAAAAACAGTTCCTGACCCGCAAGAGTACACTGCATCCTCTCCCATGCGTTTTTAATTTTGCAAGAGTCTCTCATGGGGGACCTTGTTAAAAGGTTTTTGAAAATCCAGATACACTATATCAAATGGCTCACCTTTCTCTAGCTGTTTATTCACACCTTCAAAAAAATATAACAGATTAGTAAGACAAGACTTTCTTTGGCTAACACCATGCTGGCTTTCTCACACTAAACCACGACTATCTACATGTTCAGTAATTTTGTTCTTTATAACGGATTCTACAATTTCACTCAGTACTGACATCAGGCTCACCGGTCTGTAGTTTCCCAGAGCACCCCTGAAACCCTTTTCAAAAAGTGGTGTTACATTAGCCATTCACCAATCTTCAGGCATTACAGTTGACTTTAATGTTATTTCACAGATTACTAATAGTAGGCCTGCAATCTCATATTTCAGTTCTTTCAACACCCTCGGATGTATACCATCCGGTCCAGGTGATCTGCTATTCTTTAGTTTATCAAATAGTTGTAATACATCTTCCTAGTTTATTGATATTTCTTTCAATTCTTCCGATGCATCACCTTTAAATACCACTTCAGTCATGGGTATCTTCCCTATATCTTCTTCAGTAAAGACTGAAGCAAAGAATTCATTCAGTCTCTCCACTATGACTTGTCCCCTCTAAGTGCCCCTTTTATCCCTCTATCATCTTATGTTCCAACTGACTCTCAAAGGTTTTTTGCTATGAATGCACTTGAAAAAGTTTTTATTATGCGTTTTTGCTTCCACGGCAAGCTTAGTTTCAAATACTCTCTTTGCCTGCCTTATCAATGCCTTGCATCTAATTTGCCATTGCTTATGTTGTTTCCAGTTTTCCTCATTTGGCTCTTTTTTCTATTTCCTGAAAGATGCTTTTTTGGCATCAATAGCCTCTCTGACCTCACCTTCAAACCATGCTGGCAGTTTTTTTTAACTTTCTTCCACTTTTCTTAAAGCGTGGAATACAGCTGCTCTGGCTTCCAATATAGTATTTTTAAACAACACCCATGCTTGATATAAATCTTTAACCTTTGCAACTGCTCCTTTTATTTTTTCTTAAGTACTTTCCTCATTTTATCATAGTCTCCCTTTTGAAAGTTAAAAGGTATTACTGTGGGTTTCTTGCTATCCTTCCTCCATTTATTACAACAAATGTGATCAAACTATGATCACTATTGCCATGTGGCCTCAACACTCTTATTTCTTGCACCAGATCTTGTGTTCCACTAAGGACTAGGTCCAGAATGGCTTCCCCTCTAGTTAGTTCATGAACCAGCTGTTCCAAGAAGCAGTCATTTATTTAATCTAGAAACTTTATCTTCCTAGCATGTCCTGCTGTGATACAGACCCAGTCGATACCAGGGTAAATTAAATCACCCATTATTATTACTGTGTTGTAGCTTTTGTTAGCTTCCCTGATTTCTTTGAGCATTTTATCATCTATTTGTTCATTCTGGCCAGGCGGATGGTGGTACACCTCCACTGCCATTGCCTTCCCCTTTTTACATGGAATTTGGATCCACAGAGATTCTACAATGTATTTTGTTTCCTGCAAAGCTTTAATCCTGTGTGACTCAATGCACTCTCTAAGATAGAGTGCAACCCCAATTTGATCTATTCTATCATCGCGATATAATTTGTTCCCAGATATCACAGTGCCCACTGGTTGTCCTCCTTCCACCAGGTCTCTGAGATACCAATCATATCTAACCTCTCATTTAGTGCTATATATTTTAACTCTCCCATCTTAGTTTTTAGACTTCTAGCATTTGCATACAAGCATTTTAGAAGTTGTATTTTATTCATATTAATAAGGTTATCAGTAGACAGGAATAATTTGTAATCTTTAAGCTCTGTCTGCTCTGTGCTTAACAGCTTTCAGGATAAATTTGTCTTTATTGGAACCTCTCTGTTGATATGCCCTTTCTTCAGATTTTTGCTAGTATACTTCAAGGATCCTTCCAAACCATGTGCTCTTGGGTTACTGTTGGCTTTCCCCTATTATCTAGTTTAAAAGCTGCTCTATCTCCCTTTTTAAAGGATAATACCAGCAGCCTGGTTCATCCCAGTTAAGGTGGAGTACATCTCTTTGCAAAAGCCCCTCCTTTCCCAAAAATGTTGCCCATTTCTTAACAAATCTAAAATCCTCTTTTTTGTACCATTGTCTCATCCATACATTGAGTCTGCGAAGCTCTGCCTGCTTTTTGGATTCTGCATGTGAAATGGGAAGCATTTCTGAGAATGCTACCCTGGAAGTTCTGGATTTCAACTTCCTACCTAAAAGCCTAATCTCCCTACCACACATTTCAATGTCATTGGTACCAACATGTACCAAGACAGCAGACTCCTCCCCAGTACTATCTATAACATTGTCTAGGTGGCACATGAGGTCCGCTACCTTTGCACCAGGCAATCATGTTACCAGGCGATCCTCACATCTACCAGCCACCCAGATGCTTAATGATTGAATCACCAACTATAACAGCTATCCTAACCCTTCCCTCATGGGCACATGGCCCTGGAGAAACCTCCTCGGTGCGAGAGAATTTTCCATCACCCAGAGGGCATATCCTAGCTATAGGATCACTTTCTGCCACACCAAGGTGATGCTGTCCTGTTACGTGACCTCTCTCCTCCATGGCAACAGGGATGCTACCAAACTGGAGGTGGGACTTCAGTACTATGTCCCTGTACGTCTCGTCTATATACCTCTCTGTATTCCTTATGTCCTCCAAGTCTGCTACTCTAGCCTCCAGAGATTAGACTCATTCCCTGAGAGCAAAGAGCTCCTTGCACCTAGTGCACACATAAGACCCCTCACCAACTGGGAGAAAATCATACATGTGACAATCAATGCAAAAGACAGGAAAGCCCCCATTTTGCTGCTGGACTGCTGTCTGCATCTTAGTTTTAAGATTTTGTTTAGGTATCTAAGTTGTTTTCTTACTTAAATTTGCCGGGGATACTTATACTAATACAACCATACCTAATATATTTAATGGACATTGTTCACCTCAAGATTAATTAATCTCAGGTCCTTAATTAATTTATTCCTTATGAGGATAACCAGCCACACCTGAAAGTGAATATGGGCATCTCCTTCCCTTTAATAGGTTTAAGAACCTATAAAACTAAGATTATCCCTGGGGTGGGTGGGAAGGAAAGAAGACAATAAAAGCTGGCTTGCTACGCAGTTCCCTGACCTGTGCTTTTAAGGTAAAGTCTTACCAATTTCCTGGGTGATTCACACAGCCCTTGATTTGATAGAAAAAGCCTTTCAAATTGCCCCTTTGATCTGTCACTTGGCCTTAACACCTATTTAAGACAACTTCACAGATCTCTTGTCTCCTTCCTGAAGGCCTCTTTGTAAAGGTCACTAGAAACAAGTTTATTTCTTTCTCCTCAGAGACTATTTATGCTACTTGTATGCTAAGCTAAACGCTGATTTGATTTAAATAAAAAGCTCTCTAATGATCTCTCTCTTCACATGATGTGTCCAAGTATGAAAGTCAAAGTTTTGTCATCTGAGTTTCTAACGAAAGCTTTAGTTTGATCTCTTCTAGTACTGACTGGTTCATTCTTCAGGCAGTCCATGGTATACACAGTATTCTTCGCCAGCACCATAATTCAAAGGCATCAATTTTCTTCCTGTCTATCTTTTTCACTGTCCAACTTTTGCATCCATAAGATGTAATTGAAAATACCATGGCTTGGACAAATAAACTCTTTGTATGGAGAAAGCCATCTCTGCACTTAAGAATCTTGTCTAGGTCCTTCACAGCCATTCTGCCAAGAGCAATGCATCATCGGATTTCTTGATTGCCTGTCATTTCTTTATTTATTGATCCAAGAAGGTGTCACCAGCAGGAGCTGGACTGTGGCCTAAGCTAACAGCCAGACTGCTGGGCCTGACCTTTCTTATAGAAAGTTGTAGTTGTGAGTCAAGTGGTCAGGTTTTTCAAAAGGATTTTTATTCCCCTCCCGGGGTTGGATTTTCAAAAAGGTTATAATACAAAAAACTCAGGATACAACCATACTTCTGGTAAACTGAAGAAAACTTAAACATAGCTTCTTGCTTCAATAGAACTCATAAATCACAGTATAGAGCTTATCCGATATGCTAGCTGTCTCTTCTTAGCTTTCTCAGCACTCACGAGGCACTCTTATCCTGGCTTCAGCATAAGGGGGAAACCATATCGGATAACAACAGCGTACAATCCATGGCTTCATCACATGGGCTTTCAATACCAGCATCTGTAATCATAGGCTCACACTTTGCTTTATCATTTACAGTATTTTCATTAGAACAGAAAGTTTGCACCTTTCTTAGTCCCATATCTCTATCAGTGCTCTCTGAATAGCCCTCTTCACAGCAAGGCAAATAGTTGTCATAAAACTGGTAATAGCAGGAAGGAGAAACACCTTTCTCTGGGCAAGCTTTATCCTTAAAACTTTTAAACTTCCTGCCTTTTACATTTGGCTGTAAACCATAACACTGTTCTCTTCTATTATGTGAAGATTTCTCCCTTGGAAATCTTTTGCAGGGTTTCACTGGCACACGCTCTTCAGGGTCAGACATACACACATCTTCAATAGCATTTCTTTCCCTCTCTAGGGTTTGTAACTGTTTTAAGCTGCCATGCTTTTCAGATACATACGGTTTGCCTTTTGCTGCCTCCCATTCATTCAGCACAGCCCGGTGCTTAGGAAATTCAAGCTGTGTCAGAGGTAAGTGCTTCTTACAGCTGACCTCTCTGTGTGAAACTCTCCTTGTTTCTTTCTGTGAATTTCTTTGTGACTTCCTGCTAGAAGTTTCAGGCAGTTCTGACTCTGTGTCTGTATTTCCTGAATATTCTGAGCTTTCTTCTGAGTCCTGCAAGTTTCTCGTGTCCTGCCAGTCTAACTCTGACTGCACTGAGCATTTTTTATACAGCTTCTTGGGCGTTCCCTTGCACAGGTGAAAGCCATTTTCATCAGCAGCTGGGGAATGCTTACTAGCTAGGCGTGACTGCAGACCTCGTGTCTGAGTTTGTTTACGTTGCCTATGGTAACTGGGAACCTTGTGACTTGCCTGCCTGTCAGAATCTAACCTGCAAACAGCAGATTTCTGTGCTTCTGAGGCAGAGGGCAGATCTTCCGTGTTACAAAGGTTAAAGTTGTCCACTATTTCAATTTCTTCTCCATCAACAAAGAACTTATTGATTTTGCCAGTTGTCAGGATCTTTGTCTTCTTTACATTAAGGCGCAGGCCCATTTTAAGACTATGGGGTATGTTTACTAAACTGCGTTAGTGCAATTCGCGTTAGGAGCCGCGGTAGTAACAGAAACCCCAAATAAGGACATGGGCGGTACATCGTCACCACTAACGCGCGTTAAAAAAATTAACGAGCGTTACCGGGCGCCGTGGCGCATCACTGCGCGTTAAACGTAAGAAGACGTACAGACACAAAGCACTGAAACAGAGCTGTAGCACAATGGTTACGGTACTGACCGCTGTTACAGGCAGCATGGGTTCGAGTCCCCAGTGTGCCTAATGCAGAAGGCTGTCCCAGGCATCACCCTGTACATTACAGAGGGAAAGAGGAGGCATGTTTTTCGTTACGCTGAGTATTGGTGTCAGAAAAACACCCTCGGAGTGTGCCTAGCCACGTACGTTGGTGCGTGCGAGGTTGCGTGCATTGGTACGTGCGTAGCTGCGCGCGTACAATCGTGCGTGGGTACGTGTGATTTTACGTGCGTGGGTACGTGTGTTTTTACCAGTGTGGGCATCTTATATTACAGACTCTGTAGGGTGTCTTGCACCTATGCATTATGCTAGCAGATGTACGTGTGATGGCCTATGGTTTATCAGAGCCTGTGAGCAGGTGCTGGGGTTTCACAGGGTTGGATTGTGCCAGTCACACCCATGATGCACTGCACATGCAAATCAGCTGTCCACAGATACACACCATGGGGAATGCACCCCCACAGCACCTCGGCCTGGTAGGGGGAAGTGACCATGTGCACCCCCACAGCACCTCGGCCTGGTAGGGGGTACAGACCGTGTGTTGTACTGGCACAGAGTAGCTACACACCGTCACATTGTGCGGGTACTGTGCTCACCCTGAGGGTGCAGTGAGGCGCCCAGCACCAGGTCCACAGCACCATCCATGGCTGAAAGAGGCCATGGCGCAGGTCCAAAGCAGTGTTACGGTGTGAGATAGGTAGGTTCTACAGGACCACCTTGGACATCTCTGTCTGTTTCAGTGTAGCCCCCATGCACCACCACCACCCCCCCCCACCCCCCCCCCCCCCACCCCAGGGCTGAGGGTGGCAAACAGGGTCTCCCATCAAACGATCCACAGTCTACCTCCCTGCAAAGGTGGCAGTAGAGGGGAAAATTAACCCTAGTCCTGCTGAGGAACAGACACCCCACAGGGTAGTCAATGCAGCTCTATACACAGCCATAACACAATAGCAAACAGACATTAGGCCTGGATATGGTATGCTGCACCCCACCACTATCTGATATTCCCCTGGTGCAAGCCATCAGCCACTGCAAGCCACTCCATCACAACACCTACCAGCTGCAAACAGTCTGCTAGTGCCCAGTGGAGATACCTGCACACAGAACTGGGATGTCAGCATACACAGCAAGCAGATACATCAGTGACTGGGCCCCAAAAAGAAACCCATATTTATCACATGAGAGAAATACTAGATAGCACCATGGGAGTGCCTAGCCATGCTGTGGTCACTGCACAGTCAGGGTGAGAGTGATCTCTCAGCAGGATATACTGAGGTCACCCTGTCTGTGTAGGTGGTGGCCGGGCATTACAATGTGCCTATCACTGCCCTATGCCCTGTGCAGATGCACCCTGGCCAGGCCACCCTGTCCGGCCTATACCCATAGTACCTTGATCCTCATTATGCACATTGGCAGCCCAATACTGGCAACATTGCTGGCAGTGTGGACTGTGGAAGGTGTTTGCAGCCACCACACACTGGACAGACAGACAGCCACCCCCACACCTATGCCAGCATTGTGCTACTATAGAGGTGGTCAGCAGCCATACCCACCACACCAGTCATGGGCATAGTACAGGCATGGATATGGTACACAAGACTGTTGGGGGGTCACTCCCCAGGGTGGTGAACACTGTCAGAGACCAGACCTGCAGCACACACCGCAGACATCAGAATGATTGTTATGGTGGAGCTCAATGAGCAAAATGTGCTTAACGTAGGAATTGATATCTGCCAGTTATCATAGGGAACGTTTGATAGCTCTGTACCATATACCCAGGTGTAGGGTGGCATTGCTAAGGTATGCAACTGCTAGTATTGGGAGATACAGGCATGGCCCAATGTCTTGCCTCTCCAGGAGGCATTGGCCAATGGGGCCTGTGGGTGTGTGTGGCCCTGTTGGCTGCTGCTTTACGGCAGAGTTCCCCAACTCCAGTCCTGGTGTTCCAAACACTGTTTGGGTTTTCATGCTGTCCCTCATAAATATGCATGAGCTACATCTGCATACCATGGGGGTGGTGCATAGCTATGCAGCACAGGCATCTTTATTAGAGGCAGCATGAAGCCGGAATGGTGTGGGGCCCTCCAGGACTGCATTTGTGGGACTCTGCTTTAGGTAATGTGCCTGTTTCTGGTGTCTGTGTTTGGTGTAGTAAAATATAGGCCATGCGTATGTTCTCTGCAATAAAAGAGTGTCTTTACTATCACTGTTTAGTGGTGGGTAAAACTATGGGGACTGGGTTGGCAGGAGCCCTAGCTGGGATTTGAACCTGTGACCCTCTGGTCTTACAGGCAGTGGCTGTGTCTGTTGCACCACACTGTGGCCACAGAGACAGTGCAGTCCCTGGAGTTAGTTAAACCGGCCTGACGAGTCAGAAACCCTGCTCTGCAACAGGTTTACTGTGGCCTCATTTACCTTGTATGCAGACAAAGGTGCACAGAAACCTCAGAAAAGACCTCACAAAAGGGGCACACACCCATAACCAAGCTGGGAAACAATGATAGCATTGGGAAACATTACACCACACGCCCAGGACAGCTCCATTATAATGTAATGCTCTTTGAAAGGGTCTGCGGAGCGTAGACCCTTCCACACATCATTTCTTTTTTATTTGGTGCTTTCCAGGGAGTGTTGTTCCTTGTTGCCCATTGCTATCACTGTTCCCCAGCTGAATTATGCTTTTTAAAATGTTTCTTGTGGTCATTTTTAACGTTTTATGTGAAATTTTGTTCTGTGCACATGTATCACACTGCTCACGTTTGTGTGTTTCCCCGGTTTTTCTGTACATTGCTGACGGAAATGGTTTCTCTTCCCTTTAAATGCCTTTAACGACAGGTTTTCATTCGCGTTGGAATTGAGCTCAGAAATTCAGCGCGTTAGTATGAGGGGAGCCTCTCCCCGCCCACTCTCTGCCCTTTGACCCCTTCTCTCCGCCCACTCTCCACCTTCTGCGCTGTTTTAACGCGCCGCGGAGGTTTACGATCGTTAACTGCGGTTAACGCGCGTAAAGTACGTTTAACGATCGTTAGCACGTCAGAACGCGCGTTCGGACGTGCTAACGATCGTTAAACGTACTTTACGCGCGTTAATCACGATTACCGCACTTTAGTAAACATCCCCCTATGTTCCTTGATCCTGAGAAGCAAATGTTTCAGATCATCTTCACTTTCAGTCAGTATTGTGATATCATCAGCATAGCGAAAGTTGTTGAGGAGTCTTTCACCAATCTTCATACCTTAGTTGTCTTCATATAGTCTTGCTTCTCTGATGATTTGTTCTACATTTAAGTTAAACAGGTAGGGGGAAAGTATGCAGCCTTGTAGTACACCTTTGCTGATTTTAAACCATTCTGTTTCTCATTGTTCCATTCAAACTGTTGCTTCTTTATCAATGTAAAGGTTGTGCAAGAGAACTATTAGGTGTTCTGGTATACCCATGCTTCTTAATGTGGCCCAGAGTTTAGTCAATTAAAACACATATAGATATCTTTTTGGCATTCCTTTGTCTTTTCAAAAATTCATCTTACATCCGCAATGATATCTCTCGTTCCTTGCCCTTTCCTGAACCCTGCTTGCACTTCAGGCAGTTCTCGTTTCAGGTATGGTTGTAGTCTCTGCTAGTTGATCTTGAGTAGAATCTTGCTGTCAAGTGGGATCAGAGTGATTGTATGATAATTTCCACAATCAGTCGGATCACCTTTCTTCAGTATTGGTATAAACACAGATCTTTTACAGTTATTTGGCCACAATGTTGTCTTCCAAATTACCTGGCAACAGCCACATCCGATTGCTGTAATACTTCATTGGGAATGGCATCAATAATCCATGCTTTGTTCTTTGATACTGCTTTCAATGCTACTTCGACTTCTTCTTTCATCACCAATGGTTCTTGATCATAAGGTACAGGTTGAATCAGCTGTTGGTCCACTTGATCTTTTTGGTATAATGACTCAGTATATTCGTTCCACCTTTTCTTGATCTTCTTAGCATCATTCAACTTGGATCATTGAGCATCTTGTAGCATTCCAATTCAAGACAGGAATTTTCTCTTTAACTCTCATAGCTTTAGGAAAGTTCATCTTGTTCTTGCTGTAATAGTTTCTGATTCTATTTCCTTGCATGCATCATTGTAGTATTTCTCCTTGTCTCGTCTTTCTGCATGCTGGAGATCTCTATTAAATTCTGTGATTGCCTCTCTTTCTCCTCAGGCTTTAGCTTCTCTGTATTTCTGGGCAATTTTCAGAGTTTCTTTGGATATCCATTAATATTGGACTTTTAATTCAAGCTTATCCACTCCTTTGCTTTTGTTAGTCCTTATGGTCACCCTGAGTTCGGAACTCTCCTCCTGCTGTTAGCTGTGCAGGTGCAGGTTCCTGATATTGCCCTGTGGTCAGGGCCGGATTTACCTATACGCCAACTACGCCGTGACGTAGGGCCCACAGCTGGCAAGGGCCCACAAAAATTGAACAAATTGTTAGCTTTTTTTAAATTAAATTTAAAAAAAAAACGCTGGCTGCTGCCGCGGCAGCATGGACTGTCCCGCGGGGCCCCCTCTGCTGCCGCGGCAGCATGGACTGTCCCGCGGGGCCCCCTCTGCCCGGCTGAGCCCCTACATGCCGGCTTTGAGAGGCGCGAAGGGAGAGTGTCTCCCTCGCGTCTCTGTTAAGCCCGCAGGGGCAGATGGGAAATTTCCCATCAGCTCCTGCGGGTTTAACAGAGACGCGAGGGAGACACTCTCCCTTCGCGCCTCTCAAAGCCGGCACGGAGGGGCTCAGCCGGGCAGAGGGGGCCCCGCGGGACAGTCCATGCTGCCACGGCGGCGGCGGCAGCAGCAGCGGCCAGCGTTTTATTTTTTTTTTATTAAAGTTTACTTGAGCCGATGGGGGGGCTGGGACTGGAAATGGGCTGGGGGGGTTAAGACTGGAGTTGGGCTGACCCGATGACACCAGAAGAACGTGGCTGGAGCAATGGCAGCTGACAAAAAATGCACAAAAGGTAGAAAAATATCTCTTCATTTTGAATTTATTAATTGGAATATGTCAGCTCTGGTAAATGTGCATCATTAACGTCTGCACTTTGTTTAGTACAAGAGCAAATTAATGTACAGTTTTATTTCTACAGTGTTGTACATTCCAAGTTTGGCTTTTGGGATTCCCAGTTTAATTATGACGTCAGGGCCAACAGCGCGCAGCTGATCCGACGTGCTCGTTTTTATCTTTTCTGGGGGCCCACAATTTTTGTTGGCGTAGGGCCTCACTCAAGGTAAATCCGGCCCTGCCTGTGGTCATTCCTGGCTTTGATGTCACTGGTTGCTGAACTTATGCGGTTCCTTCCTCCTTGAAGTAGATGCTTCTCTAAGGTAGTTGCCTTGCTCTCTCTTTTCACCACCAACTATACTTCTCTTCTCTTGCGCTAGTGAAGGTGCTGGCAGGGTATGCAAAGTCACAGAGGAATGCTGGCATAGGCTTGAGCCCAAAACACCTTCCAATCCCTCTGCTCTCTCTTCCTGCAGCTTTAGCCTTGCTTGGGGAAAGTCACAGCCTCCTGCCTCTCTGGGGCAGATACTTTACTCCTGCATCATGATACAGTGACTGTCTGCCAAAGACATCTGCCCCTAAAGGCAGATGCATTTACTCTCTCTTGGTACTGTGGCTTGCAGCCAAAGACAGAATCCTTTGGGATTTTCCCTCCCAAGTGGCTCTCCTTCCAGCATGAGGTAACTGGATACGGGTACGCCTTGTAGCACTATACAAATGTTCAGTAGTAGTAGTTCTAGAAAATGACCATCCATCTCCAAGTTATATTACAGTAATTTAGTAGGGACATTGGTGGATTCTGCTGTTTAAAGCAGTGACATCCAAGGGATAGCTACACTAAATAACCAAGGGATAGCTACACTAAATACCCAAGGGATTGCTACACTAAATAACCAAGGGATAGCTACACTAAATACCCAAGGGATAGCTACACTAAATACCCAAGGGATTGCTACACTAAATAACCAAGGGATAGCTACACTAAATACCCAAGGGATAGCTACACTAAATACCCAAGGAATTGCTACACTAAATACCCAAGGGATAGCTACACTAAATAACCAAGGGATAGCTACACTAAATACCCAAGGGATAGCTACACTAAATAACCAAGGGATAGCTACACTAAATACCCAAATGTTTCTCACTCTTAGCTACCAATGAAAAGACATGAGGTAAATTCAAAAAATAAATAAACAAATTGCATATTCCAAATAGAGCAAATATAACAGCCTGTATGTGGTGTACACATGCAATACCAAAGCACTATAGCCAGGAAAATGTTGGTGGCTTCTGTACACTGGAACTCCTACAAATGGCTGCCCCAGGCAGCCGTTGACTCATGTGCTTGCTCTTTGATTTTTTTTCCACCTTACTTTGGGAACCAACAGGAGCAAAAGAAAAGGACTTGGCCAATGAGAAGGTAAGAAAGAGGAAACCCCAGTCTCTGCACTAAGGGAAGGCCAGCTGTTTTTTCCTCAGAGAATGAACACGGGGCATGAGTGCAAAAAGCGCTGCGTTAGCATGTTATCTACTGGGGGAAAGTTCATTCCCCTGGCAGATAGCGTGGCAAAACTGCAGAGATTGTGGTGCTTATGTAACTAATGCCATCCATTGAAGTGGCGTTAGTTGCACCCGCAATGTCTGCAACTTTGACAGTTACCATACGCTAGTAATGTCCATGATATGTGCTCATTGCTGACATACCCACTATCTGCCCTAATCTCGTCCACACATACAAATAACGTGTGATCTGCAGATAGTGCAGAAAATCACTATGTTATATGCATTTGGCCCACATTAGCTGCTCCGTATTATCTATCGCGTTAACAGCTAATGCACGTTAGTAAATATGCCCCATAGTGTTGAATGAATTAGTTTTTATATTTTGATATAGAATTCAGAGCAGGGCCAGCCTGTCCACTAGGCAGACTAGGCGGCCGCCTACAGCGATAGACCTCTGTGGGCAGCAGCATGCCTATGGCAAGCCATGTACTTCGGCACACATGGCCTGCCGCTTCTGAGCCCCCTCTGACAGGAAGTTGTGTCAGGGGGGTCCGAAGCACATGACCTGACGCAGGCTGCTGCCACCGTGCCACACTGACCCTCCCCCCACCCTGCCAATTAAATTGGCAGCAGCAGGGCAGCACAGCACAGCTGGGCTAGGATGGGGGGATGGCATGGCTGGGACGTCTGCCTGGGGTAGCAGAAACCATTGGGCCGGCCCTGATTCAGAATTTACTGCCCTAATGCAGAGAATTTCTGAAACTGATTTGCACTGTAATTTTAGAAACCATTGTGCACGCATAACTGAGTTTTACATGCGTAAATAGTATCGTAGTATTTATTTAAAAGTACCATTATTCCGCTTATTTCCTGCATCACAATAAAACACTTATAATCTCTAAATTACAAGAGACATAAAATAGCAAAATTTAAAAGCACAAGACAATATAAAATCAATACTTCTAAAACCAAACATAAAACCTGAATTACTTGGTTACTGCTCGATCCACAAGCGAAGGTATTAAATTATTAAATTAGGTCATGCCTAAAAGTGCACTTGAACAGTAGGCATGCACTGGGGTAGAGTCTGAGGGACATGGATGAAGTCACAATTCGCATGCGTGTTTTATGAAAAACACACATATAAGCAGAAAGTCTGAGCTGACATTTATACCTGCTCGAGAGAAGGCGTAATGTCCGTGAAATGGGATGTAATTATACCGGGCTATAATTTATTCAGGAAGGACAGGGTAGGAAGAAGGGGAGGGAGAGTGGCACTATATGTGAAAAACAATATTAAAACTATAGAATTGCAGGGCTTAAAAGAAGAGAGGAGGCACTGTGGGTTAAACTAGAAAAAGGGAAATCCATTTGCATGGGAGTTATATACAGATCCCCTCACAGGGAGTAGAAGTGGATGAAGATTTAATAGAAGACGTATGCAGTATTGTCATGAAAGGAGAAGTGCTACTGATAGGTGATTTCAATATGCTGGATGTGCACTGGCACATCCCTGCTGCGGTGTCAGCCTACATCTGCTCACAAGATGGGGTATGCACCTCTATAGCACCCCGGCCTGGTAGGGGGAACTGACCGTGTGTGTTACTGGCACAGAGTAGCTACAGACCGTGACATTGTGCAGTTCCTGTGCTCACCCTGAGGGTGAGGTGGGGCACCCAGCACCAGGTCCGCAGCACCTGGCTTGGCTGAGATAGGCTATGCTGCAGGTCCCCATCAGTGCCAGTGTGTGATAGGTAGTCCCTGCAGACACACCTAGGATACACCTGTGCCCATCTGTATTTCCCAGTCACATCTAGCCCTTGTGGACTATGCTGCACCCAGAATAGTGCATATCCTGTGTGGTTGCCATGGTCACATGTTATAAGAGAAGGGTGGTGGTTGGACCCAAAAGCGGATTATGTAGCACCACCCAACCCACCCTCTGTGGGTCAGGGTGGGGGACAGGATCTCCCACCAACAGATCCACATTCTACATCTCTGCAATGGTGGCAGTAGAGGGGACCATCAACCTCAGTCCTTCTGGGGAATAGGCACCCTAAAGGGCAGTCAATGCAGATCTGTATGCATCACATAGGGCACTGGCAGACAGGCAGTAGGCCTGGAAAAGCTCAATGCCCCCCACCACTATCTGACATTCACCAGCAGAGGGCACAGTCAGTCTCCACCCACTGCACCCTGCAAAGTGTTCCAACCATACACATGCTAACTGCACACAGTCTGCTAGCTAGTACATAGTGCATGTTCCTGGAGGAACTGTGTGCACCCAAAAATGGGACATGAGCACACACACCAAGCAGATATGTCAATGATTGGGCCCCAGAAAAGAGAACTCATAGATATCACTTGAAAGAAATATTGGATAGCACTATGGGGGAACCTAGCCATGCCATGGTCACTGCTCAGTCAGGGTGAGAGTAACCCCCCAGCATGACATGCTGTGGCCACCCTGTCCATGCAGGTGGTGGTCGGGCAGTACAATGTCCCAGCCATTGCCCTATACCCTGTGCAGATGCATCCTGTCCAGGCCATACCCACAGTACCTTGCTCCTCATTATGCACATTGGCAGGCTAACACTGGAAACATGCTGGATGTGGACTGGCACATCCCTGCTACGGTGTCAGCCTACATCTGCTCACAAGATGAGCTCAGTAAGGTGTAGGCAGCCACAAAACACTGGATAGACATACACAAACTCCCACACCTACGCCAGCATTGTGCAAATATAGAGGTTTTATATCAGCCCTGGCCGCCACACCAGTCCTGGGCACAGTGCAGGCATTGCTATGGTACGCAATACTGTTGGGGTCACTCCCCTGGGTGTTAAACACTGTCAGAAGCAAAAACTGAAACACACTCCACAGATATCAGAAAGGTTGCTATGATGAATCTCTGCCAACAAATTGTGTTTAACTTAGGATTTGTTATCTGACATTAATCATAGCAACCTTTTGATATATATGTGGAACGTTTTCCAAAGTTTAGGACGGCATTGCTAAGGTATGCAAGTGCTAGTATTGGGAGATGCTGCTGCACGCAGGGCCCAACAGCCTGACTCTCCATGAGGCTTTGGATAGTGGAGCCTGTGGGTGTGGGTGTTTGTGCCCCTGTTGGCCTCTGCTCTAGGGCAGAGGTTCCCAACTCCGGTCCTGGTGGGCCAAACATGGTTCAGGTTTTCATGCTGTCCCTAATGAATATGCATGAGATACATTTGCATACAATGGGGGTTGTGCATACAAATGCAGCACAGGCATATTTATTAGGGACAGCATGAAACCTGAATGGTGTTTGGCCCTCCAGGACTGCAGTTGGGAAACTCTGCTCTAGGGATTGCACATAGAAACATAGAAACATAGAAATATGACGACACAAAAAGACCACATGGCCTATCTAGTCTGTCCTTCCATAACAACTACAACAATCCCCTTTTTACCTTTAGAGATCCTCTGTGTTTGTCCCATGCTTTTTTGAATTCAGTTACTGTCCTCATCTCCACCACCTCCACTGGGAAACTATTCCACGGATCCACTACTCTTTCCGTAAAGAAATATTTCCGCATATCACTCCTGAATCTATCTCCCTTCACCCTCATCCCATGTCCCCTCGTAGCAGAACTTGCTTTCAATTGAAAGAGGATCTCTCCCTGAACATTTATGCTACGGAGGTATTTAAACATCTTAATCATATCACCTCTATCCCGCCTTTCCTCTAAGGTGTACATATTAAGATCCTTCAGTCTGTCCTCATATGCTTTATAATGAAGACCACTAATCATTTTAGTAGCCACCCTCTGCACCGACTCCATCCTGTTCACATCCTTTTGAAGGTGTGGTCTCCAGAATTGCACACTATACTCCAAATGAGGTTGCACCAAAGACTTATACAGAGGCATTATCACCTCCTTTTTTCTGCTAGCCATTCCTCTCCGTATGCACCCAAGCATCCTTCTAGCTTTTGCCGTCGCCTTTTCTACCTGTTTAGCTACTTTAAGATCATCAGACACTACCACACCTAGGTCCCGCTCTTCTTTAGTGGACAAAAGTACTTCACCCCCTAAACTATATTGCTCCCTTGGATTGCTGCAGCCCAAATGCATGACCTTACATTTTTTAACATTAAATCCCAGCTGCCAAATTCTAGACCATTCTTCAAGCTTAGTTAGATCCCTCCTCATGTTGTCTACTCCTTCCTGGGTGTCTACTCTATTGCAGATTTTGGTATCATCTGCAAAGAAGCAAATCTTACCTGAAAGCCCTTCCGCTATATCACTAACAAAGATGTTAAAAAGAATCGGACCAAGGACAGATCCCTGGGGCACACCACTGATAACATCCTTCTCCTCAGAGTGAGCTCCATTTACTTGTACTCTTTGTCGCCTCCCACCCAACCAATTTCTTTTTTTTTAAATGCTTTATTTTCGTTTTATAACAACAAAGGAAAGGAAGACATACAGCTAAAAGACAAATACATACATAGAATGCGATACATACACCAAAGTAAACCCCTACCACCCCCCTCCCCCCTGCTTCTTCTCTAGAAACTAATCATTCCCGAAAACGGGCGTGTACTGACATTATTGTGGTACAAAACCTAACGGTGAGCTAAAACATGATAAGTATGCATTAAACAGACATGTCGGAGCAATGGGCAGAGTGTACATAATCATTGAGCATCTGCCATTTAGACAAGCGAAAGTGAGTTTGGATATGAGGAATAGCTCTCCGAGATATCTGCTCATATTTACTATATAAGCAGACGAGGTTCCACCATTCATTGGCAGTAATTCGAGAGCTATCCTTCCAATTCCTCGTGATTAAACATATGGCTATACCCAGCATGAAATCAAGGAGAAAGCGACCCTTCTTAGGAAGAGAGGGGACCTCCGCCACTGAGCGGAGTCCCACAATCTTCCAAGAAAGAGGCTCGTGGAGGTGTAAGATAGATTGAATACGACCCCAGACCCGCCCCCAGTAAACCTGCAGTTGAGGACATTCATAAAGAACATGAGCGAGGGTTTCCCACAGCAGTATGGCAAGACCAACACTGGTCCCTAGCAGTGGTGTTCCATTTGGCTATTCTTTCTGGAGTATAAAAGCATCTATGTGCAAAAAAGAAGAGAGTTTGGGTGACAGAGGCAGATCTGGAAACCCGCACCACTTTGCTCCAGAAAACGCTCCATTGCACAGGGGTTAAAGTAATTTGCAGTTCGCGTTCCCAGGCTTGTTGAGCTCTACAAGTAGCAGTGTCGGTACCCTGACATAATAATTTATAAGAGTTAGAGGCTACCCCATGTGTACTACTAATAGAGTGAATTAGTTCTAATAGCCCGTTCTCAGTAGGGGCGAACTAAGACGCATGGAACAGTACGTGAAGTTAGAACTCGTTCGCCTGCTTTAATTTGTTGGTCTAGTATGAGGAGCTGCTGCTTGCGTTGTTTCCGCAGGCGAATTTGATAACTAGTAATCGTTGCACGAATGGCCGCTTTAAAACCCTCCCACCAAGCCCAGTTTGCAGTGTCCTGGGGTAGGTTAAAGTGAAAGTAGTCCTGTATGGCTGCTCGAATTTCTAACTGGAACTCTGGTTGAGTTAATAGGGCTCTATCAAAAAACCAGGCCCCCGGATTCCCTTGGGGCGCAGTGGTATGTAATTGAAAAGAAATAGCAGCGTGATCCGAGATATGTTGGGAGTGAATCTTTGCATTGTCTACCTGAGGAACTAACAGTTTTGATATTAGAAAGAAGTCTATGCGAGACTGGGATTTATAAGGGGAAGAGAAGAAGGTAAAGTCAAGCTCATTGGGGTGTAGTAACCTCCATAGATCGACTAAGGCAAGATCTTTGATCATAGAGGTAAGCGTAGTGTGACTCTTGGGGGGACCACTCGTCCTAGGCGGCTGTTTGTCAATCAGGGGATCGAGAACTAAATTGAAATCCCCCCCAATTATCAATGAAGTATTAGCAGAGGCCTGCGCAACCTGAGCAATGGTAGCAAAAAAAAGGCAGGGTCATCTACATTAGGAGCATAAAGGCATATACATGTAACTTCAAGGTTACCTATCTTGAGATGAGCCCTGGACCATCTGCCTGCTGTATCTGAGCTAGTCGCAATAATAGTGGCATGCAGAGATTTCCTAACCAGTATGGCAACCCCACATTTCTTAGAAACAGCTGGAGGATAGGCGGCCACCATGTAAGGTTTAACACTGAGTTTAAGAGTTTCCTTCGAATTTAAATGCGTTTCTTGGAGGAAAATCAGATCAGCAGCTTCATGACTTAGATAGCTCAGGATTTTCTTCCGTTTTATCGGGTTGTTGATGCCTTTTACGTTCAATGATAAAATCTTACATGGTGCCATCAATCGATAATAGACATTTTAGATAAGGGCGCTTGAAAACATACAACATAAGCAGAATCTGTACAGCAATGACATAATCACCGAGTATGCTGGCCAATACACCCCATATTGAAAAACACGTACCAAAGTAACTTAGAGAAGAAGCAAAACCCCCAATGAATATGGCGACCATATGTCTGCGGGAGGAGGCCCCAGAGAGGAGGATAAAGACGTGAAAAGAAAAGAAACACCAGAGTCCATAATTAACACTGTCTCTGATATTCATCGAGGCTACTCTGGGTAGATGGAGTCGGGTCACAAATATCATCAAAATAAAGCAACAAATCGCCCTCGGCAGCCTCTTTGCTGAACCGTGGCAAATCCAAAATGGCGGGTACAGCGGACATGAGAACACTAGTAGGAACACTCTGGAAGTCAGCGCATCAAGTCAGCTTCTTTAGCATCCAAAAACTCCGCTAATAGATCAGGGTCCTCAAATGTTCTTGTCTGATTGTGCAGCGTGACTCGGAGCTTGGCCGGGTACATCAGGCCATAGCGTGCTTGTAATTGTTGAAGCCTCGGCCGGAATTCCAGAAAGCGCTTTCGACGGTCAACCGTGGGTTTAGCCAAGTCAGGATAGAAGGAGATTTTATGGCTCTCAAACTCCATAGGGCCCTTCGCCCGAGAGGCGCTGAGAATTTGCTCCACATGTTGATATCTCAAAAGTCGAAAGATAATAGGCCGCGGGGTCTTCCTGTTGAGCGTTATGTTCGTGGGTACACGATGAGCGCGATCGATCTCCAATTCTTTGGTAAAGGTGATTTGGAGCAGAGAAGGGAGGATTTTATATAGAAACTCCTTCATGTCTCCCGATTCCGCTCCCTCCGGTATGCCCACTAGTCGTAGGTTGTTACGGCGCGCTCTATTATTGCCATCTTCCACTTCTTTCTGCAAGGCCCGCACCTGACGTTCCACTTTGTCGAGTTTGGACAGCCGGACCGCATGGGAGTCTAATATGCTCTCCATTTTGTCCTGACGCGAGGAGAGCCCCTCTAGCCTGCCTTGCAATACACCAAGGTCTTCCCGCAGCGCTCGGAGTGCTTCCCCGTTTGACTGCACGAGGTCTTTAACCCCTCTAATCTCTGCGAGAATCTCCTGCTGCATTTCGGGGCCCTCGCGTAGAGCCAGCCCCTTCTGCGGGGACGGGGGTTCAGTTTTAGAGCGTTTGCCGTGAGAAGCCGCTGGAGATCCAAATTCCAGGCGCGTAGGTTTTGTCCCCGCCATCTCACCAATGTGCCCCGGTGAGATCAGAGCATAAATTCAAGAATGTCCGGTGTTAATTCAGGATTCTGAGTAGGCCTCTCGGGAGCCTCAGCGTTATGTGACCATCCCGCTGGACATCAGGCTCCGCCCCCCCCACCCAACCAATTTCTAACCCAAGCAGTAACTTTAGGGTCCATCCCTAGGGTGCTCAGTTTGTTTATAAGTCGCCTGTGAGGAACATGGTCAAAAGCTTTACTGAAATCTAAATACACTACATCTAGGGCTCTCCCTCGGTCCAACTCCCTGGTCACCCAGTCAAAGAAATCAATCAGATTTGTCTGACAAGACCTGCCTCTGGTGACTCCATGCTGCCTCAGATCCTGTAATCCGCTGGACTCCAGAAACCTCACTATTTTCTCTTTCAGCAGCGTTTCCAATAATTTACTCACCACCGAAGTTAAACTAACCAGCCTGTAGTTTTCAACCACATCCTTACTTCCGCTTTTTTGTAAAGGCACCACATGAGCCTCTCTCCAGTTCTTTGGCACCACTCCCGACTCCAACGAGGCATTGAAAAGGTCAATCAGTGGAGCTGCTAGAACGTCCCCAAGTTCCCTCAGTATTCTCGGGTGTATCCCATCCGGTCCCATCGTTTTGTCTACTTTAAGTTGAGATAGTTTCTCATTTTGAAAATTGTTCAAGATCTCCCTCGCTTCTGTTCCTATTTGTGGGTGTTTTCTGAGATCCTGCTCCTGGTTCTTCATCTGTGAACACAGAACAAAAATATTTGTTAAGCAATTCCGCTTTATCCTTATCAGCTTCTGCATATTCCTCCCCTGCACCCTTGAGTCTGACAATACCACTCTTGTCCTTCCTCTTCTCACTAATATATCTGAAAAATGTCTTATCCCCCCATTTTATTGTATTGGCTATTTCCTCCTCCTTTTGAATCTTTGCCTTCTTGACTACTTTGCTAGCTTCTCTAAGTTTTTCCAAATACAGATGCCTGTCTTCCTCTCTCTGTGGTCTCTTGTATTTCATGAAGGCCTCCCTCTTTTTCTTCACTTTTTCAGCTACTTCTTTTGAAAACCATAGTGGTCTCCTTTTCCTTTTACCTTTATTTACCATTTTAACAAAAAGGTTGGTTGCCCTTAAAATATCCCCTTTCAGTTTTTCCCACTGTTTTTCTGCATCCCTCAGTCGTTCACATCCAACTAACGACTCCCTGCGGTATTGGCCCATCTTCGCAAAGTTAGTCTTCCTAAAGTCTAAGATCCTCGCCTTTGAATGGATTCTAACAGCCCTAGTCCTAATACTGAACCACACCATCTGGTGATCACTGGATGCAAAATGATCTCCCACTACAACATCAGAAACACTTTCACCATTGGTAAGCACCAAGTCCAGTATGGCCCCTTCATGTGTGGGGTCTGTTACCAATTGCCTGAATAGTTCTCCCTGTAGAGAATCCAGGATCTCATTACTTCTAGATGATACTGCAGCAGGAATGTGCCAATCAACATCTGGCATATTGAAATCTCCTATCAGTAGCACTTCCCCTTTCCTAGCAATGCTGCGTATGTCTTCAATTAACTCTGTCTACCTCTTCCTCTTGTGAAGGGAGGTCTGTATATCACACCAATGTAAATAGATTTCTCTTTCCCTCTTTCTAGTTTAACCCACAATGCCTCTCCTCTCCCTTTTAAGCTCTGTAATTCCAAAGCTTTAATAGTAGTTTTTACATATAGTGCCACTCCTCCTCCCCTACTTCCTACCCTGTCCTTTCTGAATAAAGTATAGCCAGGTATAGTTACATCCCAATCATAGTTTTCTGTGAACCATGTTTCTGTAACTTAATTTAATTTAATTAGCGAGTTTTTATATACCGCATCTTCCATTGATCAGTTGCGGTTTACATGGAACAACAGTAAACAGGCAAAGCTGCTTTTACAGATAACATTGTGAAACTACAAAGAAATTCCATTTTACAATTAACAGTTTGTTAACTATATACAAAGAACCAAATATTAACTATGTACAGGTATGTATGTTTTTGAGATCCTCGGTTTGGGGTTTTCTCATTTATTCCAGTTCAAAGCTGGGATATGTCAGCTGGTGAAGCTATCCTTTTTCCTGTTGAATAGGTGAGTTCGACACTAAATCCAAGTCAGCCACTCCCAACAAAGCTTCAACATCAGGGATCTTATTTCCCATGCTACGGGCATTTATACACACTGCTTTCCATATGTTACCCCTGTTACCCATTTCCATAAAGTTATTTAATGTATCACCTACCTGGGGGCTTTCACTTACCTGGGGGCTTTCTTCACCCATCCCCAACGAATCTAGTTTAAAGCCCTCTTCAGTAGATTAGCCAGTCTACTACTGAAGAAGCGTTGACCTTTCTTGGACAGATGGATGCCATCTCTGCACTGCAACTCTTGGAACAGCATCCCATGGTCTAGGAAACCAAAACAGCATCCCATGGTCTAGGAAACCAAAACCAAAACACATGTTTATGGTGTCTGTGCTCTGAAGGGTAAAATATAGGCGTTTATGGCATGTTTATTTTATCTGCAATAAAGGTTCCGTCTTTATTACCACGGTTTAGTACTGGGTAAAATATAGGAAAATGGTTTGGATTGAGGCACATCTTTATGCACCTCTTTTATAAATTTAAGTACACCTGTATTTCACTTTATAAAATAAGAACATAAGAACCTAAGAAATGCCATTCTGGGTCAGACCAAGGTCCATTAAGCCCAGTATCCTGTTTCCAACAGTAGCCAATCCAGATCACAAGAACCTCATAGGTTCCCATTAGGTACAGATTCCACAATGTTTATCCCGGGGTAAGCAGTAGATTTCCCTGGTCCTCTTTAATAATGGTTTATGGACTTTTCCTCCAGGAACCTGTCCAAACCTTTTTTAAACCCAGCTACACTAGAAGCTTTTACTACATCTTCTTATAACAAATTCCAGAGTTTGATTACTCGTTGAGTGAAAAATATTTTCTTTTTTTAGTCCTTTATGGGCTACATAGTAGCGTCATTGAGTGTCCCTTAGTCTTTCTACTTCTTGAAGGAGTAAACAACTGATCTACATTTACCCATTCCACTCCATTCATTAATTTATAGACCTCTATTGTATCTCCCCTCAGTCATCTCTTTTCCAAGTTGAAGAGCCCTAACTTTTTAAGCCTCACCTCATAGGGGTATCCTTCCATCCCCTTTACCATTTTGCTGGCTCTTCTCTGTACCTTTTCTAATTCTGCTATATCCTTTTTAAGATATGGCGACCAGAATTGCACATAATATTCAAAGTGTGGTCGCACCATGGAACATAACAGAGGCATTATAATATCCTTTGTTTTATTCTCTATTCCTTTCCTTATGATTCCTAACATTCTATTTGCTTTCTTGGCCACCGCTGCACACTGGGCATCATCCATGATGATGCTGAAATTCTTTTCTGGATGGTGGATCCTAATGTGGAACCTTGCATCATGTAACCACAGTTTGCACTTGTCCACATTAAATTTAATCTGCCATTTGGATGTGCAGTCTTCCAAATTAACAAGGTCCTCCTGCAATTTTTCGCAATTCTCTTGTGTTTTAACGACTTTGAATAATTTTGTGTTATCTGAAAATTTAATCACCTCACTCGTTATTCCCATTTCCAGGTCATTTATGAAGATGTTAAAAAGCAGCAGACCCAGTACAGATCCAAGGTGTACTCCACTATTCACCTTTCTCCATTGAGAAAATTAGCCATTTAGCCCTACTCTCTGCTTTTTATCTTTTAACCAGTTCCTGATCCACAATAGTACACTACCTCCTATCCCATGACTTTTTAATTTCACCAAGGAGAGACCTTTTCAAAAGCTTTCTGAAAATCCAGATATACTATATCGACTAGCTTACCTTTGTCTCTGTTTATTTACACTTTCAAAAAAATATAACAGAATAGTAAGACAAGACGTTCTTTGACTAAATCCATGTTGGCTTTCTCCCACTAAACCATAACTATCTAAATGTTCAGTAATTTTATTCCTTATAATGGTTTCTACTATTTTGCCTGGTACTGACATGTGGCTCACCGGTCTGTAGTTTCCTGAATCAATCCTTTTTAAAATTGGCGTTACATTGGCCATTCTCCAATGTTCAGGTACTACAGATGATTCATAATAGTAGGTCTGAAATCTCATATTTCAGTTCTTTCAACACTCTCGGATGAATACCATCCGGTCCAGGTGATTTGCTATTCTTTGGGTTATCAAATAGTTGTAATGCATCTTCCCGGTTTATCGATATTTCTTTCATTTCTCCCGATACATCACCTTTAAATACCATTTCAGACATGGGTAACTTCCCTACATCTTCTTTAGCAAAGATCAAAGCAAAGAATTCATTCAGTCTCTCCACTATGTCCTTGTCCTCCTTAGCCCCCCTTTTACCCCTCTATTATCTAATGGTTCAGCTGACTCTCTCACAGGGTTTTTACTAAGAATGTACTTGAAAAAATCTTTATTATACATTTTTGCTTCCACTGCAAACTTTATTTCAAATTCTCTCTTTGCTTTCCTTATCAATGCCATGCACCTAACTTGCCAGTGCTTATGTTGTTTCCCGTTTTTGTCATTTGGCTCCTTATTCCATGTCCTGAAAGATGCCTTTTTGGCTACAACAGCCTCTCTAACCTCAGCTTTAAACCATGTTGGCAGTTTTTTGGCCTTCCTTCCAGTTTTCTTAAAGCATGGAATACATCTGGTCTGGGCTTCCAAGATAGTATTTTTAAACAACACCTACGCTTAATGTAAATCTTTAACCTTTGCAGCTGCTCCTTTTAGTTTTTACTTAATTATTTTCCTCATTTTATCATATTCTCCCTTTTGAAAGTTAAAAGATAGTACTGTGGATTTTCTTGCTGTCCTCCCTCCGTTTATTAAATCAAATGTGATCATGCTATAATCACTATTGCAAAGTGGCCCCAAAACTCTTATCTCTTGCACCAGATCCTGTGTTTCACTAAGGACTAGGTTCAAAATAACTTCCCCTCTTGTTGGTTCATGAACCAGCTGCTCCAAGAAGCAGTCATTTATTTCATCTAAAAACTTTATCTCCCTAGCATGTCCTGCTGTGACATTGATCTGTTGATACCAGGGTAATTGAAACCACCCATCATTACGGTGTCGTAACTTTTGTTAGCTTTCCTGATTTCTTTCAGCATTTCATTATCCATCTGTTCATTCTGGCCAGGCGGTCGGTAGTACACCCCCACTGCCATTGCCTTCCCCTTTTTAGATAGAATTTCAATCCATAGAGATTCTATAGCATTGTTTCCTGCAAAACATTAATCCTATGTGACTGAGTTCCTTCTCTAACCTAGAGTGCAACCCCTCCACCAATTTGATCTACCCTATCATTGCAGTATAATTTGTACCCAGGTATCAGTGTCTCATTGGTTGTCCTCCTTTCACCAGGTCTCTGTGATGTCAATCATATCTAACCTCTCATTTAGAGCTATATATTCTAACTCTCTCATCTTATTTTTTTAGACTTCTAGCATTTGCATATAGGCATTTTAGAGGTTGTTCATGTTAATCTGGTTATCACTTGATAGGTGTAATTTGGAATTTTTCAGCTCTGTCTGCTCTGTACTTAAGGTCCACCAAAGAACAGCAAGCTGCCACGTGGGCAACAAGGAACCAGTCAAGAAACGTGGCAGGTAGTTCCAAAGTTGCCTTTATTGTTCCACGGATCAAGTGTGCCTAAAACCCGACACAGGCCGTGTTTCGTTCACCACTTCCTCAGGGTTAAGGGCTGACTAAAAAATATCCATATACATGTTAAATGAAAACCACAACAGATAAAACAAATATATTAATACAATAAGCATAAAGCAGTAAATAAATAACAAATCATCATAAATAGATTAAAACAATAAATACATAAATAAATATAGTGTGATAAACCATTGATAAAATAACTATTATACATGAGATAATAAATAAATAACATATAACAATATAAACTGCATCAATGTAAAAAATCGGTACACTATAAAACCAATACGTACACAATAAGAACAAAAATCAAACCAGGAGAAAAAGGAGAGAGAGGAGGACCAAAAAGACCTGCAATAGGGAATGCATAATAAACATTGTATAAATAATAATAAATATACTAGCAAACAAAACCATGCTACATAATCAACTAGACAAGAGAAAACTAAAATAGACTGAAGGAAATAGGAGTGAATGAGTGGGATACACATGACCCAATTCGAATAACCAACTTATGAATCACGACCAACAGACATTATAAAATAAAAATACACGTAAAGAATACAATTAAAAACCTACCACTGTAACAGCCAATGTAGAACGCAAATCTCTTTGATTGGCAGGGCCGTGGAAACAACCTGCCCCACACACGCGATGCAGGTTAAACTGTGCATAAATGAACAAATAAAGAAGTAAAATGAACAAGGAGACAAATAAAGTACCACTTAAAATGATAAATATATATACACATACAACTATCCCAAAAAAGGGGGGGGACCAAAAGCCTCTAGTAAACCTCAATGGAACAACATTATCAAGGCAATGCCCACACGCTATCCAGTAGCGAGAAACTTATATGAATGTAACTAATCCTTCTATGCGCTGGGTCAAAAGACAACCAATCCCCTCATCTTCAATAGGGGATACATCGTGCATAAAAATAAAGTGATAAAATAGAAATAAAACACATTAAATGAACAAAAATCCACGTAAAAAACTGTCTTTAACAAAACGATGTGAAAAACAGAGGGGGTTCTAGCTCGCCTAACAAATGCAAAGCGAAAGCGGCAGGAAGCAGAGGAAAAAAACATATCCTGAATTGCCAAAAAGAATGTAGAACACAACGGGTGATTATAAAAGGGAAATAAATACTTAAAACTTTAGTGAAAATCATTTTTATTCATTTTCAAACAAACCAAACACATGGTACAGACAAAAGCAGCAGTCCTTCAACAAGCCAAACTATGAATACCAATCATATGACCCCCAAAATACAAGATATCGCCACTGCCCCCCCTTCCGCCCCCCCTCCTCCTCACCCCCCCCCCCCCCACCCAGCAACAGCACTCAGAACCAGACATAGGCAGAGAACAGCCTAGGGAGGAAGACTAAACAGCACCATCCCCAAGCTAAACTCACGGCATCCCAGTAGATAATCAAAAGAAAGAGAAATAAAATAAAAGTAACAAGAAGGAAAGTTAAAGTAGAGTAAAGAGAAGTAAGCGAGTCCCCACTCCGTTGTCGCACCCCCCAGTCCAGCTCATCCCCCCCCCCTATCCACTCATCCAGAACAGGCTCCCAGACCCCAGGCGAGATGATGACTCTGCATCCCACCCAGCACCGTATCAGCGAACCCGCAAACCTAAACATCCATACCCCCCCCCCACCATCACCTTCCCCCATTCCCACCACCCCCTCCCAATATCCAGCAACCCGAATCACTGCCACTACCCATCCGGTACACCTCAGCCACCCCTCCCATCTAATATCCTAGTCCGAACTCTAGTCGGGAGACTCCGCAGGTGAGGGCTCCAGCCCACCAGAAAGGCCTCCCACCGTTTAGGGTGATGGCGCGCGTAAAGCCGCTCCATCCACAACAAACTATGCAGACGTGTCCTCCACTGTCCATACATCGGACCCCGGGGATCCAACCAGCTCTGCAGGATGGCCAGACGAGCAATTCCGAACACCCGGCGCACCCAAGCCCACTCAATCTGACCATGAGCAGCCTCACCCTCCCCGGTCCAGATATCCAACACCAAATTCAGGGGTTGCAATACCAACGACGTACCCAAACATTGGTCTAAATACCCAGCCACTTTACCCCAAAAAAGCTTCACCAGGGGACAATGCCAGAACATATGTCCAAGCGTTGTATCCGCACCCCCACATCGCGGGCAGCCACTCGTGGAGACCACCCCCGCCCGCCAAGCCCTATTGGGCGCAAAATACAAGCGACGAAGCAACCGGTATTGCATATCACGGTGGTCGACCGAGACATACACCTGAGGAATCTGCGCCAGGGCTTGCACTACCCCTTCACCTGCCACGGACTCGCCCAGATCGCAGGTCCATGCCGCCGCTAAAGCCTCCTCCGTCCCAGAGGTCTCAAGGCCCAACAATGCCTGATGCAAGGTGGACACCTTCATCACTGAGTCCCCCCCCCATCAATAGTTCCTCCAGCCGAGAGCAGATGTCTCCTTGTAAAGAAGCCACGGACAACGTGTTAATATAGCTCCGAATCTGAACATAAGGAAACACGTCTTTACTCGTCCAAGGATACTGGACACTTAAACGAGCCAAAGGCTCAAGGGTGCCATCCCCAGCTAAAAGCCGTTCAAGAGTGAAGATTCCCATCTTATCCCATCTCACGTAACTGGCCTCCGTAAGGCCCAGGAGAAAATCCTTATTCCCCCTAACTGGAAGATAGGGGGAGCAATAGGCCGAGAGCCCCAGCTTACCACACATGTACCGCCAGACTCGCACCACCGGACAGAGCAACACAGTCCACACCCCCTGGTCCAAGCCTGTCGCCCGCCGCATGTGCAAGACAAAGCGCACATGCAGCGTAGCAACAAGAGCCCCAAGCATCCGCAGAGGGGTATAGTCCCCCATCCCCCATATCCAGTCCCGAACATGTCGCAAAATACACGCCCGATTATACTGCCTAAGATCAGGGAGCCCCATACCTCCCGCATCCCACGATCTTTGCAACACTGCCAGACGCACCCTAGGCCTCCTGCCCCGCCATAGCAGTAGATTAATCTGTTTTTCCATTAACAAGAGATCGGCCCTTCTCAATAACAACGGTAAAGTCTGTAGAGTATATAACCATTTAGGAAACAGTGTCATTTTATAAAGTGCTATCCTACCCCCCAGCGACAAAGGCAGTTCCCTCCACTTATGGACCTTATCAGTTAAGTGTTGCAGTAAGGAGGTCACATTAATTCGGTAAAGATCCCGCAGATCTCTAGTCAAATAAATACCCAAATACTTGAACCGGTCACCTGCCCATTTTAGAGGAAAAGTACCCGGCCAACCCTGGGAAATAGCGGTATTTAATGGCATTGCTTCGGATTTGTCCAAATTTAAACGAAACCCAGAGATCTCACCATAACTGCGAAACAACTGTAGCAAAGCTGGTAAACCCTCCTCCGGATTCTCGACATGCATCAGAAGATCATCGGCAAAAGCCGCAACCCGAAACTCGACAGACCCCACCGAGATCCCCCGAAAGGCCGTGGAAGACCTAATATGGCACAGTAAAGGTTCCAACGTCAGTACGAATAAGAGAGGCGAAAGAGGGCAGCCCTGTCGGGTACCTTTCTGAATCCGAAATTCTGGTGACATATTCCCATTAACCAAAATCGCCCCTCTAGGCTCAGCATACAGCAACCGCACTGCTGCAACAAAAAAGCCCGTGATCCCCACCGCCTCAAGCACCTGGTACATAAAACCCCAGTCCACCCTATCAAAGGCCTTCTCAGCATCGAAGCTTATTAACATAGATCTCTTGTTATCCATCCGACTGGCACACATAGAGGCCAGCACACGCTGCAAGCTATAAGCCGCATGCCTACCCCTCACAAAGCCTACCTGGTCAGTCTGTATTAAGCCCGGCAAGAAACCCGCCAACCTCTCCGCCAAAATCTTAGCTAGGATCTTAATATCCACATTCAACAAAGAAATGGGCCGGTAAGAACTCGGCAAAAGAGGGTCCCTACCCGGCTTAGGCAAGACGGTAACAAGAGCCTTATTCACCTCATAGGGAAACAAACCCCGCCTAATCAAGTCCTCATAGTACTCGGAGAGAGGAAACGCTACCTTATCTTCTAGAACTTTATAAAATTCCCCCCGATAGCCATCTATACCGGGCGCCCGTCCCCTCTTCAAACCTCTAATCGCCAACTGCACCTCCTGAATAGAGATGGGCGCATTCAGCACCCAGGGCCGGCCCGTCCATTGAGCGAGAATGTTTTTTGCACAGGGCCCCGCGTTTCAGGGGGCCCCGCGCAAAAAACATTCTTTTTGAAAAGTAAAATTGAAAAAAAAAAAAAAACCTGTCTGCTGCCGCGGTCGGGGCCGCCGCGGCAGAATCGAGCGTGCCGCGGGGCCCCCCTGTGCACGGCAGAGCCTGCCCTCCTTGTAGCAGCTCTCTCTTTGGAGCTGAAGCCGGCGCGTCTGACTTTTCAGCTCCAAAGAGAGAGCTGCTACAAGGAGGGCAGGCTCTGCCGTGCACAGGGGGGCCCCGCGGCACGCTCGATTCTGCCGCGGCGGCCCCGACCGCGGCAGCAGACAGGTTTTCTTTTCTTTTAATTTTCGCTGGGCTGGGCTGGGCTGGGGGGGGGGTTAGTAGTGTTGATGGGCTGGGGTGGGCTGCTGGGGGGGGGTTTAGGAGTGTTCATGGGCTGGGCTGGGCTGGGGGGGGTTAGGAGTGTTGATGGGCTGGGGGGGGTTAGGAGTGTTGATGGGCTGGGGGGGTTAGGAGTGGTGATGGGCTGGGGGGGAAGGAGTGGTGATGGGCTTGGGGGGGTTAGGAGTGGTGATGGGCTGGGAGGGGTTAGGAGTGGTGATGGGCTATGGGGGAGCTAAATCTGTATATGGGCTGATGGGATTCGGACTGAAAGTGGGTTGATGGGGGGTTAGGACTGGTAATGGGCTATGGGGGGGCTTAAACTAAAAATTGGGTGATGGGGGATTAGGACTGGAAATGGGCTGGTGGGATTAGGACTGGGAGTGGGCTGATGGGGAGGTTAGGACTGGTAATGGGTTGGGGGGGGTTGCTAGGACTGGAAATGGGCTGAGTGGAAGGGGGCTTGAACTGCAAATAGCTGATGGGGAGGGGGGCTTGGAATGGGCTCTTAGGGGAAGGAGCTAGGACAGGAAATGGGCTGATGGAGGGGCTAGGATAGGACTGGGAATTGGGTGTTGGGGGAGCTAAGATTGGAAATGGGCTGTGGTGGGGGCTTGGATTGAAATGGACTCATGGAGGGGCTAGAACTGGAAGTAGGTTCATGGGGGGCTTGGATTAGAAATGGGCTGAGTGGAGGGGAGCTAGGATTTAACATGGGCTGATGGTGGGGCTAGGAAAGGACTAGAAATGGGCTGATGGGAGGCTGGTATTGGAAATGAGCTGATGAAGGGACTCGGATAGGACTGGAAATGGATAGGGGAGCTAGGACTGGAAATGGGCTGATGTGGGGACTAGAAGGGAGCGGATACTGGGTGGGGCTGCAACTAAAAGGGAGCTGATGTTGGGGGAGATTAGAAGGGGATGGGGCTGGGAGAGTGAAATGGAGAGGGGAAGAATATTTTGTGTGGGAGGGAAGAAAAATCTACAATTGGCCGGGTATTGGGAGACTAAGGGGCTTGTTTACAAAGCCGCGGTAGTGGTTCGCGATCGCAGCCGCGGCCCCATTGAAATCAATGGGGCCGCGGCTCCGATTACGATCGCAAACCGCTACCGCGGCTTTGTAAACAAGCCGCTAAGTGGGGATTGAGGATGGAGGGGTAAAATTTGAGTGGATGAAATAGGAATGAGGAAAGAGCAAAAGGAGAAAGATTATTATGTTAAAGCAGATGTAGAGAGAGAATGGAAAAAAACTAGAGGAGAGAAGAAAGGACAAATGGACAGCAGACGATGGAGAGTTAGCAGAAGACACAAATAAACCAGAAGAAAGTGACTGGAACAATTGCAACTGAAAAAAAAATGCACAAAAGGTACAAAGATATCTCTTTATTTTGAATTTATTAACTGGAATATGTCAGCTCTGGGAAATGTGCATCATTAATGTCGGTGCTTTGTTTAGTACAAGAGGAAATTAATTTATAGTTTTATTTCAACATTGTTGTACATTCCAAGTTTGGCTTTTAGGGTTCCCAGTTTAATTATTGTCTTCCTGTTTTTAAATTGTGATTCCTTGTTTGGTGATGGTCTATGTTCTGCATGTGTAACTGAGCTGAGGTATTCTGTTTATGTAATTCCTATTTGACATTGCCACTTGTTCTCTTTCCCCAGTAGGTCATGTATTCTTATTCTCTGAAATGTATTGGTTTAATATTTGCAGTGTTGCCTTTTGATAGGTAGGGTATGGTGCTTTATGAGTCTTGGTAGTGCTGTTAGGATACGGTGGGTTTGCTATGGGTTCTAAATGGGCAGTGTTTGTAGTAGTTCCTAATGTGCCTGGCGGTTGGCACTGGATTATAGTAATGTAGAAATCTTTGTCTTTCTTTATCCATACACTCATGAAGAGGCATGTTTACTAAAAGTTAGTGTATGGTAACATTATGCAAATATTTATGCAAATGAGGCCCCTTATGCAAATGAGGCCCCGCACCGAGTCTCCGCACATGGCCCCGCACCCCCCTTGGGCCGCCCCTGTCAGCACCCCCAGCTGATCCTCCCCCAATCTCGGTAAATTACAGGCCCGCAAAAACGCCCTCCCTCTATCTCCCGAACCAAGACCTCCCGTAGCGTACAAATGCTGATAATATTCACAGAACACCTGCTCAATCTCCTTGGCCTTAGCCCGCAGAGTACCATCCGCATGTCGTATCGCCCCCACGTGCCGGGGTCCCCCGTCTGCCCGCATCAACGAAGCTAAGAGCTTACCAGCCCGGTTTCCATGCCTATAGAGCTGATATCTATAATACAACAAAGATTTCCTAGCCCGATGACATAGCACAGTCTCCAACTCAATTTGTAATTCCTTCAACCGCGCCTTAGCCTCCCTACTCTGGCAGCGGGCATGCCAACTGCGTGCCCTAGACAGCTCCTTTTCTAACTGCAGGATCTTACTATTGAGGGCTTTCCGCTTACGACTGTGATAACTAATAATCTCTCCGCGCAATACGGCCTTCCCCGCCTCCCAAAAGAGGGCCGGATTGTCCCTATGTTGGGCGTTATGCAGAGCGTACTCCTCCCATTGCCCCCGCAAAAATGGCACAAATCCTGCATCGTCCCTAAGATCCAAGGGGTACCGCCAACTCCACCCCCGCCCTTGCTCAAGTAGCTGAATCCCCAGTACCACCATGGCATGATCCGAAAGAACCGGCGGCCCAATATCCACTCGGTCCACCAACCGAAACAAAGCCGCCGAGAGAAGGAAATAATCAAGTCTCGACCACGTCCCATGTGCCCTGGACAGGTGAGTGTACTCGCGAACACCAGGATGCAATACCCGCCACACGTCCAAAAGGTCATACCCCTCGCACATTCCTCAAATGCACCGAGCGCTACGCAGGTCCCTGGACCCGGACGCCGCAGAGCAGTCCATTCCCTCATCCATGACCGAGTTAAAGTCCCCGCCTAACACCAGGTGATACTTCCCCAGAGCAGACACCACCCGAGACACTTGCTTATAGAAACGAGCTTCATAGCCATTGGGTGCATAGAACGACCCCAACACTACCGGCAATCCAGCTAAAGTCCCCCAAACGAAAACATAGCGGCCCTCAGGGTCAACCTCCACTTTCTCCTCCACCCACCCCACCTGCTTCGCGAGAAGGATGGCCACCCCCCTCTTTTTCCCAAGTGCCGCAGCCCCATAGACCTTACCAACCCACCCCTTACACAACTTATCATGCTCCGCAGAGGACTGATGTGTTTCCTGCAACATGGCTATGTCAACCCGTTTTAATCGCAATTGTTGCAACACTCTATATCTCTTTATAGGGGAGCCTAAACCGCAGACATTCCAAGAGGCCAATTTCAAGGGCTTACCCATTGTCAAAGGGCCACCCTCGCAATCTAAGCAAAAAAGGATCTACGTCATTGAGGCAGCAGCCCCCCCAGCCTAGGGCCCCCACCACACTTACATCCACCCACCTCCAATGCCAAAAAACAAGCAGCAGTGATTCCACCACCACGAAGACCCTAGCCCCCTCGCCCACCCCCCCGTCCCCCCTCTCCCCCTCCCCCCCATGCAGCCAACTACACATCCCCCATCCCCCCGCCCCAACTCCCCACATCTCCCTCCAAAACTCTTCCCGGCCCCAATCCCCCCGGGACCCCATTCCAATGGCAATCAGGGTAACCCCTCACAGCTAACTAAATACCCCTTATACACCCCCCCAGCAAGGTAGACGACGCTCACCCCCCCCCCCCCCCGTGCCCTTGCAGCAGATCCCCACAGAACAACATTGCACAGCACTGCACCAAGGCCACAATGAACAAGATAACAAGCCCCACAGTAAGAACTTCATGAACTTTGAAAGCGAAGAAAACTTCAAAACGTCAAGGACTGCATAAACATCAAAAACGGCAGCAGCATTCAGCCTGCGCTGCTCAAAAACGCCAGCCCCAGCAAAGTGGTATTTCCACGGTCACTCCATCCCGTTACCGCCAGCATTCCCAACCGGGAAACAGCTAAACAGGGAATCCATCCGCACTGCTGTCGCCCTGGGGGCAGGGGGGGCCATCACCAACCAAGACGGTAACTGCCACCCGAGCAGCTTCCCCAAGAGAGACAGCATGACCAAGTGCGGCAAGCCTCGCCCCGGGAAAGGGACACAAAAATATAATAACCCAGCCAAGGGCGCCCTCCCTCCCATCCCCACCTGCCAGCCCGCAGAAAATTTAATAGAGTGTACAAGCATCCAACAGCGAAAGAAAAGAGCTGATCACCGACACCACCTGTACTGACAGTGACATACTGAGAGAAGAGCAGATTATGCATTATAGAGCAAAAAACAGGTGGTATGTTGCCCCATGCCAGCACCCTCCACCCCCACCATCTGCCCGCAAGCAGTCCACAGCTGCACCTCAACCATCAAGAACGATCCATGTTCATATTCAGGGAGCCGAACTTCCACCAAGCTGCTCCAAAAAGTTCAGGGCTTCTTCCGGTGTAGCCAGAAATTTCACTCCGCCCTGGTGCTCCACTCACAGTTTCGCAGGATAAAGCAGTGCAAACCGCACACCCCGGTTCACGAATTGGCCACATACAGCAGTAAAAGCTCTCTGCTGCTGGCTCACGAGGACAGAGTAATCCTGGAACACCAAGATCGGATCCCCATCACCGGGCTGCCTCCTCCGATTGCGTGCCGCTCTCAAAACCTCTTCCTTCTGCCGAAACTCTAGGAACCGCGCAATGACTGCACGTGGCCGACGGGCGCCATCCCTCTTCAGGCCCAACCTATGCACCCTCTCCAACTTTATCGGGCCTGTTATGGTGTCTGGGAAAGTCTGATTAATCCATGACTCCAGATGCCCTGCGAGCATGCGATCCCCCACAGTCTCAGGAATGCCAACAAAACGTAAGTTCTTTCGGCGACCCCGATTTTCAAGGTCATCTAGTTTATCATGCTGCTGTTTCACCATACTTTCCAGCGCCGTCACCCGCTCTTGCAAAGTGCGATGGGAATCCTCGACATCTGAGACCCGGGCCTCCACCTGCTCCATGCGCCCCGTGAAGTCACCAATACTCTGGTTGACTTGGGAAATTTGCTCAGCCAGGGAACGAAACCGGTCGTCTAGCGCGCTGACCACAGCCGCGCTCACTTCAGCTACCATAGCCTGTGTAGGGCCTGCTGCAGGGCTTGCCGGCGCGTCCTCCGCCATCTTACCCCTCCGGTGGTCTGCCTTTCTCCCTGCGGGTGATTTTTGAGGCCATGCAGCTGCGCCTACGGACCCAAAATGAATATGCTTCTCCCGCACAGTCTCCGCCAGCAATAGCAAACCTCCAGAAAGCGTAGAGCACCACTTAAAGGGGGTTTTATAGCAGTAGATTGGGGTATCCCCCGGAGCTGATCCACAAACACCCTACCAGCTCATTGCCACCGGAAGTCTCTTCTCATACTTAAAACTTTAAAACAACTTGAAAAAAAACGCACCCAGGGACAAACCCTGCGCGCACATAAAAAAGCAACACAAGTGTGCCGGCGGGCAAAAGCAGATGAGGTGGTGAGATGCTTTACACGATCTGTCAAGGAACCGAAACTAGACTTGAATAACGTGAAACATATCCATACATAAAATATCTTACTGCCCCACCGCCAGCATGTAGAATCGAATAAACCCTTATAAAATCAAACCTGAATCACAGTCAATAAGAACGCCGTCAGCAGGCACAGCTAGAACAAGACTAGAAACCGCTCTCCATCGCAACTGCCTGCACATGCGCACCTAACTTAAAAACGATCTCTTCGGCGGGAAAAAGAGGAGAACATGATTACCCACAACCAGAACAGCCAGACACTGAAAAAGAAACTGCCTTCAAAAATATAAATAAACCCACTGGAGGGATGAAAATATATGAAAAATAAAAATAAAATAAAACCAGAACCATTGCAACAGCTAAGATGAAAAACTGTGATGAATACCAGGACCACTCTCAAAAATACAACAAACTGGGGAAAGGGGAAGAGGGAGGGGAGGGGGGAGGGAGAGGAAGGGGAATGGGGGGGAGGGGAAGAAGAAGGGGAGGGGGAAGGGGGGAGGAAGGTGGGAGAGGGAAGGGGAGGGAGGGGGAAGGATGGGGGAGGAAGAAAAGAGGGAAAAAGGAGGACGGGGAAAAGGAAAGGAAGGAAGGGAGGTAAGGGGGAAGGGAAGAGGGAGAAGGGAGAAGGAGGGGGGAAGGGAGGGGGGAAGAAAGGGAAGGGAAGGGGGAGAAAGGGGAAGGGGGAGGAAAGGGGGGAAGGAGAGGGAGGGAAAGGAGGGGGGACCAGGGAGGAAAGGGAAAGGGGGAGGGGGAGGAGGGGGAGGGGGAGGGGAGAAGGGAGAGGGGGAGGAGAGGGAAGGAAGAGGAAAGGGGAGGGAAAGAAGGGAGGGGGAGAAAGAAAAGGAAGGGAAAGGGGGAGAGGGGGGGAAGGAAAGAAAGGAAAAAAGGAGAGGGAAGGCAGGGAAATGAATGGGGAGGGTGGAGGGGAAAGGAAAGGGAGGGGGAAGGGAAAAAGGGGGGAGGAAAAAGGGAAAGGAAAAAGGGAAGGGGGAAGGGGGAGAGGGAGGGGATGGGAAAGAAAGGAACGACAGGGAAGAACAGGGAGGGAAAAAGGGGAGAAGGCAAAGGGAAGAGTGGGGAGGGAAAGAAAGAGGGGGGAAAGCAGGGGAAGGGAAAGAGGGAAAGGAGGAGGAAGGGGAGGGGGGGAAGGGGGAAAAATTTTGTTTTTTGTTTTTGCAGGACCAGCGTTTTTTGGTGACTATGTTTGGCATGTTATATTTCTGAGCTCCCTGGGGAAGCTATGAGGCGAAACACCTGGTGTCGGGGCTCCCGCTGATCAACTTGACTGCTGTGCACCACTCAGATGATCTAATGTGTATTTGGACTGTTACGGTGCTTCACTGCATTGATTTACTGCCTTCCCAGATAAGTCCTTTTGCATCAATTGCAGTATTGATGTTCCCTGCTGCTATGTTGCTGCGCTGTGCAATGCCTGCATTCTTTTCATGCTGCACCTGTTTGGGTTCTTCATAGAGGTATTTTTGGACCGCTGATGTACGTAGAGTCTCTCTAATAATTGTGACATAACTGTCCTTTGATTGACTCTACCTCCTTCTTGATATTGGTTGGCGGTTTGACTGAGGTCCTTTTTTCCTCTTTAATTGAAGTTTTTCTTCCCGAATTGATCTAGCTTTTTTGTTTCTGTTTTCTCTCACGTATGAGTTTTGTTTTAGTTTTGTTTTTGTTTGTTTTTTTCTAATTATTTTGTGCCTAGTTTGTTTTTTTGTAATTTTTGCTTCAGACCATGTTCTAACATTTTGGCGTGAATGTTATTGAAAGGGCTTAGTTACTAGAATGTGTTGTGGCTGAAAGCTGAAGCTTACATGCAAGAGACGACACTGTAAAGGTTTTCCTATAGACCTTTCAGAGAGAACACATGATCTCAAACTTCTGCCCCCATGAAAACAGGAAGTTGACATTGGCTCTCTATGAGGATGGAAGCACATAGCTCCGCAGTGCCAGAGTTTTGAGGTAAGCACTGAGGGGTTGTGTCAGGCCACTGTAGTTCCTGGAAAGGGGTGGCATTGGAAGCAATGGGTGCCCCCGGAAGGGCAGCTCTCTAGGAGTAGGCCTAGCTTGACTAATGGTAACGCCTGCCCTGACCCCTAAATAAACAATTCCTCTGATATCATAGGTACAAGTGAATGTTAGTTCAATCTGTTGTCCATTAAGAAGAGCAATAATGCCTTCTAGTAAGTACTGCAAACACACTGAGCACTTGCTACAGAGACGATGTCCCAGGTGATTTAAACTTACAGACGATTCAGTGTTGAACATTGACTGAAATGGCCTGTCTTTTACATTTTGAAATCTCTTTAAGACATTATAAAGCAGCATTGCAAATTCACTGTAGACCTGTAAGACTGGTCAATGTTTCCATGTCATTCATTTTATTGCACTGTCTGTCCTATTTAGGCTTTATATGTGGAATCAATAGCAGTTTCTGATTGGAAATCAAGGCTTGCTTATATGCCTTCTTAATGATATGCTCAGGATAATCACATTATATAAAGGAGCCCATGCAGATAGCACTCAAAACCATGGCGCATTAGGTACAACACTACCTCGTTAACTGTCGGCAGCATGGAAAGCATGTTCCCAGCAGTTAACTTGATGCGCTGTCCTAATACAGTCTAAAATTAGCTTGGGCGCACTTACCTCCATAGAAGGAGGTAATGGTAAGTGCACTCATACTAATCAAACGTCTTACAGTTAGCACATGGCACACTGACTGCAAGGTGCTCACCCCACACACTCCCTGCCCCTAATCCACCCACTTGCAACCCCAACATGCATTGAACAGTTAGCATGGAAATAGGGCCGCGCTATGTTGGCCCTGTACTAATAGCGCAGGTTTAGTGTATGCTGTAACTCACACTAACTGCTTAGCACCTTTTAGTAAAAGGGCCCAATTTAATGAGCCATCTCATGGTCTTGAGTTTTAAAATCATCCAGATCAAACCATAAATTCTTGAACTATAAGAATTGGCCAAGCGGTAGATTTTCTTTGAGACTGCAAGGGTAACAACTAGAAAAATGAAGCACAGATTCCTAGCCAGAGGTTTGTGCAACAAAGAGAATTCAAAATGGTCTTCAGTCATTAAAATCATAACATCTAAAAATGCAATCCTATAAGCATCTGCCATATATATAAATTTTAAATTGGGATTAAGCCAAAGAACTCTTGAAGTTGTTCCATTGGGCCATCCCAGATCATGAAAATATCATTGATGACATGTTTACATTCTGCTTGTAAGGTGACTATACTAAAAAATAAAATGGTTCAAATGGTTCACTCACATATTAGTAATATCGGAGGTCCCATTGCAATCCCTTTAACTTGAAAATAAAACTTTTGATCAAATGTGAAAAAAATAATTTTGTAGCGCCAACTCAACGATTTCACATAAAAAGAGAAGTTGAACTCCTACCAGGAGCAGTGCAAGAATCTAACAATTCTCAGACAACATTAATCACCACATCCTGAGATATATCAATATCACTAGTCACCAAAACTACACTGGTCCATGCAATAGAAAATTGTTCCCAAATAAAAATAATGTGGGTTGTTTTGGAAGTCCTATTCGTGCTTTGAATGTTTGAAAACAGGCATAGAGATGTTCAAAGCATGGAGTCATCTCTAGAGCCATTTTAGAAGCCAGTTTCTGTGGACATCCAAGTCTGAACAGGGGTATGGTAGAGGCCTGGCTGGGGCGTTCCCAAGAACCTGGACGTCACCACCTGATCTCAGAAATGTCCTGGACCTCCGGAGTAGCGTCTAAGTTTAGACTTGCTCCAGGCATGAATAGACATCATGAAAATGCATTCTTTGGTCATAAAACATCCAGAGGGTGTAGAGAAGATAGCACTCCATCATCCCCAGTACTCAGCACAATCACAATGATAGCAGCAATGGGATTTGAGCCCTGGTCCTAGCCCAGGTTCTGAAACACTATTTCAGTGATGTCTATGTAGACATCCCCGCAGAATCCATATCAGGCATGGACATATTTGGGAAGTAGTGGCTGAACGTGGACATGCCTGCTTTTTTTTCCGACATTCTGACTTAGACATCCCAGATTGCACTTGGAAATCATTTGTAAAATGCCACTATATACATGCCTAATTTCTAACAGCTCAGATGACAAGACTTCAACTTTCATACTTTGGACACACTATGCGAAGAGAGAGATCATTAGAGAAAGACATCATCCTTGGGAAGGTAGAAGATCAACGCAAAAGAGGAAGGCCAGCAATGAGATGGATCGATACAATAACAGTAGCTATGGGTGCCAGCCTGATTGAAGATCGAACGCAATTTATGACAACTATCCAGAGGGTCGCTATCAGTCGACACCAACTTGACGGCACTTAACAACAACAACAATTTCTAACAAAAGGAGGAGATCCTTGAACAAAGAGACAAACGGTAAAAAAGAATCAGTATAACTTGACAATGGATCAAGTAAAGAGCCTTTAGAGGAGATGACTGGCCATCCTGGAGGCTTCTGTAATCACTTATATGCAGCATTGGCATTTGTGAATGTTCAACTCTTAAAAAAAAACAATTCTTTAGCTGTCAAAAAACCACTAACATCATCTCTGCTTAATGTATCATCAGCCAGCTGTTGAATATAATCAGCAAGATCCATGTTTAAAAAAAAGAGTCAGCTGACAGCTGGTGCTGAACTTCAGCCACCTAATCACAATTGATCCTCCCTTATCAGCAGGTTTCATACAGTAATTGAATTATCTTGTTGCAATGCCAAAATAGATTCCCTTTCAGCTCATGTTAAATTAAAATACTTAGGTCACAAATGTTTAGACAAATCCAATGAATTCCAACTTATCAGTTATTGGAAAGCATAGATAATTACATCTGTGGGACCGAGGGGGACCCAATTTGATTTCCTACTTACTACTGAAATATCAGGGGAAGCTGCGTGAACGGCAAAAAAATGTTTAATTTTTAAAGTTCATGTACATTTTTGTAAATCAGTTTGCATAGCAAATCTATTTTTGCCATAGGTGAAAAGATAGACCTTTCTCCAAGCACCTCATTTTTCTATTTTCCTCCTTGACATTAGTGGATGTTATAGACAGGGATGCATTTGGGGTTACAGATGTCCTAGTGCAATCTGGGACATCCAGGGTGGAAAGTGCTGAAAAATGCTGGGGACATCTATGTCTTGGGCTAATTTCAGGAACATAGATGTATCCGATGTGGACATCCACAGCCCCATCCACATAGACGGCCCAGCTAGAGAATACTGGGGTGGAGATGTCTACTGCATGAAAGGTTGCGTATGGCGCAGTGTTGCAAACTGGAAATATGAGCCCTCCCATTTCCCAGCAGAGTTCGTTGTCAACATGGGAAATATATGGGATAGGAGTTTACCTACTCCACACCTTCTAGATGTTTAGCAGGCAAAATGAGCACTTTTCCCCTGTCTATCTGTGCCTAGAGCAAGTATAAACTTTGATACACTGCGGGCATACAGGGCATTTCTATAATCAGGCAAAAACATCCAGGTACCTGGTTACGCCCCTGACATGCCTCTGCTATGCTCCCATTAAGATTTGGATGTTCTCACACTGGGGACATCCACAGAACCGACTTCTAAAATGGTTTCAAGAATGTCTCTGTGCTCTGGATGTCTCTATCACTGTTTTTAGACATCCAAAGCATGAATAGGGCTCCTAAAATAACTCCCATAAGGCATAATACTATCACAAATTGAAATATGCGACCATCACCCAAATTCTTAGTCATTGACTTGATTATATACAAATGTTTCCAGCAGTCCTTCTGTGTCCTGATAGTCAAAAATGATCCCATCGTCTGCAAGATGGATACCTCAGCAAAAAATAGGCTGTAGCTGGTGAGCAGTAGGTTGTTCACAGAAGGCATGAAAGGGTAATTACGAGGGACTGTCAGGAGGCAGCCTCATCCCACCCCTCTTTAGTCTTTCCATCACCGATCTTAGGTCCTCAAAGACAGCTGTTCCTGTATGGCATGGATGGAGTGAACACCACAATAGGGGAAAGTAGCTTCATAAGACAAGGCACATGATGGTATTGTCAGTCAGTTGATCTGTCTCTGCTGGTATATGATAATAGCTATTGCTGTCGTGGCTGTGCAGGCCTTCAGAGCTTCAGAATGAACAGCTGTCAATGTTTCACACTGCCTCAACGCTACTGGGTGTTTCTACTGGGGGAAGTAAGATGCCAGGCTGGCAGATTTCTTTCCCTAATGTCCATGGGAGTGATGCACTAGGGTTAGCTAAGACTAATCAACTTAGGGGTATGTTTACTAAAGTCTCCTAACGTGCGCGGCGCGGTAGTCTACAGGATGCCATATAAGGAGTGGGGGTGTCAGTCTTAAAAAAGCAAACCGGGATTAATCGTGCGCTAATATGCGCTGCGTGCTAATGTGCGCTGCGCACAGTAGCGCATGAGAAACGCGCGCAAGAAGCATAAGCAGGTGTGCTGATGTGCAAGTAGAGGAACAGAGCCACAGTACAATGGTTAAGACACTGACTGATGGTGTAGGGATCATGGGTTCAATCCCCCACTGTGCCCAATGAATAAGGCTGCCTGAGGCACTACCTGGTATGTGTAATATTGCATTATGAGGCATTTTAATTTTATTTTAATTACTGCTGCTAGCAAACGCACTCTCAAAGCACTGTAACATAAGGTGCTGCATAAGGCACCCCATAAGGTACCCCAGAGGGTACATTTTAAAGTGCACTGTCCGCCACGGCACCCTATAAGTCGCTCCACAGGATAACGTATAGTGCACCTTATATGGACGGTAACCATAAGGTGCCCTATAGGGCGCCCTATAAAGCGTCCTCTGAGGCACCTTATGGGTACAGTACGCTGAGGGTGTTTTTGCTGGCAGCAATAATGTACATTAACAAGAGATAATGCTTTGGGCAGCCCTATCAAATAGGCCTACAATGGGTTTGAACCCATGACCTCTAGCTCCACAGGCAGTGAAGTAACCAGTGGGCTACAGCTCTATAGCTGCTAACAAGCCCCTGGCTGGCTGCAGAGGGACTGCACGTCACCACACAGACAGTCTGCTGTGGTCACCAGGATAGGGTTAGCCCACCCGTACCCATGATGCACTGCACATGCAAATCAGCTGTCTACAGATGAACACAAGATGGGGTATGCACCCCCACAGCACCTCGGCCTGGTAGGGGGAACTGACCATGTGTGTTACTGGCACAGAGTAGCTACACACCGTCACATTGTGCGGGTACTGTGCTCACCCTGAGGGTGCGGTGGGGCGCACAGCACCAGGTCCACAACACCTTCCATGGCAGAAACAGGCCATGCTGCAGGTCCCCAGCAGTGCTAATGTGTGAGATAGGTAGTTTCACCTTGGATATATCTGTATGTCTCAGTCAGGTGTAGCCCCTATGGAACACTAGGAGGATTATGTACCACCACCCTCCTCCTCCAGGGCTGAGGGTGGTAAACGGGGTCTCCCATCAACAGATCCACATTCTACCTCCCTGCAATGGTAGCAGTAGAGGGGACCATCAACCCCAGTCCTGCTGGGGAACAGACATCTACAGGGCAGTCAATGCAGCTCTGTACACATCCATAACGCAATAGCAGACAGACATTAGGCCTGGATATGCTAAGCTGCACCCCACCACTATCTGATATTCTCCTGCAGCAAGCCTTCAGCCGCTGCACCCTGCAAGGCACTCCATCAAGACACATACCAGCTGCAGACAGTCTGCTAGCTAGTCCATAGTGCATGGTCTTGGTGGAAATGCGTGCACCCAGAACTGGGATGTCAGCATACACAACAAGCAGATAAGTCAGTGACTGGGCCCCAAAAGGAAACCCATAAACATCACATGAGAGAAACACTATATAGCACTATGGGGGTGCCAAGCCATGCTGTGGTCACTGCACAGTCAGGGTGAGAGTGATCTCCCAGCAGGACATGCTGTGGCCACCCTGTCTGTGTAGGTGGTGGCCGGGCACCACAATGTCCCAGCCAGTGCCCTATGCCCTGTGCAGATGCATCCTGGCCAGGCCACCCTGTCCGGCCTATACCCATGGTACCTTGCTCCTCATTATGCACATTGGCAGGCCAATACTGGCAACAGTGCTGGCAGTGTGGGCTATGGAGGGTGTTTGCAGCCACCACACACTGGATAGACAGACACACACTCCCTACACCTATGCCAGCATTGTGCTACTATAGAGGAGTTTAGCAGCCCTGGCCACCACACCAGTCCTGGGCACAGTGCAGGCATGGATATGGTACGCAATACTGTTGGGGGTCACTCCCCAGGGTGGTAAACACTGTCAGAGACCAGACCTGAAGCACACTCCACAGACATCAGAAAGGTTGTTATGATGGAGCTCAATCAGCAAACTGTGCTTAACGTAGGAATTGCTATCTGCCAGCAATGTTCCCTCTAATTTTCTGTAGGCTGTGTGCGCATAAAATATCAGCTGTGTGAAGCTTTTGAAGGAAGGTTAAATTTTTGTGCACCACATAACGGCACTCGGAGTTATATACTTTAAAATTTGACTACACGTCAGAATACAGTATGTACACCACATTGATTTTAATCAAATTAAATGAAAATAGACGATTACTAAATGAAGCGGGAAATTTCTAGTAATTACAATCATAACTTTTAAATTTTAAGACGTCTGTGTTGTTTTCTATCAGAATCAGAGCCATAATTTTTGTGCGCTCTGTTGTAAAGTATGTGCGCTCGCTCGGCGAGGTGTGTGCGCGCGCACACGCGCACAGCTTAGAGGGAACAATGTCTGCCAGTAATCATAGCAAACGTTTGATAGCTGTGTACCGTATTCCCAGGTGTAGGGTGGCATTGCTAAGGTATGCAAGTGCTAGTATTGGGAGATGCACGCAGGGCCCAATGTCCTGCCTCTCCAGGAGGCATTGGCTAATGGAGCCTGTGGGTGTAGGTGTGGGTGTGTCTGCCCCTGTTGGCTGCTGCTTTACGGCAGAGGTTCCCAACTCCAGTCCTGGTGTGCCAAACACTGTTCGGGTTTTCATGCTGTCCCTCATGAATATGCATGAGATACATCTGCATACCATGGGGGTGGTGCACAGATATGCAGCACAGGCATCTTTATTAGAGGCAGCATGGAACCTGAATGGTGTTTGGCCCTCCAGGACTGCATTTGGGAGACTCTGCTCTAGGTAATGCACCTGTTTATGGTGTCTTTGCTCTGTAGGGTAAAATGTAGTTGTTTTGGGCATGTTTACGTCATCTGCAATAAAGGTTCTGTCTGTATTAGCACGTTGTAGTAGTGGGTAAAATATGGGGACTGGGTTGGCAGGCACCATAGCTGGGACTTGAACCTGTGACCTTCTGCCTCCAAACACACTGGTTGTGTGCACTGCACCACCGTATTGCCACAGGGACAGTGCATTCCCTGATGATACCATGACTGTTTGTCCGGCAGGGCCTGTCTGTTGCAGTGCATGGCACCCACCTACACAGGGCTAGGCCATGGTTGGCTCTGGGCAGCTGCCACTACCCCCCTCCACCACCAGTACCCCTCTGACATCATGCTGACATGCCCTTCTGCTGGTGGTGCTGGTGGTGTGCAGTCTCAAGCCATCCAGAGTGCAGGTAGGCGGCTGCCTATGGTGCGTGTTCTGGGGTAGGGGTGCCTGCATAGGCGTCCACGCTTCCCCCCAACACCGCCTGCCAATGTTCTGTGCCCTTGGGGGTACCTGCTGGGTACTATCCCCTGTGACACTGTGATAGACACTCTCGTGCCCATGTTGGGCCCTCATCAGTTGCTGTCTGGCTGCTAGTCAGTTTCAGCATTCCTAAGTGCCATCTAGGCATCTGCCTAGTCCGCACTGTGCCCCAGCTGCACCACAGCATGTGCCGCCTGCAGCCCTCTGTATCCCATTTCCAAGCATCTGTCCAGTTGGCCATTCCGACATGCCCGCCTTGCTGTTGCCGCACATGTGCACGCCATAGGAAACCTGTCTGATGGATAGGGAAACCCTGATCAGTGCTATTTCACTGTGGGATCATTCACCTTGTATGGGGACGTAGCGTAGACCCTTCCAAAATTCATATTTATTTTTTGGGGCTTTCTTGGGAGTGTTTTTTGATGTTTCCCATTGCGATCACTATTGCCCAGTTTGATTATAATTTTTTTTTATTTTGTTGGGGTCCTTTTCAATGTTTATTTGTACTTTTGTTCTGTGCACATGTATCACACTTATCACTTTTTTGTAGGTTTCCCTGGTTTTGCTGTACATTGCCGACAGAAATGGTTTCTCTTCCCTTTAAATCGGCTCTAACACGAGGTTTTCACTTGCGTTATTTTTAGCCTCGAATTTCACCTCGCTAGTGTGCGGGGACCCTCTCCCCTCCCACTCTCCACCCATTGACCCCTTCTCTCCGCCCCTGGGGAGCCTTCCTCCGCCCTTCGGTAGCCTTTCCCCGCCTTCAGCGCTTGTGTGCGCCGCTGCACGCATGAGTGCGCACTAAAGCACATTTTGGCCCCGTAAAGCATCATTAGCGTGCGCCGCGCACGTTAAGAAGGTTTAGTAAACATACCCCTTAGTGTGCCTTATTTCTTTGGTTAGTGCACATTCTAATCAATTTGGTGAGCACTAAAATCTCTATTAAAACAAATGTGTGAAAGTAACTGAAAAACACACAGGAAAATTGTGAAAAATTTGTGGAAGAAAACTACAATGAAACCAGTTTTTCTTGTAACTCATTTTTCTTGCCTTTGCACATCCCAGTTCTCCTCTGACAAATATCAAAAATGTTTGCTTCTAGTCTAGTCTAGCCTCTCATGGAAGTACCCTCTCTTTTTTCACCCTCTTTCCTTGGGCCCAGATCCTCTTCTGCTTCTACCCTCAGAACTGGCAACCAGCCAATCACATGTCCCAGTTACTGGAAGGGGGCTGAGCCATATGCATACTCAGTTTTAATATGTGCATGCTATTTTTGTCATGGGATCCTGCCAGGTACTGGTGACCTGGATTGGCCACTGCTGGAAACAGGGTTTAATGGACCGTTTAGGCTGACCCAGTAGGGCAAATCTTATGTTCTGTGTTCTTATTTAATCCACATAATGGCATTCATGTATCTGAAAGCTATTTTTCAAAACATGAACACAGGCTTTTCAGAAAAAAGTGAAGCTGTATTACAATCGCCCCTTCTTTAGATGTTCTGCTCACGAATATACCAGCTTTGTAATGTGGTACAAACCTGGAATGCCATCATCTAAATGACATTTGCAGACTTTGGTTTATTGTTATAGGAAGAGTTTCTTGCAAGTAAAAATGCAGAAACTGCAATGTGATTGAATTTTAATTCACTGTAGCTGAACGTATTCTGGTTAGTTTCAATCAAGCCTTTCAAATTCTTGGCATAAGGCCCCTTCACATTAGAGAATGCACAGTTTCCGGCAAATTATATGTCCTTTGGGGTTCATACCACCATTTGGTCCAACTTGTTTTTCTTCTGCTTAAGCTTTTTCAAGTGGAAATGAAAGGTTGTCAACTTATCTGCAGTTTAATATGAGCAAATCAGGTTAAATACACCCAGGGTTACCAGAACTTAGAACCTTCCGTTGCTTTTAAGGACCAAGATTCTACAGACAGAGCTGCTGACAGGGCCACACACTGGAAAGGTAATGAGCATTGTGTGTCTGGATATCCATAAGACATGGTATAAGTTGTTTTTTGGAGCAGATCTACCCTATATAGGAGACAAAAGCCAGAAGGATACACAAATGAGGAAAAAGAAAAAAGAGGAGAAAATTGGTAAGACAGCGTTGGCTCTATAACTGAGACATACTATATTTGTCAGCTACAAACTTGTTGAAGTAGTTTAAATGCTAATGGGTTTTCAAACTCAGTCAGAGTTGTAGAGAATAGTGGAATTGATCCAAGTTTACAAATTTTAGAGAATAAACACTCACTTTGCTTATTTTACGTGTCTAAAGTTTTCTCTTTCTGGCAGAGGAAATGGGGTTAGGGCCCGGGAGAGTGATCAGGAATAACCAGAAAGATCGTGGGGATGGGAGAGATAAACACAAGGCTGGAGAAAAGGCAACTTGGTTAAAAAAGACTGATTCAGACAGACTGGGAGAATGAAGATGTGTCACCATTACCAACACAAATCTAGCTGGGCTCCCACTGTTCATGGGGCAATTCATACCCCAGAGGCCTGCTCACAGCAAAATGCTTCCCGGGTTCTCTCCTACTTTATTACTCAATTGCCACATACTCTTATCCAAAGGGGACTCTCCATGGGGAGGTGAGGGGGGAGGGGGAGAGAATCCCTCCAAGGTCCTGGCACATAAGGAAAAATTCTTGATACTGACTTAGGTGCTCCAGTTCTCTTTACTGGGTATAATGTCCAAGTCAAACTGCATCTGGTTCCAGTCCTAGATAACACAGAAGCATTTGTGTCTGTGATCCTAATCTGACTACTTGGCTGTCTTGCAATAGGCAGAGAATTCCATCTTGGGCTCCCAAAACGATTGTCAGACACCAAGATCTTTCTCCCTCATCACTGGTATCCTACTTCAATCTTACTTATTTCCGCCCCGAGGGAAATTATCCTACTGTACCTTCTCCAGTAGTCAAAGTCCAGTCTGGTACTTCAGTCTCCTCTTTAGGTTTGGGGATCAAGCCAGCGCGTCTCCTCTCTCTACCACACTCAGAAAGAGGGGTAAGTAAAGCTTCTGTCCTGCAGAGATACTTTGCCGTAGACACATTTAAGAATCAAGGGTGATTCCACACTGGACTCAAATAAAATAAGAGATGACCCAAGAGTCATTGCACAATAGCAAAGCCACACAGAACCACAGGCAACCCACACCAAAACCCACTAAAAACCTACACTTCACACATCCTGTTCCCAGGATTTATAAATGGGCAGAAAGGACCAAAGCAGTCACCCCACAAGGAGGACGTTAAAACATGATTGCATGCACCTACTGCTTGGGTTAGAATGGTAGGGTCCTGCACACAAAGCATGGTAGAATGGTGAGATCGTTACATAAATAACCCTTCACCCCATGCAGGTGCGCACTTGCAGACTCCCCCAGGCATCTTCCCCAGGGCTGGTGTTAGACATGTAACAGCCCAGAAAGGAAACTGATGAGGGGGCACCAAAGCCTACCTGCAGACTAGGCCTCCTCCAATTTAAGGCAAACCTTGGGCCCCAGGTAATTGCCCTGTTTACTTCCCCCTAACACTGATCTTGATCGTCCCCCTTGATACTGATCTTTCAGTTCCAGAGCTAACAGGGACAACTGTTCAATATTTTATATTTAGCTCACACCTTTTCCAGTACTAGTTCAAGGCAAATTACAATCAGGTACTGTAGGTATTTTATTCTCCCCAGAGGGCTTACCATCTAAGTTTGTACCTGAGGCAATGGAGGGTTAAGTGAATCGCCCATGGCCATAAGGAGTGCCAGTGGAAATTAACACTTGGGGGTATGTTTACTAAACTGTCTTAATCTTACCGGTGCTAGTTGCAGCATTAATGTGAAGAATGCCATATAAGGTAGTGGGCGTTCCGGGGGCAAGGTAGCAAGAATCTGTATCGCGCGATAGAGGGCGCATTGGCTCATTAACGCACTGTAACCTTAAGTCCATGCCAGCACTATACTAGAAGCTACAGAGATGTTGCCCACTGGTTATGACAATGACTGTGGAGGCAGAGGTCATGAGTTCATTCCCATGGTGGTGTTATTCAGTAAGGATGTCTCAGGGATTTCCTTTTAATTTGAATCAGTTCTGGCAGCAAAAACACCCTCACAGTGCCGTAACCTAAGGCGCCCTATAGGGCGCACCATAGGGCATATTATAAAGTGCCCTGTCTGCCAAGGCACCTTATAATGTGCCCTATAGGGCGCCTTATGAGGCACCTTAAGGTTACGGCACTGTGAGGGTGGTTTTGCTGGAAACCCCTCAGAGAGCCTTAACAGAGAACACCACTGTGGGACTGAACCCACGACCTCTGCCTCCACAGTCATTGTAGTAACCAGTGGGCTACAGCTTCTAACACAGAGTGGGCTGGCACATGCAGATCAGCAGCCTACATCTGATCACAAGATGGGGTATGCGCCCCCACAGCACCTCGGCCTGGTAGGGGGAACTGACCATGTGTGTTACTGGCACAGAGTAGCTACAAAACTATAAAGCCTATATCGAAGCCTCTAAATGATACTTCATAAATTTAAATAAAAGACTTCAGCAACTCTAAACATATTGCAAACATTCAAATACAGCCAGCGAGTGAGAGCCTCAGAACAAACTCACTGATAAAACCAAATCAGGAGTTATAATAACATCAACGGTTCTCACTCGCTATATACCTCCATCAAGATTCATTGTCTAATATTCCATATGTAATATTCCATTTGAAACAATCGCATCTCTAAACTTGCAGACACACCTATAATACATCTGTGTACATCTGTATTTCCCAGTCACGTCTAGCCCTTGTGGACTATGATGCACCCAGAATAGTGCATAACCTGTGTGGTTGCCATGGTCACATGTTATAGGAGAAAGGTGTTGTGTGGACCCAAAAGCGGATTATGCAGCACCACCCAACCTGCCCTCTCTGGGTCAGGGTGGGGGACAGGATCGCCCACCAACAGATCCACACTACGTCAGAGGCAGTAGAGGGGACCATCACCCCAGTCCTGCTGAGGAATAGGCACACTGCAGGGCAGTCAATGCAGAGCTATATGTATTTCTTAGGGTATTGGCAGGCAGGCGGTAAGCCTGGAAAAGCTCAGCTGCCCCCCACCACAATCTGACATTCACCAGCAGAGGGCACAGTCAGTCTCCACCCTGCAAGTTGTTCCAGCCATACACATGCTAACTGCAGACAGTCTACTAGTTAGTAGATAGTACATGTTCCTGGAGGAACTGTGTGCCCCCAAAAGAGGAATGTAAGCACACACACACACCAAGCACATATGTTAGTGAGTGGGCCCCAAAAAAGAAGACTCATAGATATCACTTGAGAGAAACATTGCATAGCACTATGGGAGAACCTAGCTGTGCTATGGTCACTGCACAGTCAGGGTATGACCTCCCAGCATGACATGCTGTGGCCACCCTGTCCATGCAGGTGGTGGTCGGGCACTACATTGTCCCAGCCATTGCCCTATGCTCTGTGCAGATGCATCCTGCCCACACTGCAGTGTCTGGGTCATACCCACAATACCTTGCTCCTCATTATGCACATTGGCAGACTAACACTGGAAACAGTGCAAGCATTGGGGGCTCAGTAAGGTGTAGGCAGCCACAAAACACTGGATAGGCATACACACACTCCCACACCTATTTCAGCATTCTGCAAAGATAGCGGTGGTTGGCAGCCCTGGCCACCACACCAGTCCTGGGCACAGTGCAGACATTGCTAAGGTATGCAGGTGCTAGTATTGGTAGCTGCTGCTCCGTGCAGGGTCCAACAGCCTGACTCTCCATGAGGCTTTGGATAGTGCAGCCTGTGGGTGTGGGTGTTTGTGCCCCTGTTGGCTGATACTCTAGGGCAGTGGTTCCCAACTCCGGTCCTGGAGGGCCAAACATCATTCAGGTTTTCAGGCTGTCCTTAATGAATATGCATGAGATACATTTGCATTCAATGTGGGCACTGCATAGCAATGCATCTCATGCATATTTATTAGGGACAGCATGAACTCCTGAATGGTGTTTGTCCCTCCAGGACTGCAGTTGGGAACCTCTGCTCTAGGGACTGCACATGTTTATGGTGTATGTGCACTGTAAGGTAAAATACAGGGACATGGTCTGTGGGAGCCACAGCTGGGACTTGAACCTGTGACCTTCTGCCCCTGAATACACTGGCTGTGTGTACTGCACCAAACTGTTGCCATAGAGGCAGGTTATTCCCTGGGGATACCATTACTGTTCATCAGACAGCCCTTGTCTGTTGCACTGCACGCCACTCACCTGAACAGGGTTTGGCCTTGGTGTGCTGTGGGCAGGTGCCACTGCCCCCTCCACCACCAGCACCCCTCCACCACCATGCTGACATGCTCTTATGCTGGTGATGCGCAGTCCCAGGCCATCCAGTGTGCCGGTAAGTGGCTGCCAATGGTGTGGGATCTGGGGTAGGGGTGCCTACATAGACATCCGAGATTCCCCCCCGGCACCGCCTGTCACTGTTATGTGCCCTTTGGGGTACCTGCTGGGTGATGTCCCCTGGGACACTGTGGGACACACACTCGTAGGCATGTTTGACCTTGGTCAGTTGCTGGCTTGCTGATTTGCAGTTTCTGAGTTCCTATATGCCACTTAGGCATCTGCCTAGTCCACCCTGTGCCCAAGCTGCCGCACTGGATGTCCAGACTTCAGTCCCCTGTATCCCATTTGCAGCCTCACCGTCATGCCCTTTCGTACTTGGGCACTATGCTGTTGCTGAACATGTATCACTACTATCACTTTTCTTGGTTTCCCTGCCTTTGCTGTACATTGCTGACTGAAATGGTTTCTCTCTCCTGCAAATGTGCCTCTAATGCAAGGTTTTCACTGGTGTTAATTTTCAGACCTTCATTTCACAGCGTTAGTGTGCCTGGAGCCTCTCCCCGCCCATTGACCCCTTCTCTCCGCCCTCTGGAGAGACTTACTCCACCCTCCGTGCGCCTTGATGCTGCTGGAGACGTTGATGGTCCCCTCTACTGCCACCATTGCAGAGATGTAGAATGTGGATCTGTTGGTGGGAGATCCTGTCCCCCACTCTGACCCACAGAGGGCGGTTTGGGTGGTGCTACATAATCTGCATTTGGGTCCAAACACCACCCTTCACACAGGATATGCACTATTCTGGGTACATCCTAATCCACAAGGGCTAGACGTGACTGGGAAATACAGATGGAGACAGGTGTATCCTAGATGTGTCTACAAGGACTACCTATCACACACTAGCACTGATGGGGACTTGCAGCACAGCCTATCACAGCTAACCCAGGTGCTGTGGACCTGGTGCTGGGCACCCCACCTCACCTTCAGGGTGAGCACAGGAACCGCACAATGTCACGGTCTGTAGCTGCTCTGTGCCAGTAACACACACGGTCAGTTCCCCCTAACAGGCCGGGGTGCTATAGAGGTGCATACCCCATCTTGTGATCAGATGTAAGCTGCTGATCTGCATGTGCAGTGCATCCTGGGTACGGGTGGGTTTACCCTATCCTGGTAACCACAGCAGACAGTTTGTGTGGTGACCTGCAGTCTTTCTGTAGCCAGCCAGCGGTGTGTTAGACACTATAGAGATGTAGCCCACTGGTTACTTCAATGACTGGAGGCAGAGGTCATGGGTTTGATCCCACAGTGGTGTTATTTAATAAGGCTGTCTGAGGCTTTTCCTTTTAATTTAAATCAGTGCTGCCAGCAAAAACACCCTCGCAGTGCAGTAACCTAAAGTGCCTCATAAGGCGCCCTACAGGGCACATTATAAGGTGCCTTGGCAGACAGGGCACTTTATAATGTTCCCTATGGAGTGCCTTATAGGGTGCTTTATGCGGCACTTTAGGTTACGGCACTGTGAGGGTGTTTTTGCTGGCAGCACTGATTTAAATTAAAAGGAAATGCCTCAGACAGCCTTCTTACATAACACCACTGCAGGATTGAACCCATGACCTCTGCCTCCGCAGTCATTGCAGTAACCAGTGGGCTACATCTTTACAGCTTCTAACACTGCGCTGGCATGAACTTAGGGTTAACACATGTTAACGTGCCACGGTGCCCACTATCACGCGATACCGATTCCTTGCAACCTTCCCTCCGGAACGCCCACTACCTTATATGGCATGCTTCACATTAACGCTGCAACTAGCGCCGGTAACATTAAGACGGTTTAGTAAACATACCCCATAGAGTTTTCTCAACCCCACCCCCCCAACTTAGGAAATCTCAAATAATGGCCAATGGCACTAATTGATGCTGATCTTATCAAAGGAAAGGTGGGAGACCTTCTTATATGATATATTTTGGTACATTAGTCCAGGTGTTTTGGTTAGATATATGGGTGAAAATTTCATGCATTTGTAATTGACAGAGCCCCTTACATATAATTTAATATGGAAGCTGGTGAACTAGGAGTTACAGTTGACCTTGAGAGATGCTCAGTTGCTGGATTTTGACTATAGTGCTTAAGCTTATCATTAATAATTAGAAAGACACTGCTGCTTTGGAGATAAACTAATGCTGGAATTTGCTAGGTTTGCATTGAAAATATGTATTTATTCATGAACATTTCTAATACCGCTATTCAAGCAATATCAATTATCATCATAGTGGTTTACAGAACCTTGGAAAACCAGACCAAAAAGCAATTAAAATTGCAAAAACATATGAATAAAACAGGTTTTTAAAAAAGGAAAGGGAAACATATTAGGCATGTGCATTAATTTTCATATAAATGGAAAATTTGACAAAAATCATGATTTGCATTTTGTTCAGGGGCCTACTAATGTGCATGCTCGAAAAATTGTCCTGAATTGCCATTTATGCACTTCATTTACATTGTGTGCACACTCGCATCCAGACACACTTGAGCCAACTGGGAGGGGAGAAGGAAAAGGAGGAGTCACCAGTGGCCAGCATGAGGCACTTCAGCCAATAATGCTGCAAATCCTTGGCAAGCAGCCAGAGAAACGTATTCCTGCCAGAGGTCTGCAAAACCTGTGGCTACTAATATGACAGGACTGCTGAAACACACAGCCCTGCAAAAACCCCCGAGAACAATTTTATTGTGTCTGACTTTGAGAGAGTGGGGAAGGGGTTCTTGCACAGGTTAGTAGGCTAAAGTAGAAAATAAAAGACTGAAAAAAGCAGCAGCTTGAAACCTGTATTAGTGGGAGGGAAAAAGGGGACCTGGGGCTTATGACTTCAAAGCAAAAAAAAAAAAAAGGATTGAAAAAGAGCTTCAACTCTGACTTTGAAGCAGTGAAGAAGGGGTGCTGGGGCATGTTGGTTGTAAGCACACAAAAAAAGACAGAACAAAACTGCTTTCCTTCCTCCCTTTTTTAAGCTTAGGAATGTTGCTGCTGTCTGCTTTTACAACTAGATGTTCGTGAGTTTTAGTAGCTTTCTCCTATCTGCTCCTGCAGGGAGTGTCTCTCTGGGGTGAGGCAAGGAGAAAAGGAAAGCCAGAGAGAGGCTTAGCAAAGTTCTGCCCTCACAGTCTGCAAATTGGCAATTGCTGACTGTCTTCAGCATTGGTAGAAGGTATGCATTATCCATTAATGCACATGGATTATTTATGCAATACTTCAAAAGCATGTAATACCAGTGGAGAAGGATAGTTTACTGTATCCAATCCATTCTATTATATAGCTAGAAGATAAAGTGGAATCATTTTTTCGGAACAATCTTGTTCACCTATGGTCAACAACAACAGTTGTAGGGGTGGGAGGGAAGGCAGAGATACCAAGCTCACTCATTAGGAGGATGCCACACTCTTTTGAAGGCTCTCTCATTCTCAAACTCTTTGAACCCTTCACTCACTCATTATAGCCTCAGACTTAGGGCACCGACCTAATCGCTACTTTCATGAGAGGCAAGCCTAACAGGAAAGTCAAATGATCCTACTAGTAAGAAGAAATCTGAGCACACATTCCTGCCCCAATTCATTCCCCTGCTCCCACAAGCACCTCTGTGCATATTAGGCACAGGGAAAATTCCTTTGAAATTTTTCTCATACCTCCTGTACTCTATCTGTAGCCTTTAAAAGGAACCAAAGAAAAGCAAGTAGCATATTATGCTGTTTTTTCCTATTCCTAATCAATACTGTATACTTAAATCTTTCTAGGTTTATACCCCAGATATACCATCTGAAAAATCTCACTCTGGCCTTCAACCTCATTCTTTGGAGAAAGCCTGTTGGGGGATTCCATGCTATTTCTGGCCTCGAGAGCTGGAGATCCAGTTCAATAGGAGCATGAACTGGGCAAATACATTCCCCCTATCCCCAGTCTGTTGAAGAGTGTGAACAGGCAGGCAGAGTAACTGGGCACTGCAGGGCCCGCACAAACCAGGTGGGTGATCCCACGGCCAGTAACTGATGCAGCACGCTTGGAGTGATGGTGCTTCAGGGCAGCACAAGCCTGGTGGGTGGCACAGGATACCAAAAGACAAGCATTCCCTGCCCCTGAGAGCTGGGAATCCAGTCTGAGCATATCATAATGATCAGAAGGAGTAAGACTGGAAAACTAAATGGTTATAGAAAGAAAGAAGAAAGGGAAGATGAGAGCAACACTGGCACAAATGCGTAAAAAGAGATAGATCATTCCCAGGGTATGCTTATGGGCTTCTTATGTCCACCGATGAAGCTAATGAGATGTCTTCACAAGCACAGTAGAAAGAACTGCAGCTTCCAGCGCAACAGTGAAATAGCGGGTATCCAGTGTCATCTCCACAGAGATGGTGCAGAGTGGGGGACATGAAACTAGCAGCAGGCGCACTATACTCCCTGCTTAAAAGTATGTGGAGATGATCTTCACCCAGACAGAATCTGAGGAATCCAAATGGGTGGGATTAGCATCTGAATCATAAGATTTCGAAAGTATACTGGTTGAAGAGGTAGTTGTTAGCATGTCAACTGATGAGGAGGTAGAAGAAAGTGATAGGCAACGAGCACTACACAGGTAAAGAGGACAATAGAGAGTGGGACTGATGCCACTGGTCTTTCATCCTTTCCTCTGTTCCCAGTTTCAGGTCTAGAAGCTGCACCAAGAGCAACAGACCCTCTGCCAAGGAAGTAGAGGAAAAGTCTTGTAAAACCTCACAGATATGAAGGCATTTTAAAGTGCTTGAGGACCCATGGTATGCAGAATGCAATTACTGTAGGAAGCACATTAGTAGAGGGAAGCTGATCTTCCATCCTACAAGACGTGGCATGCAGCATCATTTGCTAAAACAGCATCCTTTCCAGCTCAGTACTAAAGAGGGTGCTGATCCAAGGTTGAGGACTCTATCGGGAAGTGGAAATAGCAGTGGTAGAAAAGATACAGGAAAAACAAAATCCCTTTCCCAAGAGGGAACCCTGGCCTCTTCTGTTAGTCAGATGGCATGGCAGCAGGCCCAATGTGCATCAAAGCAAGCTCCAGTGGAAGAGATGGAGTGGTGGTTGGCAACACTGTCACAGAGCAGGCAGCAAGCAGCATCAAGGGTGGTGACATGGTACACCGGGGAAATGATAGCTATGGATGTCCATCCCCTGAAAATGGTTGAGAAGGTACGTTTAAGAAGCTGCATCTCTCCAGGACAACTTTTAGTAGGCAGTGTTTGTGCCCTTTCTTTCTGACTGCCTGGCCGGAGGCAACAACCACTGGAATCTTTCCTCAGACCTTGGTTTCTATCTCTGGTCCCAGAAACAAGTGACAAGAAATTAAAATCCAACACACACAATTATAAGTTCTGCTAAAGTTTTAGGAAGAGCGTCACAGGCCCACAAACCTGAGCAGTCTTCTGTAACTCCCTTAATTTGCTTGGTCACAACATCTACTTTTATTAGGAAAAAACTGCTACATTCTAGATTCTTTTGCCTTATCACTCCGTGTCATGCTTTTTGCTTTACTTTTTGTTTGTCTACATCTGCATATTACAGGTCATGCCAAGGACAAACATATTGCTCACGCTTAATCAGGACAAGCCTCCTGCAAAGAGAAGCTCCCTGTCTTGTAAGATGTAATCTTGACTGTCTCTCTTATTCATAAACACCCCCTGTGAAACTGTTAGCATATTTAGAGCTGTTCTCACACTCTAATCTTTTCCCTGTTAGATTCCAGCCTCCTTTCGAGTCCCCAGCTGCAGGCAGGGTTGGCAAAAGCAGAGGCCGGTAGGAGCATGTATTTCACCACTAACCTCTGGACTAATCAGAATGCTACACATACCTACCTCTCCTTGACAGCACCCTGGTGGGCAGCCGGACAAGCTAGGAAGAGGAGGAAGGTACTGGTGGGTTCTGCTGCACATCCAGGTAATGGACAACTATACTTGGACCCATACCTTAGCAGAAATAAGGGCAACACTTCAGGGTTGGCAGATAAGGCACAAACAAAGCACTGTGTGTGTGTGTGTATGTGAGCGCGTGTGTGTATATCACTGTTTTATTTGTATGTGCATATATGTATCTTTGTGAATTAGTATGTCTGTGTGTTTATATGAACATGCACGTTTGTGTGTTACTGCATGTGTGCTTGTATGTGCAGCTGTGCATTCTTGCATGTGTGTGTGTATGCTTGAACATATGTGTCTGTACATGTTTGTGTTTATTTTTATTTATTTATTTATTTAGACAGTTTTGTATACTGCCTTATCCTTCAATCAAAGCGGTCACAACACAATTGGGGGATACATTTAACACGCGGGGATATGAGACACATACACTAATACTTACAGGGAACACGGGCAATGGAGGGTTAAGTGGCTTGCCCAAGACCACAAGGCGCATCTGTGGGACTAGAAACCCCAGTCCTTCCGGCCCAAGGTTGCTGTCCTCTAGTGGGATTTGAACCTCTAGTGGGATTTGTGTATGTTCTCTGTGTGTCTGTGATGGGAGAGGAGATAAGAGGAGGGCTGTTTGACAGGTACAATTGTGTAATTGCTATGTTACTATGAATCAGTGTTAGTATGTTACAGCTGCCTGCCCTAAAGAAATGTATTTAGTCATTTTTTGGGGGGTGGGGGCTTCACTTCTCTTCCATCTCCCACCACATGCTGAAACAAAATGTAAACAGCACAGGAAGACCCCCCCAACTCACCTCCTCCCTTTCTGTGCCTAGAGCAGCATTCCAGTGTTCCACGTCCCCCGTCCCCCCCCAAGCATTCCCTTTGGCTGGATCCTACCCACAGTCTCTGCTACTAGTTACATTGAAAGCAGGCAGGGCAGGCTCACTCACAGAGGGAGGGAAATTAGAAAATCGCAGAGAGGGGTTGTATAGGCTGAAAAATGTTCAGACATGTTAACCTTCCTTCTAGCTTTCAGACATTAATATAAAAATCTGTAGAATCATGAAAAAAGCTAGACAGTTATCAGTATTAACCTTCTAAGTACTGAGCATATGTAATAGCCCCGCTCCTAAACTCTACTCCTAGGTAGGTTTCTCGCTCCTCACATCCTTAATCTAGGTCTGTTCATGGCAACAATTCCTAGCTGAAAGATATAAAGCAGCGCAAGTCAGTCCGTAGCTTTCACAGCAGAAATAACAGCAAAGAAAACAAAATATATATGTGAATAATTTAAAAAGCAGTAGATCACAGCTAGAGAATTCTTTGTAATACCTGTGTATGTGTGTGTGTGTCTAGTGTTCACGTGCTGTATGTTGTGAATCTCTGTTGCATGTTTTGCATATGCTGTACATTTATTGTGTCCATGGTGGGGTAGCTGAGGGTGGTGGGGGGACATAGATTTAGGGGATGGTGACAGTTCTCACAAGGTAGTTTTAAGGGTGGGGTAGTTTGCAGTCAGTTGCAGTGAGGAGGTTTTTCAAGGGTGGGCCATATGCATGGGGTAAGGTTTTTTTTTAGAGTGGAACACTTGCAGTGAGGATAATTTTTGGTGGGTGGAGCATTTTGCAGGGTGGTAGGGTAGTTGCAGGGTAGTAAGTTTTAGAGGCAGGGCACTTGGAGGGTGGTAGTTTTTCGACGTGGAGGCACTTTGCGAGGTGATGAGGCAGATACAGGGGTATTTGGTGTGATGGTCAACCAGTTACAAGTTGAAACTTTTGGGCATGTGATATTTTACAGGATGGTGGGCCATTTGGGGGTATTTTTTAGGGGTGGAAATGTTTGTGAAGTGGTAGGCCAGTTGTGAAAGAATATTTTTTGGGGGTGGGGTAGTGTGTGGTTTGCTAAGTAGTTGTGAAGGGATATTTTCTGTGAGTGGGGCAATTGTGGGGCAGTAGTTTTGGGGAATGGGAGCATGGTTTGGGATAGTGTGGCAGATGTTGAGGCAGTTAATGAGATGATCTGACAGTTGCGGGAGGATAGTTTTTGGAGGTGGGGCATTTCGTAAGCTGCTGGGCAGTTGGGGGTATTTTTAGGGGTGGGCAGTTTGATAGATGGTAGGGCAGTTGCGAGGGGCTGTTTTTTAGAGGTGGAGCAGAGTGCATGTTGGTTGGGCACTTACAGCGTGATATTTTTGGGGGGCATTTTGCATGGGGGAAGTTGCAGGAGGTTTTTTTTTTAGGAATAGGGCACTTTGTGGGATGGAAGGACAGTAATGAAGGGGTATTTTTTGGGGCTGGGGCATTTTGCAAGGTGGTGGGGCAGTTGTGGGAGATATTTTTGAGGGGTCAGGCAATTTGCAGGGTGGCATGGCATTTGCGAAGGAGTATTATTTTAGGGGTAAGGGCAGTGTGCAGGTTGACAGGGCAATTGTGGGGTAGTTTTGGCTGGTGGGGCAATATAGTTTGGTAGAGGGGCAGTTTTCAGGGTGTTGGGGCAAATACAGAGACAGTTGGCAAGGTGGCAGGAAGTGTTTCGGGGCAACCTTTGCTAGTGGGGGCAATCTGCAGGGTGGTGAGGCAGCTGGGGTATTTTTTAGGAGTAGGGCAGTTTGCAGGTTGGTAGGACAGTTATGAGGAAGTGTTTCTTAGGGGTGGGACAGATGTGGGAGGTATTATTTCAGAATGGGAGCAGAATGCGGTGGTAGGAGAGCTGCAGGGGAAATTTTGTGAGTTGGTAGGGCAGTTGCGAGAGAGTATTTTTGGGGTTTGGGCTGTATAGTGGGTGGTTTGGCAATTGTTGGGGAGGCAGGTTTTGGAGGAGGGGACATTTTGAGAGGTTGGGAGAGTACAGAACAGGGGGAAGGAGTTTGAAAGGAGCGATTCGCTAACTGCTATGTTTCATTATATGTAAGTTTCTATGCTAAAGCTGGAACTCCTCCCACAAAAATGCATTGGGCCTTTATTTTGGGGGGCTTATATCTCAGGAACCCCCAGTCTGATTTGACCCATTTTTTAACTCTACTTGTCACACCAACTTGTCACTATCCGCTGTATATAAAAAACCTGTATATAGTTAAGAGCAAGTCGCTCTCTGATTGCATGCTGTAAATAGTTCATACGAATGTTCAATGTAAGTTACTCCTCAGTTCTATGTAAACCGCCTTGACCCAGAGAAAGGCGGTATATAAACACAGCTAAATAAATAAATAGTAGTTTTTCTGTTAAATTTTCAGAGAGTTATTTTGCACCCAGACTGACATTCTCGACCCTTTTTATATAATCTTTTTCAATATCTATTGGGATGATAAACATAAAAAAGCAAGAAATAATTGGCAAGATATTCAAAGGCTTTTACATGGTTTACAGACCTGTAAACTGTGTAAATGCCGCTTAGAGGGATATTCAGCGGTACTAACATGGTTAATGCCGTTGAATATCTGCAGGTTCCTCCGCTAGACACCCCAATGCTAACCGTGTAGAATCGGGGCCTGTCGTGGGTGTTCCAGGGTGAAGCGGAGGCGGCATTCATTGCTAACTGGGTAGCAGCGATATTGAATCGCTGCCCGGTTAGCGACCCATGAGTACAGATAGGCATGGGGAAAGCTAGCCTATCTTTACACATTGGAGCTAACTGGGCAGTGGCTCAATATCGCTTCTGCCTAGTTAGCTTCCATGCCGTGTGGCAGATCCGGATATTCATTGGCCCCGGTATTGAATATTCGGGGTTAAGGTTCAGCAGCTATGGCTATAGCTTTAGAAGTGCCAGCAGCTGTCGCTGAATATCGGGCTCAATGAAAATAAAGCAAAAAGCTAAAAACAGAAAGGAAATAAAATAAAAAAAACTGAAAATAGTTTCCCTCCGCTGTTGGTGCCAGTCCCACTGTCCTGTCTTTTCGGTCACAGCCTCCCCCTATGTTACAAGTCCTGCTCTTGAGATCTGACCACAGTGGTCCCAAATCCCATTCCTGCCTGCACAACCATTCTGTGGTCTACTATCACGTTTCCAATGGGTCTTTTAGGCCTACATGGTAAAACTTTAAAAAAAGTAACTGCCTGCATTACTCTATTGGCACTGCTCTCATGGTTTGCTTCGCAACTGCCCTTCACCCCTCCCCTGCTGATTTTGGTGGTTTATGTCTCCCTTCTTGCTGCATGGATCTGCAACAAGTGTACTTTGGCTTTTTATCCTCCTGTTTTGCACCTTTGCAGGTACCTTTAGCTTGTCATTGTAAATGTCCTTAGGTGTTCTGTCACCCGCTTTGTTATGCAATTCCTAATAACCTGAGTGGGTGAGAAACTGAATCTGACATGATGGGAAGACACTACCAGCCTAGCACCGTCAATGAGCCCTTCAAAGGTCTTTTCAAATTTCCATTATTTTACTTAGTTGGTAGTTCAGGCAAGGGAGCTCGGCTACTGTTTCAAGAGGAATGAGCACAGAGCACTGATGGAGGAAGGGGATCTACCTAGCCAGCCTGATAGCAGATTCAACCTTAATTATCATGGGATGAGAGATTGTCCTCACATCCACCATCCCCCATTATTGTATTTGTTGAATATCACTCTTATGCCACAAATATTAGTCTATCATGCTGCCATGTTGATCTTTCTTAGCTCTCCTGGGCTGTTGCTACCAATGTTGCAGCCCCACTCCCACTGCTTTTGGGGATTTCAGCATGGTGAATCCTCTGATTCTGGGTGCTGTGCCGATCTCCTTGGCATAATTTAAGGCCTTGCAGTCAATGTGGGTGGTATGCTGGTCTCACTGGCATTTTCCTCCTCACAAAATTATGGTGCTGCTTTGCCCTTTTACACTCTCTTGTGGTGTTCATTGCGCTCTTTGTATTATTTTGCCCTTCTGATGGTGGTTTCTGAAACTCATCCTGCCACTCTTTGCCCCAGGGCCGTAGGAGCGATGTGGCCGCACAGGGCACAAGTACAAAAGGGGTGCTGATGTCATCACTGGGCTTCCAGGAAGAGAAGAGCAAGTTCCTGTGCACAGTTGGGTGGAGGGGGAGGGGATGCCAGATCCACAGGTCGCGTTTCCAGCTTTGTACAGTCCTGCTTTACCCCTCTTCTGGTGCCGCGGAAGAGTTGTCAACTTTGATGGCTTGTAGTGCTGTTACAGATGCTTGCCATCAAGTTTCAAGCAGATCTGATTGAAAACAGACGTCATAAGAACATAAGAACTGCCATACTGGGTCAGACCAAAAGCCCATCAAGCCCAATGTCCTGTTTCTAACAGTGGCCGATACAGGTCAAAAGTACTTGACATATCCCAAAAGTAGCCAGATCCATGCTACTTATCCTCAAAAATAAACAGTGGTTTTCACTTGAACTACCTTAATAATGGTTTATGGACTTTTCCTCCAGGAATTTGTCCAAATCCTTTTTTAACCCAGCTACAATACCTGCTTTTACCACATCCACAGACATTGAGTTCAAAAGATTAATTATATGTTGAGAGAGCAAATATTTTCTCCTATGTGTTTTAAATATACTACTTTGTAGCTTCATAGTATGTTCCCTAGTCCTTCCATTTTTTGAAAGAGAAAACAAATGATTTGCGTCTACCTGTTCCACTCCAATCATGATTTTATAGCCCTCTATCATATCTCCTCTCAACTGTCTATTCTCCAAGATGAAGAGCCCTAACCGTGTTAGCCTTTCCTCATAAGAGAGTTGATCCATGCTCGTTATCATTTTGGTCACCCTTCTCTGTACCTTTTCCAAGCCACTATATCTTTTTGAGATGCGGAGACCAGAATTGCATCCAATATTCAAGGGCGGTCGCATCATGGAGTAATACAGATGCATAGTGATACTCTTTTTTTTTTTTTATTCCTTTCCTAATGATTTCTAACATTCTGTTTGCTCGTTTGGCCACTGCCACTTCCTCCATAGACTTTAATGGGGATGAATGCACGATTGCTTTGGATTCCGAAGACTATCTGAAGTGGTATCTTCTGACGAACGAGCACAAAAATCTTTGGCATGCAGATGCCTAATGCATCTAACAACAATCAATAGCCTGTAGACATGTGAAGGGTAATTTTAGAAACTCCTGTGCAGTTAGTGCACATTACCACCATGTATTTAGGGTGTCTTTTATAAAGTGTATGTATTTTACTTCATAAAATGGGTGCATAAAGATGCACCTCCATCTAGTCACAGCAGTTACACCTTGCGTGCATAAATGTATGCTCCGCACAGGCTCTACTCCTGTGCCTGCCACACTGAAACTACGAGTGATAGGACTTAAGTTTGTACTTACAGAACAGCGATCACCTAAAGAGCACACGTAAATACCTCTTCAGACACAGAAATCCTTTAAAATAGGGATATACATGCATAAATAGCATGTAGCTTTCCACACGTCCTTATAAAATCATTCCCCACCAGCATAACTGAACACATAAGGAGGAGGAAATAATACCCGAGTTAGGGACAGAAAAGATACCAAGTTATTTATAAATCATAAATAATCAGTGAGAACGTTGAAATAATCAGGTCTTAAGATTCTTTAATAGGAGCTCTCCATCCAAGCATCCGGTGGCAGAGAATTCCAAATGATGGGAGTTTATAGAAGAAGGCAGACTTTCTGATCCATTCTAGTCATCGAATATCCCGGTGACCACGATTAACGGGTCTGCTATCCATTCTCCACCCCATGTGTATTTATTTACTAGGCTTATACACTGCAGAGCAGTGTACATTCAGGCACTGTATATACAGGGTGGCCCAAAAAAAGTGAGAACATCTCGTAGAATATAAGTTATTTCAAAATTCAAAAAGACAGATATTAAAAGATTGACAAATTTAAAAAAAAGATGGCGACCGGAAATTGTCGAAATAAAGATGTTATATAGCTAAAAAAGGTAAATAAGTAAACTATTTAAGCTTTTAATTTACGAGATGTTCTCACTTTTTTGGGGCCACTCTATATATATATTCCCCTTTATCCCCAAAGGGCTCACAATCTATGTTTTTTGTACATGAAGCAACAGAGGGTTAAGTGGCTTGCACAAGGAGCACCTGTGGGACTAGAAACCCCAGTCCTTCCAGCCCAAAGTTACTCTCCTCTAGCAGGATTCAGACCCCTGGCCCTCCAGCCTGAGGTAACTTGCCCCAACCACTAGGCCACAACTAAGATATTAGTGCAGCCATTGTTTTTTTTATGGTTGACATTATTCTTAATGAAAATGGCTGTGAAAAAATTGAATAAACAAAATTAATAATTACCTCGGGGTCCTTCCACGTTGGAAATGAGAACAGGTCAGAAGCTCCTCAGTACTAACTGGATCAAGCTGACAGCTGCGAATGGATTGGAAATCCAGGTGTCTGGAAGCTGATGTCACCTGTTCAGGCTAAACAATGCCAAACAGGTGCAACTTCATTACCAGAGAAAACCCCTGGAATAATGATGAATTACTGGGGTTAACAGACACAAATGTTGCCTTGGCAGAACTTTCTACTTTTTGAGTCAGAAAACACTGCAAGCCAAATATAAAAGAGTTGCAGAGGCCTTGAAATCCCGAAGCCAGAATCCAAAAGGAAAGTAGATAACTATTCCAAACTGTTGGAGGTTGCAAGTATGGAAACCCGGAAACAAAAGTTCAGCCCAGGAGTAATAAGATCCATGCCAAAATGAAAAAATTTAGAGCTCCAGGAGGACATGAAACCCTGAAAGAAAACGTCCCCTGAAAATATGGCAAAGATAATACCGAAGCAAGACAAGGTATCACCAACCTTAACAGAGCATTTGGTGAGACAACATTATGTGAAACTAGAATTAGCCAGATAAATAGCTGAACACAACTCTGAGAATAAAGGTCGAGTACACAAGAGATGTTATGACCAAGAGCCAGAGAAGCCCTATTGAGAAAAGAAGATAGAGTATTATTAAGACCAGATAGTTCCCTGGCCTTCATAAAACTCAAGACTGGTGGGAGGACAATGTTTATGCCATAGAAAGGATTAACAAGCCTGAGGTAAGTTCTCTTAAAATTCTGCCTGAGGGTGGCAGTAAGGAAAAGGTTGTGCATCGGGATCATATTAAGTTACTGCCTGCTATATTTGAAAATATAAAACTTATTCCTACTGTCCATGAAGAAAATGTTAGCAACTCAGAGAACCCTAAGGAGGACAATAGTATCCTGCATTTACTGTTAGGTGAGCCAAGTGTTGAGAGACCAGAACCAAATGTAAATCAAGAGCCTGACATGCCAGAAATAATGGAAGAAAATGACTTTGAGGAGGAGCCCATGAGAGAAAGTGTTGAATCCCCCAGAAAATTCCACAGAGTTAAGAGAGGAAACCCTCTTAAATATCTTTGAGAAAATTATTATTATAATTATTATTAATTTTAAGGATGTAGGTAATTGAAGCCCCAATTGATTACATCATACCTGCTTAGCGAGGGAAGTAAGTTGGCATGTGGGACTAGCAATTAAAAATTTCTCTAAGCAATGAAACTCAGAGAATTTCATCTCACGTATACATATCCCTAATTAGGGAATGCTCACAGATTTCTGTAATTGATTTTCCAGTTCAAGAGTTTTAAATTTGTTAAAATTTAAGAGGAAGCTTAACACTGTGAATACTGTGTTCCAAGTTGAGTTAGAGACGCCCAAAGTAATTTGACTTAGAAGAAAGATGGCTTATTTAGAGTGGTTATGATGGACCCCTTTTCCCTGTGGTTGAAAGGCCAACCTGCCACTTAAAAGAAGTAGATACGGCCCTGAAAGGAAACAGCTGGGAGGTTTTTCAGTCCAGTGCATGGGCAGTATGGAACTTCCACCAGAGTACTGGCTCCCGTACCCTCAGGATGTACTGAATGAAAGACTGGTAATGCCAATAAGTGCCCAATAATGGATAAGCTCACACCAGTACCCTAGACCTTTTGAGTTAATTTGTAATCATGATTATTTTATTTTTGAGTGATTGTGGGAGTTTTAGGGAATATTAATAGTTGAATGTTGGGGACAACATTCTTGTGGGGGGAAGAAGTGTAAATGGGTGCTAAAAAAATTGAATAAAAATATAAATAATTACCTCAGGGTCCTACCACATTGGTGCTGAGTTCTAGGCTGGGGCAAAGGCTGTGGCTCTGAGGACAGACCATGGGGCAGATGTATTCTGGCCCAGAGGAGTGCAGGGACATTGAAGGCCATGATTGCGGCATCCTGAAAGGCTGCAGGGCCCTAGGATGCTGCGGCATCTAAGCCACATTGAGAGAGAGGCTAGCTGCAGTAGGGACACTAGGTCACAATGATTTAAAAAGTCCATACCTGAAAGTAATTTCAAAATGGGATCAGGGCCAGTAAGGCAGAAGCACCATGTCTGGAGGCAAGACAATGCTCTGGAGCAATGCTGTGGCTTGACTACAACGGTGGCACTAGGCCTCGCTAAAATTTTAAAAAGGCAGTTCCTGGATTAAAACTAAAGTTTAAAAAGTGGCAAAAGCTGTGAATTGTGGCTTCAGCAAGGTTGGGGAAACAGAGAAGTGAAGCTTAGAGGCTATTTCCAAATTTAAAAGGACCAAATAGGGTCTCCATTGCAGGCAAGCTGAGGAAAGGTTAGGGACTTCGGTAGGTCTCTCTCATTGATTTCAACAGGTACCAAAGCTCCACCAATTGAACGATGACCTGGGAAAAATCGTATTGCCAAAGCTGTTGCCCCTGTTACAGTTTCTGCAGACAGAGAACCTGATGCCAGTTGAAAGACTGGTTCCATGAGCAAGACGCATGGAAGCTGAAGCCCTAATGAAACAAGTAGAGGAGCTCAGAGAAGAGGTAACAAGGCTGAGAAATATTCTAGACAGTGAGAAGTACATTGATGAGATGCTTCTTGAAACATCCATGCTCTCCAACAGAGGTGAAGATGGGAGGCTACAGAATAAAGAGGACATGAGTCACCACAGCCTGAAGAATCAACAATTCAACTCCTCCAGCCCTTGAAGTAAAGAGCCAGTATGCAGCACTGGGAGGAGATGAAAGCATTCCAGGAAAGGGAAGAAGCCGAGCACAAGCACCCCAAAGTTGCAGAATCCGTGATCATAAGGAAGTGAAGGGTTATGGTGGTTGGTGACTCTCTTCTGAGGGGTACCGAGTCGTCTATCTTCCAACCAGACAATGTCCAGAGAGGTGTGCTGTCTGCCAGGTGCCAAAATTTGAGATGTTACAGAGAGTTTGCCACTGACTATTATCTGATGTTGCTTATCCATGCCGGCACAAATGATACTGCTAGGTATCCCTCTGAGCATATCAAAAATGACTTCATGGCTCTGGGATAGAGGGTGAAGCAGATAGGTGTGCAAGTGGTGTTCTCTTCAATCCTCCCTATTGAGGGTAAAGGCTGAGGCAGAGAAGTTCGCAACCTGGAGATGAATTCATGGCTGTGTGGATGGTGTCATCAAGAGCATTTTGGTTTCCTGGACTATGGGATGATTTTCCAAGGGCTGCAGAGCAGAGATGGCATCCATCTGTTCAAAAAGAGTCAAAGTGTCTTCCACAGCAGACTGGCTAACCTACTGAAGAGGGCTTTAAAATAAATTCACTGGGGATGGATGAAGAAAGCCCCCAGGTGAGTAAAAGTCCCAGGTGAGTGAAACATTAAATATCTCTGTAGAAACTGGTAAAAGGGGCAACATCTGAAAAGCAGTGTGCATAAATGCCCATAATATGGGAAATAAAATCCCAGATGTTGAGGTTTTAATGGAAAAGGCTGACTTAGATTTAATGACAGTTACAGACACATGGTTCATGGACAACCATGACTGAAATGTCATTACACCGTGCTATAATTTATTCAGGAAGGACAGGGTAGGAAGAAGGGAGGAGGAATGGCACTGTATGTAAAAAATAATATTAAAGCTATAGAATTACAGAGCTTAAAAGGGAATGAGGAGGAACTGTGGATTAAACTAGAAAGCGGGAAAGGGAAATCCATTTGCATCAGTGTGATATACAGATCTCCCTCACAGAAAGAAGTGGACAGAGATTTAATTGAAGAAATAAGCAGTATTCCCATGAAAGGAGAAGTGCTATTGATAGGTGATTTCAATTTATTGTATTTATTTATTTACATTCTCTTATATACCGCGCTATTCTGCATCAGTGCGGTTTACATTGAACAAACTGAAATTACATTGAACAGGGCATTATAACTTGGAGATAACTATTTTACAGGGAACATGGGCTATGGAGGGTTAAGTGGCTTGCCCAAGACCACAAGGAGCACCTGTGGGACTAGAAACCCCAGTCCTTCCGGCCCAAGGTTGCTGTCCTCTAGTGGGATTTGAACCCCACTAGAGGACAGCAACCTTGGGCCGGAAGGACTTGGATGTTGACTGGCACATCCCTACTGCAGTGTCATCTAGAGGTAAAGAGATCCTAGATTCTCTACAGGGAGAACTATTCCAGCAACTGGTAACAGAACCCACATGTGAAGGGGATATAGTGGTCTTGGTGATTACCAATGGGGAAAATGTTTCTGATGTCATAGTAGGAGATCATCTCGCATGCGGTGATCACCAGATGGTGCAGTTCAGTATTTAGAAACATAGAAACATGACAACAGAAAAAGAACACATGGCCAATCTAGTCTGTCCTTCCATATCAAACACTACAACAGTCCCTTTTTTTCCTTTAGAGATCCTCTGTATTTGTCCCATACTTCTTTGAATTCAGATACTGTCCTCATCTGTACCACCATTTTTATCAGTTGTTTGGACTAGGACTGATAAAATCCATTAAAAAAAAGGGTCTTAGACTCTAGGAAAACTAACTTTGACAAGAGGGGACAATACCTCAAGGAGTCGTTAGCAGGATAGGAACAGCTAAGAGATGTATAAAAGCAATGGGCAAAACTGAAAAGGGATATTTTAAGGGCAACAAACATTTTTGTTAAAAAGGTAAATAAATGTAAAAGGAAAAGGAAGTCACTATGGTTCTCAAAAGAAGTAGAAACATGGAAACAGCAACATGACGACAGAAAAAGACCACATGGCCTATCTAGTCTGTCCTTCCATATCAACCACTACAATAGTCCCCTTTTTTTCTATAGAGATCCTCTCTGTTTGTCCCATGCTTCTTTGAATTCAGATACTGTCCTCATCTCTACCACCTCCACTGGCAGTCTATTTCACGGATCCACCACTCTTTCTGTAAAGAAATATTTCCGCAAATAACTCCCGAATCTATCCTCTTTCACCCTCATCCCATGTTCTCTCGTAGCAGAACTTGCTTTCAATCGAAAGAGGCTCTCCCCCTGTGTATTTATGCCACGGAGGTATTTAAACGTCTCAATCATATCACCTCTATCCCGCCTTTCCTCTAAGGTGTCCATATAAAGATCCTTAAATCTGTCCTCATATGCTTTATAATGAAGACCACTAACCATTTTAGTAGCCACCTTCTGTACTGACTCCAGCCTGTTTATATCCTTTTGAAGGCGCAGTCTCCAGAATTGCACACAATAGTCCAAATGAGGTTGCACTAAAGACTTATACAGAGGTACTATCACCTCCTTTCTTCTGTTGGCCATTCCTCTCCCTATACACCAAAGCATCCTTATAGCTTTTGCTGTCGCCTTTTCTACCTGTTTAGCTACTTTAACATCATAAGATAGAATCACGCCTAGGTCCTGCTCTTCTTTAGTGGACAAAAGTACTTCACCCCCTATACTATATTGCTCCCTTGGATTGCTGCAGCCCAAATGCATGACCTTGCATTTTTTAGCATTAAGGGGCATCTTTACTAAACTGCGGTAATGTCATTCGCGTTAGTTTCCGCGGTAAAGGTACAGATGCCCATATAAAGGCATGGGCGGGGTATCAGTATGGCAAGTGTGTCAGGTAACGCGCATTATAAGGCGCGTTATAAGGCACGTTACAAGGCATGTGCCTAACGTGCCTTGTACTGTGCCTAATAAGGTGCCTTGTAACATGCCTTATAATGTGCCCTGTACTGTGCCTAATAACGTACCATGTACTGTGCCTAATAAGGTGCCTGGTAACGTGCCTTATAACGTGCCAAATTAGGAGCCCTATAACGCCTTATAAGGATTGTTGGCAACTGTGGTGAGGGTACTATGGGCTGGCAGCACAGATCAGCAGAGATATGACTGTCCAAAGGAATGACAAGTAGTTGTAAAGGACAGGCATGAAAAACGGGGATAAACAGAAATCGAACCCATGACCAGTGGGCAGAAAGTCGGTGAACAAACCAGCAGGCTACACCACCATGTTGAGTTCCACAGCAATGTCTGCATATAAGAACACTGCAGGACACCACACAAAATGCCTGTTGTGTGCCAGGATAGGGCAACCTCACCAGTACCCATGATGCAACACAAATGCAGAGCAGACGTCCACAGCTGATATCGCAGTCTGTAAGTGGGACAAGAGACACAGATAAACATATGCACACACACCATGAAATGGAATGCCCTGAACATAGCATGCTAAAGAGCGAAGATCCAAAATAGAAAGGGTGGCAGGGGCCTGCAGAGGGGACAGCCGTGTGCATGGTCAGTGGACCAGGGCAAAACGGGGAACAGAACAAAAAAGGAGCACATGAGAATCGAACCCACACAACAACGTGTCCAACAACAGCATCACAACAGCAGTACCAACCCCCCAAGCCAACTGCTCACTTGGATAGCATAATGCTAAGAACCATATGTAACAACTAATATGTGAAAGACAGGCTGCATAGAGGGCACACCGTGGTGCACAGCAAAGAGGAGGGAGGTTGTGCGGAGAGGTGATGAAGTTGCAGCCATTGCATGGTAAGGGTAGCAGAACACAAGAAAAGAAGAGGAAGAGAACATGCTGGGATCAAACCCACAACCTATGGTGGCCCAATGCATGCCTCTAACCACTATGCCGAACAACCACAGCAATTGCAATGCTAATATGTACCACTAAATGGCATGTGTGTATGGAAAGTCATAGCACCATGTGAGGTGGCAGACGGCTGGCACATAGGCAACTGCCAGTGGTCCAGGATGGTCAGTGTGGTGATGCAGCACCAGAGACAAATGTCTGTACAAAATGTCACACAAAAGCCACTGGTCTGTCCACAGATGAGGAGCAGGACAGATCATGTCCAGGAGATGCAAGGTGTGCACATGTACACAGTGGGTGCTGCATGTGGAGGCCCAAACACACAGGAGTCATGAAATGTCCACCAAGGCATACGTGCCTAGCAATACAGGACACACAAGCCAGGAAAAGCATATACAGCTAGATATCTGCTAGCCTACACACAGATATATGTAATGGGTGTCAGAGCCTGGCCATGATATCAAGCAAAACAGTGTACATAGCAACATAACCCTCATAATGTACATCAAACGGTGACAATGATTAATTGGACCCCGTCAGAGCAATGCAAGTGACAATGATTAACTGAACCCCGTCAGAGCAATGCCTGGCAAATGCTACATGGGGAATTGAATCCAGGTACCCAGGTACGCAGACCAGTGTGAGAACCATAGTGCCACACCAACACATCAACATCTCTGCAGTGGATGATGTGTAGTGTCAGACGGGTGCCTGGGTGAGAATGTTCACAGTCTTGGCAAAGGCTTATATCAATATATCAATATCTATCCTCTTCCAAAGCCTTTTTGACATCATACTCTGGTCTGCCCCAGAGTCTAACAAAGCATTTGTGGTAATTCCTTGCACATCAACCATCAAAATAAATCCTTCTTTGGGCTGTTTTAAATCCACACCCATTAAGCTAGTGTGTGTCTGGCATCCCTTTTCTAAATGTCCCCATTTTCCACACTTGAAATACTTCTTTCTACTCCACTGTGTCATCTGGTTTGGCACAGTACATTTACTTTCAGAAACATTCTTAAGCATTTTCTTTTCTGATACAGCACAGCTTGCCTCAACACCCATCTTCAGAGGGCCACCCATTCTATGGCAAGCCTGCGTGGCTTCCAAGAATCTCTCTGCTAGCATGGTTGCCTCTCCAAGATTTTGGCAATTTTGCTGTATAAGGAAAGTGTGCAAATCTTTAGGCACAGCAGACATAAATTGTTCAAGCATAATAATGTCTAATAACATTTCTACCGTCTTTTGCTCAGGCTCCAACCATTTTACAGCTAATCCTCTGATTCTCTGACTCAGAGCCCTGGGTGTTTCACCCACTCTTAATGTAGTAGCTCTAAACATTCGCCTATACTCTGAAATAGACAACCCTAGGCGATCTCTAATAGCAGCCTTTACATCCTTATAATTCAAAGCCTGGGCTGCTGGCATTGCTCTATAAGCTGCAAGCGCCTCTCCAGTTAATGAGGCTGCCAGCCTTACTGCCCACTGGGTCTCTGGCCATGCTATGCTTGTGCCACTCTTTCAAAAGACTCTAGAAAATCATCAACATTATCATCTGGAGTTAGCTTCCCAAAACTAAATGCCCCAATTCCCTGATTGAGTCCCACACTGTCCACATGTGGTGTACCAGTATTTACTGCTGGTCTTGCATCTGGTCCACTTTGGTTCTGCAGTTTAACTAGGGCTTGCACCAGATCAAGCACTGGCCTCTGCTGGTCCATTAAGGCTTTCATAGCAGTGTCCTGAGCCTGCTGTGATAGCTCCTGTTGCCTGCTAAACTGGGCTGCCATCCAGCTAGCCATCTCCCTCGGATCCATCTTGATCCCTGCAAGAAACAAAGAAAAAAAAACACAGTGCACCACCTTCCAAACAGGTGTTTTTTCTACTTTTTTTTTTCAATTACCCCTGTGCCTTACTCCCATCCACCACTAGACATGCCTAGGTACTTGTTACCTTATGCCAGTGATGAATCCAGCTCTGCACAGGGTCTTTTCCTCCTGGGACAGCTACTTGGATCAGCCACCTCTCCTCCAAAGTGCAGTTGAGGGAAATCTTTTTTTTTTTTCAGCTTTCAAACTTGAACTTTCCTTTTTCTTCAGACTTGAGTTGTAATCCTTAGCAAGTAAATCCCTTTGCGCAAAAGCAATCCGAAAAACTACGCCATTTGTCAGACAGCTGCCTGGGTGAGAATGTTCACAGTCTTGGCAAAGGCTTATATCAATATGATTTGCAAGGGATTGTGGGAAATGCAGTCCATTCACACCAGACACAGCCGCTCACAATAATTAGTTGTGCTTGAGTGTAAAGCCAATAAGATATTTATTTATGGGGTTATTTCTCCAAACACAGACATGCTTGGTAGCACATAAAACAGGATACTTGCTTTCAGTGTTAAACTTAGAAAAACAAAATCAGGAAAACAACAGCTGAACTTGTCAGGCAATCAAATCAAAAGAATAAAGACCATGAGGGTAACAAAATGGTCTTTTCTGTAGACTCTAGCTAATATTTTCTTAGCAGTGCCTCAAACAACAAGCAAAATCCACAAAGTAGGGAAAAACTGTTCTTTTCAGGTTAACTTCTTATATCTTCACACATAGACTCAGAAGTGATTCCTTCAGAGCTCACAAGCAATTAGGTAAGGCTCAATTGCTAGCAGTTATCCAGCTGAAACCCCTTAGCTGGCTTACTTTCTACTGCGTGGCTCAAAATCTTACTTAGGAGCTTTTCTGAGTAGATTAAAGAATAAGTTTGTATTTCTTTGTGATGGTTGTATTTTGTAACAGTAAATTACCAAAGGAGTTTAGACAGAGAGCAATCCATGTATTCACAGCCTGTATCTATAACCGCTCCCCCTTCTTCAACAATCATGGGTTCAATATCATGGATTGGCACAGAGGAATTTCTCAATGGAGCACTCTCAGGAGAATACTTGTTTCCCTGCTGTCTTTCAAGGGTATAGCTAGGGCATAGATCAGTGTTCATACCTGAGCTTCCATTGCTGTTAGAGTTCCTCTCTAAATAGCCTGGCCAGTATGTAGTCCAATTCTTATGTCCAGCCTTCCAATCCAGATCCCTGGACACTGGATCTCTCTTCACATACCTTCTGGCACAGGTCTTAGGGTCCCTTCCAAGTACAACCGTCTCCCTCACAGGTACCGTCTGGAGATTCCTAGCTCTGCAGCACCATTCCTCTGGCTTTCCCCAGTCCAATGGTGTATGCTGGCCCTTGGAATGCCTTCCAGTATACGTACTGCTCTGGACTCCTTTAGACATCCCAAATGCTTTTCTCTTCTTTCTTCCAAAGGGTTTCTTGCCCTCTCTGTCCATCCGGTCTGGCTTCTGTTTCTGATGATCCTCCAGATGATGAAGCTGTCCAAGATCATGAAGATGTCCAAGATGAATCTGAGGATAATTCTCTGTAGAATAAACTCTACCTTTATTCTGCTTTGATGAGTGCTCCACCCTAGCACAGCGCAGCTGTGTTGAATCAGGCCCTGCCCTTTGAGATGAGTGCTTGGGGATTACCTCATAGCCCTCCTGATTGAACACACGTTTCCCCACTTCAGCTCCTCTAATGGCTGTTGGAAACCTGGTGCATTCTGGGACTGGTAGTCTTTTATGGAAATATTCTGTTTTGTTATTTCTACCAGAACTGACAGGTTGCTTGTTCAGAGTCACTTCACCTTTACTATAGCTCCTTCCTGAGCTATGATAAGCTTCCTTATCACAGTAGACAAGGAGGCAGGTGCATATCCAAGCAGTCCCTCAGCCACTGCCAGCACCAGTGCCAATGAACACCAATGCCAGCTATGTCCGACACACACATCCCAGGTGGCGATATAGAGGCTGCAGCCTGGGCATGCATGTGCCCAAGTAGTAGAGATGCCCACCCACAAGAAGCCACAATGCTCCAAGACAGATGACATCCAACTGTACAGGCACATGGGAGCGATGAATGTACCTGTGTTAAAATGGAATATGTATGTGGCCATCAGTGAAACCATCTGTGCGTAGGAATGCAGTAGCAGAACGTCCAATACACTACACACATGTTGTGTATGATAGAACACATACATTGGGCAACGACCTGAAAGGTCGACAGGCGACACAGTGATGTGAGTGAACCAGATGGCACCAACGTGTGCTGTCTGCATCATCATGGGAATAGCACAGGTACACACAACTAACAGGGGGCATGGTCCAGGCTGGTGCACCAAGCTGGCCACATAAGCAGAAGGCGATAGGGTCGGAACGGAGGATACCTAGATGTAATGCCATGCTGCCATACAGTAATGTAGATCTGCAGTGCACAGGCAAACGCAGAAACAGTAACAAAAAGCCATGTCCCAATGTTCCAGCAGCAGCCCTCTACTGTGTAGAGCATATGTGTGGGTATCAATGGGTCCTACAACAGTGTAGATGGCCAGTCAAAAGTCCATGATGTACGTGAGAATCAGCAGACATCAGTTACGCATGTACAGAAATACCTTTAATGACCACATGGGAGCAATAACAGTTACACAAGGTAAAATGAGGACATGTAAAAAGGTAGGAGATGCACATGTTGCCAAAAAACAAACATAGCCGAACCTCACAGACATAGAAGTAGCACATTGCAGAAGGCCGGCTGCAATGGGTGTTGTGGATACAGAAGCATCACAGATATGCCAATGAACAGGGGATGCACAACCTAAGGCAGAAATATGAGACACACCCCGCACCACAGCTAAGGTAATAGTGCAATGTCTGTGGCACAATGCTATGTCATACGGAGGTTTGGGCACACATGCATTAATGGGGAGGTAAATCAATGTACAGCGGCACATCTGTAGAGGAACCACACACAATAACATGTATGTGGAGGTAGAACGAAGGGACTAAAATGGTGCACGAACCCACACAGAATCCACGTAGGCACATGCACCAGTGCAGACCTGGAATCAGGCAGATGCACATGTACCGTGTACGTTAAATCATGACAGAGTGCTGCCCCAGATGAACTGTAACACCCCCTGCGAGGGTCAAACCGCACGCACAGATAGTGGCACACATCACAGTGGTGTGGTGGCTAACAGTTTGTCATGTCCAAGTACAAGGTAGCCAGACATAGCAACAGGGCCTACAGGATGTTACCCCTGTGGCACAAACGTGGCTGCATGCAACTGTCCACACAAACATATGTAGACATACTGCACTGCAGGTCACACACATGGCCCACACACATCAACACATTGTCAGATAGATGGACAACATACAGTGCGTAAGTGACATCCTGCTGTATATGTTCGGTCCAGTACACATTGTCCCCAGTGAAAATGTCATCTGAAAGTACACATGTGCCGGTACAGCTATCACAGATTCATGGGCATGCAAGGTTACGTATGACAACTTAGTGTGCCACAGTAATGCAGACTGTACTGCGTGTCAATCGCGATGATCACGACACACGGCCAGAGTACGGCAGCAATGTTGTGCCAGTTGTCCCTGCTCGTCACAAAGTAGTAGTCAAACAATAATGTCCATTATAGGCGTATGTCTCACTCGCTGAGGCCCATCACCCAATGGCACCATCCCCCAGGGATCATTGCATGGAGCTGCTCTGTCCACCAATGGTACTGTGATGGGTAGGCCAGCTGCAACGTAGACAATATGCCATGTGTGTTTGCTGTGCCCTGTGATAGAGGAAGGAGAAACAGGTCATGGTATGCTGTACACAAAATAAGGTCACAATGGAGAGAGAAAAACCTCAATATGTACATGAGATCTCAGACATCTACACAGGACACGATCACAACACAGAGCACAGTGCGTGTTGCCCACAGCTGGAGATGGCACGGCCGACCAGGTTGCCATCTCGACACGGCCATGTCTATGGCCATGTAACACAGGCTGCCCAGTGGGCCACAGCATGTCCAGCAGTGTTGGTGCACACAGATCCCACAGAGGTCCCCGCCAAAACAAATAGCCCATAAGAAACATGTGAAGTGTGATGTGAGTCAAAACAGATCAAACATGCAATGTACTGTCTGTGTGCAGCAGGTGTCCGATAGGGACTGTCCAATGCAGGCAAGGGCCACAAGAGGTCACAGTAAAGGTAGGGTATGCCACTGGAATTCATGCAATCACCATGGCCGCATGTGGAGCCGGCTATGGCACAAGTACAAGGTCTGTCAATATCCGTGAAACGGAAGCGTTGATGTATAGTGGACTGGCAGCGAACAGGAGACAGGTCAGTAGAAATCATAGAAGACATGCGTAAATACGTGCGCACAATGTACACAAGGGCACAAGCACAGGGTTAGAGATAGAGTAGTGAGCACCACAACACAGGTGTCCAGGCATATCCCATCACCAGACAATGCACAAGGGTAGCAGAGAATGTGCCGTCACATAGACACCTCCCAAAAACACAGACACACACACACCGTGAGATGGGGAGAGCATGCCACCAGTAGCATACGGCCCCTGTGAGCCCAAGTTGAGACCAGTGGAGGCAAGCATCACAGTCCATGCAAGGAGACACAGATGTTGTATAATGGCACAATGCAACGGAAGGGGTGTATGTGCCGCCCGCCACCAACACACCCTGTGCCTGCAGACACACACAACTCCATCACATTTGCCACAAATACAGTTGTGAAAACCAAGAGCCTGACCTGAACTAATGGCCATATGGTTGCCAATGCGAACATGTGGGGTAGGGAGGCACAGGCCAAACAGGTGCACAACAAGATATGTGCAGTGGACAGAGAACAGAAATGTGCATAAGAACATAAGATATGCCATACTGGGTCAGACCAAGGTCCATCAAGCCGAGTATCCTGTTTCCAACAGTGGCCAATCTAGGTCATACGTACCTAGCAGTTTCCCCAAAAGACACAGGTTCTGCAATGCTTGTACTAGGTCAAGCATTGATATCCTGGGTCCCTTCTTAATAATGGTTTAAGGACCTTTCCTCCAGGAACTTGTCCAAACCTTTTTTAAACCCAACTATACTAACAGCCTTTACTACATCCTCCGGTAACAAATTCCAGAGTTTGATTACACGTTGAGTGAAAAAATATTTTCTTTTATTAGTCTTAAATAGTTTACCCTGTAGCTTCATTGCATGTCCCCTAGTCTTTCTATATTCTGATAACGTAAACAGTCGATCTACATTTACCCATTCTACTCCGTTCATTAATTTATAGACTTCTATCATATCTCCCCTCAGCTGTCTCTTTTCCAGGTTAAAGAGCCCTAATCTTTTTAGCCTTTCTTCATAGGAGTATCCTTCCATCCCCTTTACCATTTTGGTGGCTCTTCTCTGAACCTTTTCTAATAACGCTATATCCTTTTTAAGATACGGCGACCAGAATTGCACGCAATATTCAAGGTGCGGTTTCACCATGGAACGGTATAGAGGCATTATAATATCTTTTGTTTTATTTTCCATTCCTTTCCTTATGATACCTAGCATTCTATTTGCTCTCTTGGCTGCAGCTGCACACTGGGCCGAGGGTTTTAACATGTTATCCACAATGACGCCTAAATCTTTTTCCTGGGTGGTGGTTCCTAATGTGGAACCTTGCATCGTGTAACCATAGTTTGGGTTGTTCTTCCCTAGGTGCATAACTTTGCACTTGTCCACATTAAATTTCATCTGCCATTTTGATGCCCAGTCTTCCAATTTATCAAGATCCTCTTGTAATTTTCCACAATCCTCTTGGGTTTTAACAACCTTAAATAGTTTTGTGTCATCTGCAAATTTGATAACCTCACTCGTTATTCCACTTTCCAGGTCATTTATGAATATGTCAAAAAGCAGCGGACCCAGCACAGATCCCTGGGGTACACCATTATTCACCTTTCTCCATTGGGAAAATTGGCCATTTAGCCCAACCCTCTGCTTTCTATCTTTTAACCAGTTCATGATCCACAGTAGTACACTGCCTCTTATCCCATGACTCTTTAGTTTTGCCAAAAGTCTCTGATGAGGGACCTTGTCAAAGGCTTTCTGAAAGTCCAGATACACTATATCAACTGACTCACCTTTGTCCACCTGTTTATTTACACCTTCAAAAAAACATAACAGATTAGTAAGACAATGCCTCAGTGTCCCCACAGTACATATACCGCTATGTTCACCCAACACAGTCACCTGCAGGTTGAAGGACGTACTCACAGGTACCACTGCACTGCTGCGATGGCCAGGAACACTGGCTACTCCTGGGGATGTAAAGACAGAATGGAAACATAGATATGTGCAAAGAGAGGCCAGAAACAGACACGGCAGCATGTACATGTAGACAAATATGCATATCACCACATATGCAGGACTTATATGAGAAAAGCTCCTCGATCAGACGTTGCCTGACTGCCGTTCCCGCACGTGTGTCACCACGGCCACCTGCAGGAGGGCACAGTGGATCCTCCTCAAGATCCTCATTAATGTTGATCCAGATATTGTGCCTGAGTGCAATGTTGTGTAGGATGCAACAGGCCAGAATGATCCGTGCCACAGTCATGGGTTTGTATTGTAAGGCCCCACTGGTCCTATCCAGACACCTGAAGCGACTTCAAAACGCCAAAGGTGCGCTCGATAACTGAGCGGCTGGAGGCATGGGCCTCATTGTACCTCCTCTCTGCATGTGTCCATGGATGACGCACAGGGGTCACAGCCAGGCACGACAGCCATATCCCACATCACCTGCAGACAGAAATGTGGTAAGGTCAATCATGAACTGGTGGTCAGATAAGTGTGCACAAGCATCTACGTGCGAAAGGTCAACAGATACATGACGACATACACAGATGACATTTCATAATGGCACATGGCAGCTGTGCACCAGCATTTGGGGGTGTGAGATACACGACATGGGGGTGAGGCAATGAGGGCAGCACACATCAACAGTAACCAGACCAATCACATCACCAACCTCCTGCAGTCCAAACCCACGAGTGGCATCCCTGAACACAGCAGGAGGATACATGGCAATGCCCCAGGACTGGGACAGAGAACAGCATGCGTGCAATAATGTGACAGCCATGGTACAGTGCATACACATATGTTGTCACAGTAACATATACAGTAGGGGTGTGCCCAAGATGGATTAAACTACACACCAACGCTGACCAACACAGAGCAGACATGTGGGATGCAACGTCGCACCACAATGCCAGCCATGTGATGCTACAAACGAGGTCAATGGGGATGGGCCCTCCAACACACAGTACAGCAAGAAAATGAATAGGTGAGCCAACCCAGGCCCCCCCTTTCTGGTAGCACACATACACACCCCTTGTAGACAGAGTCAACTAGGAACACACAACCCAGACCGACATATGTACATTGGCGTATGTGTGTGAGGCCAGGCTGTGCACAGTAGGTGATGGCAAACAATCTGTGCAACACACCAACATGGTGGACCACACCAAAAGACATGTGCAGTGCAGTAACGGCACCTGGAAACAGTACAACCTGCACATGTACCGGGCACACAAATGAGCAGTGATGCACATATGGCTGACATAGTTATGTCTGGAAACACACAAACATATGTGTCCATGTCCCTGTGACAGTGACATGGCATGCTGGAGGACACCGCCCCACACAATGTCAGTGATGCACAACCACAATGCAGGGAGAAGCATGCAGAGGTCATATCTAGCAATGGGACCACGTATGGGAGACATCGGATGGGCAGTGATATGCGACAGCATGACAGATTGTGTCTGTAGTCTTCAAAAACGTCTGAGGTGCAGCATGCCATGTCATGTGTGTCGCAGGGGATATGCAGTCAGAAGCCACGAATGAAACACCGAAGGTGACCCTGTCCCACCTATGCGAGCTGTAGTGCCCACAGGACATAGAAACAACATGAGCATGTTAGAGATGGCTAATACCCACCCAGCAGGACACAGTCCCCATATTGTGCGGCCTCAAATTGCCTGAATAGTGCCGAGTGTTGCAGGATATGGGAGTCATGGGCGGACCCTGGAAACTGGGGAACCACATTCAGAATACGCATATTTGCATCACAAACAACCTGAACATTCAGGGAATGATAGTGTTTGCGGTTGCGGAACACCACCTCCATGTCTCTGGGCGGGACCAGGGCAACATGTGTGCAATCAATAGTTCCCATCACGTGTGGTATCCCCGCAATCCGCTGGAATGCCTGGCCCAGGGCCTCCCACTGTTAGGAATCGTTATGTAATTCCTAACCCGGCTGACCATGGCCTGCAGTACCTGATGGAGACAGCACGAGAAGGTGGGCCTGCTCATCCCCCCCCCCCCCCCCCCACTGCAGCCACCAAGGATTGGAAGCAGCCAGAGGCAAAGAAATGTAGGGCAGACAGGAGCTGAGCTTGGCCAATCCCGGTATGGCATGTGACCGGGCAGTCCGGGGCTCGAGGTCAGGTCTCAGATCCTCATAGAGCTCCCTAATAGCCCCTGTGCTCAGACAGTAGAGAGGGAGATGACCTGGTTCACACGAATGTCCAAGAGCAGGAGCCTGAGCCTGTAGAGGCGAGGCAGGCGAGGGCATGCCTCAGCATGCCTATGGTGCCATGCTGGACCTACCTCGGCCTGTGGGGCCTCCACAGCTGCAGGTCTGTGTTGCAGCAAGACTGCACCCATGCCCAGTTCCACAGCCGCAAGGACACCATCTCCCTCATCAGGCAACCGCAGGTCATCGAGTCCCAGCAATGCCACCACTGCACAACCTGCATGGTCAGTGTGAGTCATCATGGACAGAGGCCTTGAGCGATGTGGTAAACTAAATACGTTGTAGGGCGTGGCAACCAATCGGAACCAACATAACACAGCTGCAGATGCAATAATGCACACAATCAATGGGCTTACAAACTGCACAGTACGTACGGAAGCAGAACATCATAGCACGTGCAGTAGCGCGCGTACTACAACACACAAGTACGCCTCACAATTGGATCATGCGGAGCGCAGGTAGGAAGGGGAGGGGCACGCCGTGTATCCCCATGTGCATAGTGAATGCGCAACGTGCGCTGCACAATGTACGCGTAGATGCAACACGTGGGGTACCTACATGTGGCAGAGAGTGCTGTAGCAATGGCAGAGCATGATGCATACAGAACATGGAGCGCACAGGTGTGTAATGGTGTAGCGCATGTAGGGACGCATGTTACGCTCAACACGCACGTTGCGCGCATGCATAGCATAGAGCAATGCTGAATGGGGTGCAGCCATCCAACAGGTAATAGGGGAGATACATTCCCACTCCGAGGCAGCACATGAGGATGCAGAGGGTGAGTGCCCGATCTGTCTGGCCAGCCATTTCATGTGTACAGGTGGAATGTGCAGCCCATGTCTCACGGCTTCCATCGTGTCTCACCCACATGCATACAGATGGCATTGCGAGAGATGGCGGCAGGACAGGATCGCCTGCAGCAGGAGATGCGCCACCAACGGCAGCAGCTGGACAGCCTCCGCCATGGGATGCGGACACTTAACGAGACGGCAGGGGCAATGGCAGCCAGCATGGCCAGGATGGTGGCAGTGCACAAGGCCATGTTGGCACACATGGTCCAGCTGGTCACAGCAGCGCCAGTGGCAGAAGCAGCACCCGTCCCACATGGTGCTCGGGGACATGGCAGACACGGCAGAGGACATGGGGGGGTGTAGGTGGGGGAATCAGTGTGCACAATAAAGGATGTTATCACGGGTGTAACTTGTGCCCACGTGCCCATGCTTTCAGCTGAATGGCCCATGTCCCCCTGTCACACATGTGGCTGCCCTGGAAACATGCCCCTCACCCTTCCCTGCTCAGGGTGCACCCACACCCAACAGACCCTACTGGTCGTGACCCGGGCCCCCCTGCCCCCCCAACCCCCGCACACATAGCCGTCACCCGGAATGGCCATGTCTGCCGCCACACCCTCCCTTGTGCCTGCCCTCCAGGCCCCCCATAACACAGTCCTGTCATGCACATCCCACCCTCCCCCGCCATATCGGTGCCACAACCCGCACACAGGTCCCCACCCTGGATTGCCCTGTGACCCGCTGACATGTGTTCGCATCCCCTGCCACTGGCAATGTATCCGGGCCACAGCACAGCCCCCACCCCCTGGCAATCCAGCACCACCTACCCTCACCTCCACCAGCACCCCCGGCATACCCGCCACCCCTGGGTTCATGCTGGCCCATTCTGTCCCCATGGATAGCCCAGCCAGGCAGGGCATCTGTGGCGTAGCCGCCCCTGTCTGTCCGATCCACCCCATGCTTGTCTGTGACACCATCGCTACCATATCTGCATGCACCGTACTAAGCAGGACCCGTATCCATCCTGCAGCACCTCCGCTGCTGGCAGCCCATGCACATTGCGCGCCATCTACCGGTCTGTCCCCGCCCCAGTCACCGCAGCCACCTCCGTCCCCGCCCTCCACCCCTGGCCCTGCGACACTGGCCTACCGTACTGCATACGGGTCCTCTGCCATTGCCCCTCCCCCTCATGGCCCCCCCACAACCTCTCCAGCAACCCCCCACCCCTCTCCCCGCTCCCCCGTTTCGCACCCAACAGTGGTCCACATCGGGTCATGACCCCATTTATGCCTTCTGGGGTCTGTGCCCCCAAACGCAGGTCCACCCGCACCGCTGTCCCTACCCCGCCCACTGATGTCTGGGCCATCCCCTCGGCCCATCCCCAGCGGACGTTCCCCCAAATCCGCCATGATACCCCCTGGTATCGGTACCCCCTGGGGGACACACAGGGACATGCACATGCCTGGCAAGCACACCCAACATGCTATGTTGCAAAATGAGACCCTGGGACGTGTTGAACATGGCAACAACAGAGGTGTATTTAAAATGGGGGGGTTACATATGCATGCTGTGTGCTTCCAAGGGCCCTGGCCCTGCCGGCCCCTATGCCACCAGTGTTGTCAGCCCTGGGGCACAGGACGCCAGAGGGCGGTGGAGACATGGGTCCAGCTGCCACTCACACCCCCTGGGGGCCACCCTGGCCAGTCAGATGCACCTGCTGTGAGTATGTCACACAGCTGGTCAGCCACCATGCCCATGGTCACTGACATCTGGCCCACAGCTTGGCAATGCTCCCGCAGGGCATATGCCTGCGCCCACATCAACGCAGCCATGTGGAGGCCGCACATGCACCAACACAGACACACACCGCCCCTTGTCTGTGTGGCTGCATGTGCGGCCTGCCATCCCACGCTGATGTGAGCAGGCTCTGCGTCCCGATGGGGTATGTCACTGGTGCTGTGGGGCAGATGGCAGGGGCCCCCAGTGCCCTGTGATGGCGTGTGCCGCTGTCAGCTGGCCATGCCTCCATGGCTGCCCCACCCCCATACCTGCCTCCTCCCCATCCCCCTCCCTGCCTTCCCACCCCCCGCCTCACCCCCTACCCCTCCCCACCCCCTCCTCCCCTTTTCCACTCTCCTCCTCCTCCCCTCCACTCCCCGCATCCTCCCTCTGGGCCCGCGCCGGTCCCGAGTGTCTGCATGGCACAGGCCGCTGTCATGTGGCCGTTCCCAGGGCACATCTGCCTGGTACCCCTCCACACCCCCGCAGCAGGGATACATCCCTGCTCCTCAGATGTACGCCCTGGACCACCTACAGAGGGCATACGTACCATCCCCCCTGCCCACCTGGTGGGCAGCCACACCTCAGTGTACCACATCCCCGCTCTTGCCTCTGTGACCCATCCCTCTGTCCCGCCACTTGGGGTCCACCTTTCCCCCCGCGGCCAGCCAGGGGGACCAGCGCATCTGCTCCCCATTCAGACCCCCATAACCATATCCGCCCCATCCCCTGCGGCCCATGTGTGTCCGGCACCGTTACTGCTTGGCACCTCCACCCTCCTTGCCCCCTTGCTCTCCCACCCCCATGCCTACATGCATTGTCATGCCCCCTCTGTGGTGTCCCACCACGCACCATTGTCTGTACACCTGCCACCAATATCACACCTGACCTTACCCGTCTCTCTCCTGTCCATCATGGTGTCCATGGCGGCCCCCACCCCCAGCATCTTCAGACCCCCGTACTGCCATATGTTACCACACAGCCAGATGCTACGTGCTTTGCCCAGTGCATGGGGGAATGGGTGTACACAGCCAGGCACATGGCCATGGCACACCGACCCATTGGCATGCTGTTCCCCCTACATGCCACACATGGCATGGGGGCATATGCTCTGTCCATGTGACATCACATGTGTAGCTGTGCTGTGTGGCACCCATGCCATGCGCCATGCCATGTGTGCAACGTTAGCATATGCCTGCCACCATGGGTCTGGCCATGGTGGCCCAATGCTACCCCCCTGCGCCTGTGGTGATGCATCTATCAGCGCCCATAGCCATACACCGCCCTTGCCATGGGGTGTCTACTATGGTCGGGTATGGTGACATGCACTCACGCACACACGGGCATGCATACGATTGACATTCTCACCTCTCTGCCATTTGGCTAGATGGGACACTGGACCAGCATGCATTTGTTTAACATATGTACATATTTATTTACAGGTTTGTCATGCCATTCTTTTGTGTTCCATATCCCACTCCCGGCGGCGATGGCAGTCCCGGGGCACAGGCTGGCACAAGGGCAGGGGTCATGTGTGTGGCTGCCCCTCACACCCCCTGGGGGCCTCCTGGGCCAGGTGGATGGCCAGCTGTGCTTGCCTCGCCCCTCTCCCACAGCATGCGCAGCCGATCATCCACCATGGACAGGGCCACCAGCAGCTGCCCCAGGACGTGTGTGTGCTCCCACTGTGCATAGGCCTGGGCATGCACCACCACAGCCAAGCACAGGCCGCACATGCAGCCACACAGACACACGTCCCCCCTTGTCTGTGTGCCTGCATGTACGGCATGTCTGCCTGCGGCGCTGGGTGGCAGGCCCTCGCCCAGTCAGGGGACAACACTGGCACCATGGGGCAGGTGGCTGGGGCTCCCAGTGCCCTGTGGTGGCCTGTGCTGCTCAGGACTGCCCATCCCCTCCCACCCCCTCCCCCTCTGCCCCTCCTAGCCCCCCTCCTCCCCCTCATGTGGCCCCCCACAGACTCTCACTCCCCTCCTCCTCCCCAAAACCTCCCCCTCCCCCTCCTTGCTTCTGGACCCCCCTCCTCTTTGGCATCCATGCCGGCATCCGCCTCTGGGCCCCCTCTGGCTGTTTGGCCTGTGCTGGCTAGCCTAGTCCAGCATCCAGCCCTGCTGGGCGCTCATCTGCTCCTGCGACTGCTGTGGGGGTAAGACATGCATTACCGGCACCAGCACAACGCATACACATCACAGGTACATGACCTGCAGCCTCACCGGCTGCTGGCCCACATAGACATGCCATGGAGCATGGCACGGTTGGCATCACTCACCCTTGTGCTGATCCTGCAGCTCAGCATGTACCCTGGCCAGGAACCTTGGGTACCTGGCCCTCAGCTCCTGACCCTTCTTACGTAGGTCCTCCACCTGTGGACACAGCAAGGTATGGGACCATTAGGGGCCAGTCATCATGACCCATCCTGGGCTGCACAACACACATAGTTGGGGACAGTAGGTGGCTACCTCCGATGCGTGCTGTGTGTCCAATGCTCACTGTTGGCCATGGCACATGCATGTGTGCACATGTCATGGTTGCCCCCTATGTATGCTGCATTTGGGCTGCCTGCCACACCTTTACAGCCCATCGGCCTGGCCGTGCATGGCCCTACACCACCATGTCATATGTGCCACTGTCATGCTGCGTGTCACGTGCGCCATTGGCGGTGGACATGCATGGCGCCATCATCCATACACGGTGTACCTGGGAGGGGGCAGGGCTTGCACCGCACCCCACACATATGAACTGTGGCAGCATATCAGCTACACCCATCTGCCTGGCTAAAACACATGTCCAACATATGCAGAGGCTGTGTGGCATGTGCCGCTGTGTGAATGGGGGGGGTCTGATCATGTGTACCACCACTGGGCCTTGGGCACTGTGCCAGCCATGCCCAGGTGGGGCCAGGGTGTGGGCCACCACATGCTTTCCCGTGTCCTGGGGCAACATGGGGGAGGGCCAGACCCGAACCCACCAGCCTGTGCACCTATCATCACGCCAGGGTGACTGACCTACCACTCGGATGTGGCCTGTGGTAGCCCTGTGAAACCAACCCACGGTCAGTTATGTCAGCACCAGGATAGATGACGGGACTCTTCAATGAGCCCTGGGGCATCCTGGGGCTACGACAGCCCTGTGAAACTCAACCAGGAGCAGGTACCTCAGCACCAGGATGGATAACAGGGCTCTTCGATGTGCCCTGGGGCATCCTGGGGCTAAAACAGCCCTGTGAAACTGAACCAGGAGCAGGTACCTCAGCACCAGGATGGCTAACAGGGCTCTGCAAGGAGGCCTGGGGCATCCTGGGGCTAAGACAGCCCTGTGAACCTTAACCAGGGGCAGATAGCTCAGCACCAGGATGGATAACAGAGCTCTGCAAGGAGGCCTTGGGCATCCTGGCGCTAGGACAGCCCTGTGATACTGTAACAGGTGAAAGTACCTTAGCACCAGGATGGCTAACAGGCCTCTGCAAGGAGGCCTGGGGCATCCTGGGGCTTAAACAGCCCTGTGAAACTCAACCAGGAGCAGGTACCTCAGCACCAGGATGGCTAACAGGGCTCTGCAAGGAGGCCTGGGGCATCCTGGGGCTAAGACAGCCCTGTGAAACTCAACCAGGAGCAGGTACCTCATCACCAGGATGGATAACAGGGCTCTTCAATGAGCCCTAGGGCATCCTGGGGCTAGGACAGCCCTGTGATACTGTAACAGGTGAAGGTACCTTAGCACCAGGATGGCTAACAGGGCTCTGCAAGGAGGCCTGGGGCATCCTGAGGGCTAAGACAGCCCTGTGAAACTCAACCAGGAGCAGGTACCTCAGCACCCAGGATGGATAACAGGGCTCTTCGATGAGGCCTGGGGTATCCTGGGGCTAAGACAGCCCTGTGAACCTTAACCAGGGGCAGATAGCTCAGCACCAGGATGGATAACAGGGCTCGGCAGGGAGGCCTGGGGCATCCTGGGGCTAAGACAGCCCTGTGAAACTCAACCAGGAGCAGGTACCTCAGCACCAGGATAGCTAACAGGGCTCTGCAAGGAGGCCTGGGACATCCTGGGGATAAGACAGCTCTGTGAAACTCAACCAGAAGCAGGTACCTCAGCACCAGGATGGATAACAGGGCTCTGCAAGGAGGCCTGGGGCATCCTGGCGCTAGGACAGCCCTGTGATTCTGTAACAGGTGAAGGTACCTTAGCACCAGGATGGCTAACAGGGCTCTGCAAAGAGGCCTGGGCCATCCTGGGGGCTAAGACAGCCCTGCGAAACTCAACCAGGAGCAGGTACCTCAGCACCCAGGATGGATAACAGGGCTCTTCGATGAGGCCTGGGGCATCCTGGGGCTAAGACAGCCCTGTGAACCTTAACCAGGGGCAGATAGCTCAGCACCAGGATGGATAACAGGGCTCGGCAGGGAGGCCTGGGGCATCCTGGGGCTAAGACAGCCCTGTGAAACTCAACCAGGAGCAGGTACCTCAGCACCAGGATGGATAACAGGGCTCTGCAAGGAGGCCTGGGGCATCCTGGGGCTAAGACAGCCCTGTGAAACTCAACCAGGAGCAGGTACCTCAGCACCAGGATGGCTAACAGGGCTCTGCAAGGAGGCCTGGGGCATCCTGGGGCTAAGACAGCTCTGTGAAACTCAACCAGAAGTAGGTACCTCAGCACCAGGATGGATAACAGGGCTCTGCAAGGAGGCCTGGGGCATCCTGGTGCTAGGACAGCCCTGTGATACTGTAACAGGTGAAGGTACCTTAGCACCAGGATGGCTAACAGGGCTCTGCAAGGAGGCCTGGGGCATCCTGGGGCTAAGACAGCCCTGTGAAATTCAACCAGGAGCAGGTACCTCAGCACCAGGATGGATAACAGGGCTCTTCAATGAGCCCTGGGGCATCCTGGGGCTAAGACAGCTCTGTGAAACTCAACCAGGAGCAGGTACCTCAGCACCAGGACGGCTAACAGGGCTCTGCATTGAGACCTGGGGCATCCGGGGGCTGAGGGAGCTCTGTGAAAGTAAACCTGAGGCAGGTACCTCAGCACTAGGAAGGGTAACAGGGCTCTGTAATGTGGCCCTAGGCATCCTGGTGATGGGGCATATTTGTGAGCCTGCAGAAGGGACAGTTACCTCAGCACCTGGGTGATTCAGTCACTTTTCCTGGCCATTCTCACATCTCTTGGGAGACAATGTTCTGACGGGATATTCCTATCATATGGTATTTATTTATTTATTTACTTACTTACATTTCTTTTATACCGCGCTATTCGACATCAGTGCGGTTTACATAAAACATACACGTTGCATATAATGAACTGTGCTTACAGGAAACAGGAAATAAAACTTGGTTAACTTGGGGTAACTATTTACATCGGATTCTCATATTATACAGGCTATACTCATGAGTGTCTTATAGGGTAGATTTAGTCATAATATCTATCTTAGACTGCGGGTGACACTACTGTATCTTCGTCTATCTTGTAGTACTTAAGGAATAGGTAATGTTTCACTGGCTTCCTAAATTGGACCAAGTCAGTGATTGCACGTATGTTGGATGGAAGAGAATGATAAGAGCAGGTGGCAGATCACTGTTAGCTGCTATTGCATATGGTGGCTACAGTTTCCTGATATATACCACATCATAGTCCAGATGCGGGATGTGGTTTAATTACTTCGAGTAAGCCTTCAAAGGGTTGACAGACCTCTGTGATGCTGTTTGGTGCATCCTGCAGATGGGGCAGACCTGCACACATCAGCCGTGAGGCCTACCATTATCCCTGATTGCCCCACATACACATCCTGTTCATTGCTGTGCATGTCTGATATGTCTGTTGGTTGCTGGTATTGGTTTGCACTGCTAGGTTAGTGTGCCTGTCCCCATGCACTTACCTCACGTGGGTAGTCTGCAGCACGATTGTAGCACCTGGTGAGGTGAACCCATGATCTCACCCTGTTGAGGTTTTGCCTGCGGGATGAGCAAGGGAACAGGCTCTCCTGGCGCTGACAGATGAGCTCCACCAGCAGGTGCAGGTATGCATCTGTGAATGCAGGTTTCCTTGACCTGGCAGCCATGTTGTCTGCTGTGTGCTCAACACTCCGATGATGCAGTGATGGCGCAGCTGCGCATTGCGTGCCCCCGCATGTACAGCCATGCATCCGCCATGCGCGCATGCGTACCCCCGCACGTACACACGTTGGAGACATTTTTGGCATTTGTTGGTTTCAGGTATTCTGTAATATATCTCGTCACGACTGTTATTTGTGGGTGGGACGTGCCAGATTCGCATCCTTTTGTGGAGGTGAGATACCTTGGGGTTACTCTGGACAGTAAACTCAACCTCAAACCACACATAGACAAAACAATCCAAAAAGCATATTACAGGATGCGAATCATCAGGAGACTGAAACCACTCCTCGCTCCAGAACACTTCCGTACAGTCTGTCAAGCACTGATAACCCCAATACTGGACTTCTGCAATCCGATATACCTCGGACTACCAAAACAAGCTCTCAAACCACTACAGCTGGCACAAAACACTGCAGCTCGAATCATATCCGGAGCCGCAAGGCAGGAGCACATCACACCTACACTAAAGGACTTACACTGGCTCCCAATCATTGCTCGCATCAGATACAAGACTATCATAAACCTATTTAAGATAAAAGAACACACATCAGCCAACAGCCTCCACCTGCTCATACAACCGGAAACCAGCGCACGTCCCAGAAGAAGTCAAACACGCAACCGAGTCAGCACCCCAAATGAGTACAAGCACACACGCAAGGACACAACAGACAGAGCTCTCTCCATGGCTGCTCCAACAATATGGAACAATCTACCGGACGATCTAAGGGCAACTCCAGACCTCAAAGACTTCAGAAAACAACTGAAAACCATGCTGTTCATAGAGCACTATGGTCACATCACATAACTGAATATATATAAAATATGATTCTAGCACCACTGTAAATAGCCCACCCTGTATATAGCTCAAACAAATCAAGCACCCAACACATCCCTCACACAACTAAGTTTTATCCTCACTGCATGTACAACACACACACTTTACCTGATTGCTTGCTGTGATACCACCTTGATTATTAAGATAAGGCGGTTTAGAAATACTGTTAAATAAATAAATAAATAAATAAATCCTTTTGCCATTGTTGTATCCTCTTCCGTCGTTTGAGGTTGACATCACACCCTTTCCAGACATATTGCAAAACGCCAGCCTCATTATAGCACGCAGCACACTCCTTTGGCAACAGGGGTGGGGGGGAGGGCTTGACTATGCAGGAATTGCCAGGGTGTTTTTTCTATAGATATAAGATATATATACGGTATATATATATATATATTTATTTATTTATCTCACATGCTGCCTCTCATGATACCAGTGTGGTTTACATTTCACAAACATATTACATTGCACAGGGCATTGTGACTCGGAGAAAACTATTTTTACAGGGAACATAGGCAGTGTTGGGTTAGGTGGCTTGCACATGACCATGGGGGGCACCTGTGCGACTAGGGACCCCGGGCCTTCCAGCACATAGTTGTTGTCCTTTTGTGGGATTTGACCCTGCAATCTTCCGGCTTGGGGGTAACTTGCCCCAACCACTAGGCCACCTCTCCAATGACACATACTGATGAAACATTGGGCTGCAGATGGTGCGGATCCATGTCCCCCAGTGGGGGCGGTGGCGGCAGGATATCTACAATGCTGGGTCAACAGCGCAGTGGTGGTACCATGCACATCGGTCACAGGCAAGGCACGCACACAGATGAGCAATGCGGGACAGGGTACCAGTGCAGGACATTGGGTGACACCCTGCACAGACAGACAGGACTCTACACAGCTACCAGATGCAGATAGTTGGACAGGGGGGAGTTTGGCATCTGTCGTGTGGTTATTATGGCCTGGCAGCACGGCTCTGCATGGATACACATGTTGCAGCATGCAAAACATCAGAGTTGGGCAGCCATGAGGGGGGAAACAACGTGGAGTCACCACATAGTCACTGTTTGCAACGTCAGTGTACTAAAGAGTGTTCTATACCTCTATTGCCTGTTGTACAGCAGTGGCTGGTTACTGAGTGTGTGCAGGTCACTGCAGAAACCATCTGCTCTGTGCACCAGGATAGGTTTAAAGCACCAGCATCCATGATGCATTGCACATGTGACACAGCGGTCTATGGCTGTTCACCAATTGGGGTCTGCGCCTCTCCATTACCACAGCTTGTTTGGATGGCCTGCCGTGCGTGATACTGACACGGACTGGCTACAGACCCCTCCACTGTGCAGGTTCTGTGTTCACCTTGAGGGTAATGATGTGCGCACAGAACTAGGTCCACAGTACATGTGATGCAAAGGATAGGTCCTGCTGCACATCACCGTCATTGGCAGAGTGTGGCAGGTGTTTGTCGCAGTGTAACCGATGGTACCTCGGTGACCATCTGGATTCTGCAGTCACATGTGGCTCTCTGAAATCAGACACCGCCCAGATCTGTGCATACCCAGTGTTAAGGTCAGGCTGCCATGGACACCTGTTAGTAGGGCAGGGAGGTATCTGGACATGCATGGGGGTTTATGTCACACTGACCCCCTACTGCTCAGGGTGGTATACACTATATGCCCCTCCCCACTCACGGGGGGGGTGGGGAAGCAGGGGAGCTGGTGCCTGGGCATGGGGGACTGCCTATGGGTGCAGCAAACCCGGACATGATGGGGGAGGATAACCCTCCTGGGCTGGTGCGTATGACCCATACCTGTAACTGGGCCATTGGCAGATGGGCAATACTGTGTCTCTTTGCCTGTAAGTCCTCACTTGCCACAGCCTGCCATGCACCAGCAGACAACACTGTCATTCTGCACTTGCAGCAGTATACAGTGTGTTGTAACCATGCACTGACTACCTCCAGACAGTCCACTGGCCACTCCCTGGGACATACTCACAGAGGACCCATTGTGCACCCAACCGTAGGGTGTGCAGCATACACACACCACACAGGTATGTTGGTGATTAGGCCCCAGAACAGGGATCACACAGGTGTCACTGATGAGAGCTAGCATAGAGCACTATGGGGAATCCTGGACATGCCATGGTCACTGCTGGGTCAGGGCGAGACTGACCTTCCAGCATGACATGCTGTGGCCACCCTGTACATGCAGGTGGTGTTCACAGACTGGTGTGTCCCAGCCATTGTCCTACTCCATGTGCAGATGCAGCCTGGCCACCTCGCCCTCTCTGGGACATACCCACAATACCTTGCTCCTCATTATTCACATTTGCAGGGTAACGCTTTCAACAGTTGGACAATGTGGGCCCAGAGCCTTGTGGGCAGCCACAGAGATCAATGGTTCGACATACACACACACACACTCCTACTGCAGCACTGTGCAGTTTTCACGGTGTTTGGCAGGCCTGCCCACCACACCATAGACATTTTTGAACTGTGCAGGCGGTGATGGTACTGCGGTGATGGTACCTGCAACTCCGGCCTGGACCCAACAGCAAACTCTACCTGCGGTTTTGGATGGTGGTAGCTGTGTGAGTGGGCTTTGTACCAGTGTTGTCTGCTGCTGTGGGGATTGCACTGTTGGATGTTGTATCTACCTCGTAGGGTAAAATGTGGTGATGTGCTCTGCAGGGTCTGCATCTGTAACTTGACTCTGTGCCCCTCTGCTCTGGGACACACTCACTGTGTGTACTACACCGAAGTGCTGCCACTGATGTACAGCAGTTCATGGGGCTACCTTTACTTCTCCTCAGCCAGACCTTTGCTGTTTTTATGTTGTATGTCCATGTTTGGATAACATGTAGTGATGTGCTCTGTGGGGTCCGCAGCTGTGACAGGATCCTGTGACCTTCTGCCCCCGGTTACATTGGCTGTGTGTACTGCACTACAGTGCTGCCACGGAGACACAGAGGTCCATAGGCTACCTTTACTTTTCCTCCCTCAGACCTTTGCTGTTTTTCTGTTATATGTACATAGTCAGGTAAAATAGTGGGATGTGCTCTGTCGGATCCGCAACTTGGACATGAACCTGTGACCTTCTGCTCTGCGTTACTCTGGCTGTGTGTACTGCACCACTGTGTTATCACAGGGACACAGCAGTCTCTGGGTCTACTTTCACGTCTCCTCAGCCAGGCCTTTTCTGTTGCACTGCGCACCACGTACTAGTACAGGGCATGGCCTGTGTCCACTGCAGGTGGGTGGCACTGCTTCCTCCACACAGACACCCCCACCCTGGCCTGCTGCCATGCCCATATGCTGTTGGTGCCGGTGGTGCACTGTCCCAGGCCATCCAGGGTGCCAGTAGGCGGCTGCTTCTGGTGTGGGTTCCGGGGTGGGATGACTACATCGACATCCGCGCCTCCCCTGGGCACTGCCCGTCAATGTTATGTGCCCTATGGGGTATCTGCTGGGTAATGTCCCCTGGATGGAGCACTGTGGGACACAGACACATGGGCATGTCGGACCTTGGTCAAGTTGCTGTCTTGCTGATTTCCCTTTTCTGTGTTCATATGTGCCACCTTGGTGACAGCCTAGTCTGCCCTGTGCCCCAGCCGAGCCCACCGCACGTACCGCCTGTGGCACCCTATGCCCCAGTTGCACCCTTGCCATAGTGGCCTTTCATACCTGAGCACTATGCTATTGCTGCACATGTGGCACTACTATCACCTTTAAATGGTCTCTCTGCCTTTGCTACACATTGCTGACCTAAATGGTTTCTCTCTCCTGAAAATGTGCCTCTAACGCCAGGTTTTCAGTTGCGTTAGGATTCAGCCCTTAATTTCTCCGCGTTAGTGTGAAAGGGGCCTCTCCCCGCCCACTCCCCGCCCATTGACCCCTTCTCTCCGCCCTCTCTCCACCCTTTTCTGCACTTAACGCGGCCGGGAACGTTAAGGCACGTTATATAACATTAAGGCACGTTAAAGTTACAGAACGTAACGTTAAGGCGCATTAACGTTACATAACACACCTTAATGTAGCCGTTGCTACGTTACCGCAGTTTAGTAAACATACCCCTAAATCTCAGCTGCCAAATTCTAGACCATTCTTCAAGTTTAGCTAGATCCCTCCTCATGTTATCTACTCCTTCCTGGTGTCTACTCTATTGCAGATTTTGGTATCATCCACAAAGAGGTAAACCTTACCCGACAGCCTTTCTGCAATGTCACTAATAAAGATGTTAAAAAGAATCGGACCAAGGACAGATCCCCTGGGCACACCACTGGTAACCTCCTTCTCCTCAGAGTGAGCTCCATTTACCTATACTCTTTGTCGCCTCCCACCCAACCAATTTCTAACCTAAGAAGTAACTTTAGGGTCCATCCCTAGGGTGCTCAGTTTGTTTATAAGTTGCCTGTGAGGAACAGTGTCAAAGGCTTTACTGAAATCTAAATACACCACATCTAGGGCTCTCCCTCAGTACAACTCCCTGGTCACCCAGTCATAGAAATCAATCAGATTTGTCTGACAAGACCTGCCTCTGGTGAATCCATGTTGCCTCGGCTCCTGCAATCCACTGGACTCCAGAAACCTCACTATTTTCTCTTTCAGCAGCGCTTCCAATAATTTACTCACCACTGAAATTAAACTAACCGGCCGGTAGTTTTCAACACATCCTTTTATTAAATATTAAAATACTTGATATACCGCTTAGGCCAAAACATAAAAGCGGTTTACAATAAATAATAAAAAAATTGCTGAAAACACAAGGAAAAGAATGCCAATAAATGACAGGATAGCCAAGAGAAAGCAAAGAGGGAACAAGACAAAACTGACAAATCAGGGGGAAGCACATGTGGTCCTCTTTTGTTTAAAGGGATCACATGTGCTTCTCTACAGTCCCTTGGCACCACTCCCGACTCCAATGAGCTGCAAGCAGCTGAAAAGGTGAAGAAAAAGAGGGAGGCCTTCATAAAATCCAAGAGATCACAGAGAGAGGAAAACAAGCATCTATATTTGGAAAAACTTAGAGAAGCTAGCAAAGCAGTCAGAAAAGCAAAGATACAAAAGGAAGAAATAGCCAATGCAATAAAATGGAGGGATAAGACATTTTTCAGATGTTAGTGAGAAGAGGAAGGGCAAAAGAGTAATTAGGCCTTACCTGCTAATTAGCGTTCCTGAAGGAACTCCAGTCCAGTCCCTTTACTCTGGGTTGTGCCCCCCTTCCAGCAGCTCGGAGACTGAGCACGTCATCTTTTTCTGATGACCCTAGGATATATATAGTACTGGCACCTCATAAGAACATAAGAACGTAAGATATGCCATACTGAGTCAGACCAAGGTCCATCAAGCCCAGTATCCTGTTTCCAACAGTGGCCAATCTAGGTCATACGTACCTAGCAGTTTCCCCAAAAGACACAGGTTCCACAATGCTTGTACTGGGTCAAGCATTGATATCATGGGTCCCTTCTTAATAATGGTTTATGGACCTTTCCTCCAGGAACTTGTCCAAACCTTTTTTAAACCCAGCTACACTAACAGCCTTTACTACATCCTACCTCCCACCAGATTCAGTATCCTATTAACAAAGCAGACTTAATGGAGAGACAAATATGTAACAATAATGAACTATAACTAAAACTCTAATAAACAGTAATAAACTGTATTAAACGCACCTCTCTCCTCCCTCAGAAAGGAAATCCTACACCCATCAGGAGGAGGAAGCTTACCTGAGCCCACCCCTGCCATTACCGAGGCCCTTTGCTCATCTACACCGCCTCATCACCTGAGTCCTCCCGCAGGTCATCGCCTATCTGATGCTTCGGGCTGGCGAAGCCTGTTAGGAAGACAAATACAAACGGAAACTGGGAGGGATCAGGGAGTGGACTGGAGTTCCTTCAGGAACACTAATTAGCAGGTAAGGCCTAATTACTCTTTCCTAAGCATCTCTCCAGTCCAGTCCCTTTACTCTGGGATGTAACAGAGCAGTTTAAACCTGGGAGGGGCCTGTGAGGCCGGACCGAAGCACCGAACCCCCAAAACCCACATCTCCAGCAGCGTGAACATCCAACCTGTAATGCTTGGCAAAGGTATGCAAAGAAGACCAAGAGGCCACCCTGCATATCTCCAACGGGGGGAACCAGACTAAGCTCCACCCACGAAGCCGCTTGGGCTCGCATGGAATGAGCTCGGAGCCTGACAGGCGCCTGTTTTCCTTTAAGCATATATGCTGAGGAAATGGCCTCCCTGATCCATCGTGAGATGGATGCCTTGGAGGCGGCTTCACCTTTGCGTGGCCTCACAAAGAGAATGAACAACCTCTTGGACTTGCAAAAGGAAGCTGTCCGACTCAGGTAACGCTTCAGTATCCTACACACATCCAACGAGCGTAACCGGGCATCGCTGTCCCCCTGTCCTGACTCTGAAAAAGAAGGGAGAGAAATCGTCTGGTTCACGAGGAAGGATGAAACCACCTTGGGCAAGAAGGAAGAAACGGTCCAGAGGACTTCCTTCTCCTTAAAGAAAGAAAGAAAAGGCGGACGACGAGACAGGGCCTGAAGCTCGGGAATACGCCTAGCCGAACAAATGGCTACCAAGAAGACAGTCTTAAGAGTTGCATCCTTCAAAGAGGCTCACTTCATCTGCTCGAAGGGATCACCAGCCAGAGCGTCCAAAACTAGGTTGAGGTCCCAATTAGGAATTGGCAACCTCCACTGAGGTCGTAGACACCTTACCGCCCTTAGAAACCGACTAATATCTGCATGTTCTCCCAAGGACTTGCCCTGAATCTTGCCTCTGTAACAAGAGATGGCTGCCAACTGCATACGCAGAGAACTGGCTGCCAGGCCCTTATCAAAGCCTGCCTGTAAGAAATCCAAAACCTCCGGAATCAAAACCGAAAAAGGCCTCTTCTGCCGTTCAGTGCACCATCCCTCAAAAACACCCCAGACCCTCACGTAGGAAAGGGAAGTTGACCATTTCCGGGAACTCAGCAAGGTGGTAATTATTGCCCTAGAGTAACCCCGCTTCAACAGCCGTGCCCTTTCAATAGCCAGGACATAGGCGAGAACCGATCCACCTGCGGCATTCGCACTGGACCCTGCGTGAGAAGATCCTCCCTTATTGGGAGGGGCCACGGAAGGTCGGCCAACAGCCTCATGAGATCAGCGTACCAAGGGCGCTGAGGCCAATCCGGGGCTATAAGGACCACCCAACCCGGGTGGGCATCTATCCGATGAAGAATCCTTCTTATGAGTGCCCCAGGAGGAAAAACGTATAGTAGCCCCTCGGAAGGCCAACTCTGAACTAAAGCATCCAGGCCTTCTGACATCCTTTCTTTTCTTCGGCTGAAGAAGCTAGCCACCTTGGCCGATTCCCATCGTGCCATGAGATCCATGACCGGAGTCCCCCAACGGAGAACTACCTGATCAAACACTTCCTGGCAGAGTTCCCATGCCCCGTGGTCCACTCTGTTTCTGCTTAAGAAGTCGGCTGTTACATTTTCCACTCCGGCCACGTGTTGCACCGACAAGGCCGATAGATGGCCTCAGCCCATTCCAATAGGCCCTCTGCTTCCTCCTCCGAGGGAGGACTGCTCGTGCCACCCTGACGGTTGATGTAAGCTACTGCCGTCATGTTGTCGGACAGCAACCTGAAGGCCCTTAGTTGAACTAGGGGCTGGAACGCTCTGAGAGCCAGAGCCACTGCCCGCAGCTCCAATCTGTTGATCGACCACTGAGCCTCCTGGGGACTCCAGAGACCCTAGGCGAACTGGCCCTCACAATGTGCGCCCCAGCCGGACAGAGAAGCATCTGTCATCAGCTGTACCCACTGCAGGGTCTCGAGGGACATCCCACGCTCCAGGCTCTCTGGGCAGAGCCACCACTGCAAGGTTTTCCTGGTTCTGATCGGGCAGGCAAGAGCCATGGTCATGGGCTGCCGCTGATGAGACCAGCACTCGAGTAAGGCCCGCTGCAGAGGCCGCATGTGGGCCCTGGCCCAAGGCACCAGCTCTATCGTTGCCGCCATGGTCCCCAGTATCTGAAGGTAATGCCAGGCTGAGGGGGCCTTCATGGCAGAAACTGAAACACTAGCTGCCTTAGCTCCGCCGCTCTGCGGCCTGGTAAGAATACCATGCCCTTCTCCGTGTCGAATCTTGCCCCTAGATACTCGATCTCCTGTGAGGGACGCAACTTGCTCTTTGCCAAGGTGATCACCCAGCATAGACTCCGTAGGAATGCGACCACCTTGGCTGTTGCTTCCTGACTTTCTTTCTCGGACTTCGCCCGAATCAACCAGTCGTTGAGGTAGGGGTGGACTAAAATCCCTTCCTTGCGCACAGCCACCGCTACCACTACCATGACCTTGGTGAAGGTACGCGGAGCTGTTGCGAGGCCGAACGGCAACGCCTGAAACTGGAAATGGCCCTCTGGTACAGCAAACCACAGGAATTGCTGATGTGTCTCGCAGAAAAATGACAAATAACAGTGATTGATCATAGAAATAAAAAATGCGTGAAGATGAGAGAATAGGAATTGAAGTTTAGCAAAAGAAAAAGAATGGAAAGAAAATAAAACAATATGAAAGAGAAAGTGAACAAGTAAATGAAAAATAGAAAAAAACCATACATTGAGGAGAGAAAATTGGACAAAGCAAAGTTGCAGAGTAAGCTTGTCTAAGCATTGAAGAATAAGAAGCAGTAAAATGTGAAACAGAAATCTTTCATCTAATTAAAAGCATGGGACAGGAAGTAAGATTTTCACAGTAAGAATCTTGTAAGAACAGGAACTGAACAGAAAATATTGTAACCCCATTTCTATGTGGTCCTAGCAGCCACCTCACTAGCTGCTTGGCAGACGCACCGATCCAATGAGCTTTTCTTTCTGTCTATTAGTCTGGAGATCACAGATTCTTATTACCAGGGTTCATTTGTGGGGACCGAGTCCAGGCCAGAAATTGTGTCCTGAACCAAGAGTTTACTTAAACATTAGGGTCACTGAATAAAACAACAATAACAATTGGAAGAAATAACAAGCAAGAATCATGTTACAAGTAGGTAACTTCTTCTTCCAGTCCAAAATTGGTTACAAGCAGTTCACTTATTTCTCTTTTCAGTTGCTGTCTCTCTTAATCTAAAACAATTACTATGTTTTCACCACTCTGTCCCTTGTTATTCAGTTTTGTTTCTTCGCTACTTGCAGTATACTCTCCTATTATTTAATCTGGCTTTACCACAGATGCTTTAGTCCCGATTCCCTGAGTGGTAATCCCTAGCTCCTCTGTCTAATCTTTTCCCTCGGTGTACCTGATTTGATAGGTGAAGCAATCACAGGTCCCTGATACTGTGCCGGACGTCACACTGGGATCTGTTGCAACTGATGCATGGTGATCACTTGGGGTCCATCTCCTGCAAGCTGGTGGCTTCTGCAAATGCAGGTCCCCAGAGCTGCTCTGCCTGGCTCCTGGCTCTGATGAACTGGAAGGCTTAGGTGCAGCTCAGCTGCTCTCCTTATGAGACAGTGGGGATCTGGCAGAGCTTGCACAGACCCAACCCTCTATTCGCTAGTCCTAGGTAGCTGCTCCAAACCTGTTGCTTGAACATCGTGTGCAATTCTGGTCGCCGTATCTTAAAAAGGATATAGCTGAATTAGAAAAGGTACAGAGAAGAGCCACTAAAATGGTAAACGGGATGGAAGGATAACCCTATGAGGAGAAGTTTAAAAGGTTAGGACTTTTGAACTCGGAAAAGAGACAGCTGATAAAGATCTATAAATTAAGGAATGGAGTGGAAAGGATAAACGTAGATCGATTGTTTACGCCATCAAAAAGGAGAAAGACTAGGGACATGCAATGAAGTTACAATGTAATCCATTTAAGACTAATAAGAGAAAATATCTTTTCACTCAACGTTTATTCAAACTCTGGAATTTGTTACCGGAGGATGTAGTAAAAGCTGTTAGTGTAATTGGGTTTAAAAAAGGTTTGGACAAGTTCCTAGAGGAAAGGTCTATAAACCATTATTAAAGAGGACCCAGGAAATCCAAGCATTGTGGAACCTGTGTGTCTTTTTGGGAACCTGCTAGATACTTATGACCTGAACTGGCCACTGTTTGAAACAGGATACTTGGCTTGATGGACCTTGGTCTTACCCAGTATGGCATATCTTATGTTCTTAAGAAGTCTCCCTTGAGCTTTTTGTTTTGTTTTGTTTTTATAATTCAGGACTTTATTAATACATCAACAAACATGGGCAGAGGCAGCCCAAGGGGGGTGCGGGGCCTCATTTGCATAAACATTTGCATAATTTTTCCATACACTAACTTTTAGTAAACATACCTCTTAATGAGTATGGATAAAGGAAGACTAAAAGATTTCTACATTACTATAATCCAGTGCCAACCGTCAGGCACATTAGGAACTACTACAAACACTGCCCATTTAGAACCCATAGCAAACCCACCGTATCATAACAGCACTAACAGGACTCACAAAGCACCATACTCTACCTATCAAAAGGCAACATTGCAAATATTAAACCAATACATTTCAGAGAACAACAATACATGACCTACTGGGGAAAGAAAACAAGTGGCAATGTCAAATAGGAATTACATGCTCAGTTACACATGCAGAACATAGACCATCACCAAACAAGGAATCACAATTTAGAAACAGGAAGACAATTAAACTGGGAACCCCAAAAGCCAAACTTGGAATGTACAACAACACTGTAGAAAAAAAACCCTATAAATTAATTTCCACTTGTACTAAACAAAGCGCAGACGTTAATGATGCACATTTCCCAGAGCTGATATATTTCAGTTAATAAATTCAAAATAAAGAGATATTTTTCTACCTTTTGTGCATTTTTTTGCAGTTGCAATTGCTCCAGCCACTTTCTTCTGGTTTCTTTGTGTCTTCTGCTAACTCTCCATCGTCTGCTGTCCATTTGTCCTTTTTTGTCTCTTCTAGTTTTTTTTCCATTCTCTCTCTACATCTGCTTTAACATACTAATCTTTCTCCTTTTGCTCTTTCCTCATTCCTATTTCATCCACTCAAATTTTACCACTCCATCCTCAATCCCCACTTACTCTCCCAATACCCGGCCAATTGTAGATTTTTCTTCCCTCCCACACAAAATATTTTCCCCTCTCCATTTCACTCTCCCAGCCCCATCCCATTCTAATCCTCCCCCCAACATCAGCTCCCTTCTAATTCCAGCCCCACCCAGCATCCGCTCACTTCTAGTCCCCGCATCAGCCCATTTCCAGTCCTATCCTAGCCCATTTCCAGTTCTAGCTCCCCCATCCATTTCCAGTCCTATCCGAGTCCCTCCATCAGCTCATTTCCAATCCCAGCCCCCCATCAGCCCTTTTCTAGTAATCTCCTAGCCCCACCAACAGCTCATGTCAAATCCTAGCTCCCCTCCACTCAGCCCATTTCCAATCCAAGCCCCCCATGAGCCTACTTCCAGTTCTAGCCCCTCCATGAGTCCATTTCAATCCAAGCCCCCACCACAGCCCATTTCCAATCTTAGCACCCTCCAACAACCCATTTCCAGTCCTATCCTAGCCCCTCCATCAGCCCATTTCCTGTCCTAGCTCCCCCCGACTCAGCCCATTTCCAGTCCTAGCTCTCTCCCATCACAGCCTACATTTCCATTCCAAGTCCCCTACCCCATCAGCTATTTGCAGTTCAAGCACCCTCTTTCACTCAGCCCATTTCCATTCCAAGCTCCCTTCCCCATCAGCTATTTGCAATTCAAGCCCCCCTTCCACTCAGCCCATTTCCAGTCCTAGCAACCCCCCAGCCCATTACCAGTCCTAGCCCCCCCATAACCCATTACCAGTCCTAAGCCCCCCATCACCCCATTACCAGTCCTAATCCCCCATCAGCCCACTTCCAGTCCTAACCCCCCCATCAGCCCATTTCCAGTCTTAGCCCCTCCATAGCCCACTACCAGTCCTAACCCTCCCCATCAGCCCATTTCCAATCCTAGCCCCCCATAGCCCACTACCATTCCTAACCCCCCCATCAGCCCAATTCCAGTCGTAAGCCCCCCATCACCCCATTTTCAGTCTTAGCCCCCCATAGCCCATTACCAGTCCTAACCCCCCCATCAGCCCATAGCCCATTACCAGTCCTAACCCCCCTCCCCCCATCAGCCCAGGGAAAATTAAACAAAAAAAACAAACTGGCTGCTGCTGCTTCTGCTGCTGCCGCCGTGGCAGCAGCAGAATCAAGTGTCCCGCGGCCCCCCGCCCCCCCTGCCTGGCAAAGCCCTCCCTCCCTGCATCAGTCCCTTCGGCGCCAGCTTTCAGAGCCGGGAAGGGAGAGTTTTCCCTCGCGGCTTTGTTAAGCCTGCCGGTGCTGATGGGAAACAGGCATTTCCTGTTTCCCATCAGCCCCGGCAGGCTTAACAGAGCTGTGAGAGGGAAACTCTCCCTTCGCGGCTCTGAAAGCTGGCACGGAGAGAGACTGATGCAGGGAGGGCTCTGCCGGGCAGGTGGGGGGGGGGCCTGCGGGACACTTGATTCTGCTGCTGCCATGGCAGCAGCAGCAGCAGCCACTTTGTTTTTTTTGTTTAATTTGCCTGGGCATTTAATATAGAATGTTGTTTGCGCGGGGCCCCCTGAAACACGGGGCCCTTTGCAAACAACATTCTTGCTCAATGGACGGGCCGGCTCTTAACATGGGATTCCAAAAGAATCAATACCATAGACCCACTGGCCTATATACATATTAGAATAGTCCAAATCCCATTTTTATAAACATTTTTCAACAACAGAACTTCCTACCTATCCCCAGCCATGTATTCAGATTATAAAAAAAAAAACCCAAAAAATGCTCTTCCCCTCTGCTTCTAACCGCCGCCCCAACAGAGGACTCACACTTCCCTCAGTTATTCATCTTCAATCATTTTTATTCAAATATACAGCCTCACAAATGGTTCCCATGTTTGTTCAAATCTTGCTCGACCTTTCAGATGTGCACATGTCACTTGCTTCATATTATAGAGATCCCACATCCGAACAAGCCATCGGGCCAGCGAGGGCACTCCCTCCTGCCTCCATGCTGAGGCCAAATTTAGTTTAGCTGCATTCAAGCAATGCCTTATCAAGGCCAACTGCAAGGCCGTGGTCCCTGGTATAGTTTTGTGCAGCAGGTAAATGCCCGGATCCCAAGGTATGGTTAACCCCAACATGGTATGTACCCGATATTGGATTCCCTTTCTATAACCCTGAACTCGGGGGCAGCTCCACCAGATATGGGCTAAAGTCCCTTGAACTCTACAGCCCTTCCAGCACAACCCACTCAGTGTGGGGTAAGCTTTTGCCAACCGCACTGGAGTCATATACCAGCCATACATAATTTTGTAATTAGTTTCCCTGGCATTAACCGCCACTGAGCTCCGCCACAGGCGCCCCTCTATTTGTTCCTATTGTTTGCAAAGTAATGCAATTGCAAAGCCTGGGTCCATTGAGTTCTATGCTTCCCTACCTTAAAGGCCTGGTTTTGCTGACACACATATAGTGCGGAGACCAACCCCCTCATGGTGCACCGTTCTTCACACAAAGATTCCAACTCTGTAAGTGTCCGAGCCACTTGATTTTTAACTTCTTTTCGAGTTGCCCAGTATACCATCTGGGTGTATGAATAGGCATGGGAGGGTGGCAGAGCGAACTCAGTCTGCAGTTCCCGGAAGGACAGTAACCATTCATCCTCAAATAATTGCCCAAGGCGTCTTAACCCCACCTCTCTCCAGCTCCGAAAAATATCCGAGTGAAGCCCAGGGATAAATGCCTTATTGTCTGCAACAGGGGATAACGGTGTAAGCATATCTCCTTGCCGCCAGAAAAAACGGTCCCAGCTCCGGAAAATATGCTCCACATATGGGTTACCCCGTCCATCACACATTCAAAGGTTAGCCCACAACCATAATTGCCCACCCAAGTCCTCAGTTCTCATTCACGTGTGTTCAATGGCTACCCAGCATTTACTATTGGCAGGGCTCATCCACTCCACCCCTGGCCTCACCTATGCAGCTGCATAGTACCATTTTAATTGAGGCACCCCATGCCTCCCCTTTGGCGATGCGCAAAAAGGACATGTTTTGCTATGCTGGGTCGCTTAGCTTGCCAAATGAATTTCATAAAAAGGTGCTGCCACATCTCTAGTGCCCCATGTGGAAGTGCTATCAGCAGTACCTGAAACAAGTATAGGAATCGTGGCAGTATTGCCATTTTGAGTGTTGCAATCCTGCCAAACAACAGCAAATTGGACCAGATATCGAATCACAACGAACCTGTCCTAGGAGGGGTCCATAGGATCCACCGTCAGGTTCACCCCTAAATATCGCATGGTATGTTCCACCCAATGAAAGGGAAAGTTCGTTTGTAGCCACGCACATAGTTCCTGAGGTAGGTTGACAATCCAGAAACCTGATACTCTCGAATAATTCTCAAAGAGACGCATCACGTTGGGCAATGAAACCAATGGCTGTGTCAGGGTCAATAGCAAGTCATCCCACGAATAGGGCTATTTTATAGTCCCCACTTAGATGCCATGCACAACCCTCGAGGCCTGAATGCATTGTACCAAGGGCTCCATTGCCAATGCAAAAAGAAAGGGCGAGAGAGGGCACCCCTGTCACGTTCCCCAGTTCAGGGGAAAAAAAATCAGAGCATCCTCCATTAACTCGGACGCAGGCCCGTGGCGCTCGATATAGTCCCTGCAACCAAGTCAAAAAGTGAGGCCCCAAACCCCATTCGACCCATTACCCCCCAGAGAAAATTCCAGTGGACCCTGTCAAATGCCTTATCCACATCAATTCTGAGGAGTAGTGCCTGTTGCTTGTCTTGCCGAGCCACATATATCAGTTGCAACACTCATCGGAATCCATCGGCTGCCTGCCGTCTGGCCACAAAGCCCACCTGGTCGCCATGTATTAGCTGAGGCATAATTCTTCCCAGCCGGCATGCCAAAACCTTGGCAAAAAGTTTTACATCTACATTTAACAGGGATATTGGGCAATAAAAGGAGGCCTCCATTGGTGACTTCCCTAGTTTAGGGATTAAAGACACAACCGCATCCATTTGCATCTGTGGCAGCTCCCCCCCAGTTAATACCTCATTGTAAACCTCCGCTAAGACCAGAGCTAATTGGGAAGTGAAGCACTTATAGCAATCTACTGGGAAGCCTTCAATCCCTGGAGCTTTTCCAGCTGGCAAAGCCCGGATAGCTAGTTGTATCTCTTGCACCATGATGGGCACCTCCAACTGCTCACACTCCTCTTGTGTTAACGTTCCCAGCTCAACCTCCCCGAGGTAGTCCTCTGTACATGACAGCTTAACCTCCTCAGCTTGATATAATTGTCCCAGAAAGTAGGCATGGATCCCCCAAAATTCAGTAGATTTAACACAAACCCGGCCCTTCTCATCATGTCGCTCATGGACCTTCCAGTCCGCCTGCTGCTTATGCAGTTGCAATGCCAGCAGCTTCCCCACTTTATTCCCCTTTTCAAGTTTGCCTCAGGCATCTCTGCTGGCATTCCGAATCCCTATGTAATTTCTCTTCCAACTTTGCTTTCACCGCCATCCATCGTTTGCTTTTGGATACCTGACGAGACCCTGTCTGCGCATGCCTTATCTGTAGCTACTCAGCCTCAGCCTTTAAGTCCCAGAGCTCTTGCTCCCACCAGCACCGGTAATGACCCACATCTGCCATCAGTCGCCTCCGTTCCATAGCCTTATAAGCGTCCCATACCATTGGTATCGGGACTTTGGTCTCACTATGGATCTCAATATGTTGTTGTTGTTAAGTGCCGTCGAGTCGGAGTCGACTCATGGCGACCCTCTGGATAGCTATCCTAAATTGTGTTCGATCTTCAGTCAGGCGGCTCATTGTTGACAGACTGGTACCCGTAGCTGCTGTTATTGTATCGATCCATCTCATTGCTGGCCTTCCTCTTTTGCGTTGACCTTCTATCTTGCCAAGCATGATGTCTTTCTCTAATGATCTCTCTCCGCATGATGTGTCCAAAGTATGAAAGTCAAAGTCTTGTCATCTGAGCTTCTAAAGAAAGCTTAGGTTTGATCTCCTCTAGTACAGACTGGTTTGTTCTTTGGGCAGTCCATGGTATACACAGTATTCGCCGCCAGCACCATAATTCAAAGGCATCAATTTTCCTCCTGTCTATCTTTTTCACTGTCCAGCTTTCACATCCATATGATGTTATTGAAAATACCATGGCTTGAACAAGTCGAATCTTTGTATGGAGAGAGACATCTCTGCTCTTGAGAATCTTATCTAGGTCTTTCATAGCCATTCTGCCAAGAGTAATGCGTCGTCTGATTTCTTGACTGCTTGTTGCTTCTTTATTGATAGTTGATCCAAGTAGGTTAAAGTTATTCATGATTTCAATTTCTTCTCCTTCGACGATGAACCTGTTGATTATGCCAGTTGTCATGATCTTTGTCTTCTTTACATTAAGGTGCAGGCCCATTTTGAGACTATGTTCTTTGATTGTGAGAAGCAAATGTTTCAGATCATCTTCACTTTCCGCCAGTAATGTGGTATCATCAGCATAGCGAAGGTTGTTGATGAGTCGTTCACCAATCTTCACACCTCTGTTGTCTTCATACAATCCTGCTTCTCTGATGATTTGTTCTGCATATAAATTAAACAGGTAGGGGGAAAGTATGCAGCCTTGTCTTACACCTTTGCTTATTTTAAACCATTCTGTTTCTCCTTGTTCCGTTCGAACTGTTGCTTCTTGATCAATGTACAGATTGTGCAAGAGAACAATCAGGTGTTCTGGTATACCCATGCTTCTTAATGTGGCCCAGAGTTTCTCATGGTTTACACAGTCAAAAGCCTTGCTATAGTCGATAAAGCACAAATAGATATCCTTTTAGTCTTTTCAAGGATCCATCTCACATCCGCAATGATGTCTCTCGTTCCTCGCCCTTTTCTGAACCCTGCTTGCACTTCAGGTAGTTCTTGTTCCAGGTATGATTGTAGTCTCTTTTGAATAATCTTCAGTAGAATTTTGCTGGCATGTGGGATCAGAGCGATTGTGCGATAATTTCCACAGTCAGTTGGATCACCTTTCTTTAGTACTGGTATAAACACAGATCTTTTCCAGTCAGTTGGCCATGATGCTGTCTTCCATATTTCTTGGCAGAGCCTTGTAAGTACAGTAACAGCTGCATCAGATTGCTGTAATACTTCTATGGGAATGCAATCAATGCCTGGTGCTTTGTTCTTTGATAAGGCTTTCAATGCTGCTTCAACTTCTTCTTTCATCACCAATGGTTCCAGATCATAAGGTACAGGTTGAAATGGCTGTTGGTCCACTTGATCTTTATCATATAAAAACTCTGTATATTCCTTCCATCTTTTCTTGATCTTCTCAGCATCATTCAACATAGAACCTTGAGCATCCTGTAACATTCCAATTCGAGGCTGGAACTTTTTCTTTAACTCTCGTAGCTTTAGGAAAGCTGATCTTGTTTTTCCTTTAATAGTTTCTGCTTCTATTTCCTTGCATGCGTCATTGTAGTACTTTTCCTTGTCCTGTCTTGCTGCACGTTGGAAATCTCTGTTGATTTCTGTGATTGTCTTTCTTTCTCCTCTGGCTTTAGCTTCTCTGTGTTTCTGGGCAATTTTCAGAGTTTCTTCCGTCATCCATTTTGGCCGTTTTTGCTTTTTTACCTTTTGTAGAGACTTCTCGCTTTCTTCCAACACAACCTTCTTGATGTCATTCCATAACTCTTCTGGAACTCTATCATTTGTATCTAAAGCAGCAAATCGATTTTGCAGGCAGTCTTTAAATTCCAGTGGTATATTCTCAAGGTCATATTTTGCTGCATTCATGAGTGGTTTGCTCTTTTTCAGCTTTAGCTTGAGTTTGCATACTAGTAGTTGATGATCTGTACCACAGTCAGCTCCAGGTTTTGTCTTTGTTGATGTTATAGAGCTTTTCCATCGTTGACTTCCACAGATGTAGTCAATTTGATTTTTATACAATCCATTGGGTGAAGTCCATGTGTACAGTCGCCGCTTGTGTTGTTGGAAGAAGGTGTTCGAGATGAATACTGTAGATCGTTGGTCTTGCAGAATTCTATCAGTCTTTCTCCAGCTTCATTTCTGTTGCCAAGTCCATATTTTTCAACTACTTTGTCTTCTTCTTTGTTGCCAACCTTTGCGTTCCAATCACCCATGACTATCAGGATATCCTGTTTGCATGTTCTGTCAATTTCAACTTGTACTAGTTCATAGAACTCTTCAATTTCATTCTCTTCTGCAGCTGTTGTTGGGGCATATATTTGAATTATAGTTGTGTTGATAGGCATTCCTCGTAGACGAATAGAGATTAAGCGTTCGCTGACTGCATTGTATTTCATTACAGTTCTTGCAAGTTTCTTCTTTATTATAAATGCAACACCATTTCTTCTTTGTCTTTCATTTCCAGCATAGTAGACCATGTGATCATCTGATGCAAAGTGCCCGATGCCAGTCCATTTCAGTTCGCTGACACCCAACAGATCAAGTTGTACACGTTCCATTTCATTCTTGACCCACCTCCAACTTCCCTTGGTTCATGCTTCGTACGTTCCATGTTCCAATGTGTAAGACATCTTTACAGCTTCTGACTCTCATTTCATGCACAGCTACATCAGCAGTCAGACGTCCCGAGGGCTTTGATCCAACCACATCATAAATGCTGGCTTTACTCTGAAACGTCTTCAGCTCTTCCCCAGTAGCTAGTTGAGTGCCTTCCAACCTGGGGGTCTCATCTTCCAGCACTACAGCACAATTTGTTTTGTTGTAACTATCCATTGGGTTTTCATGGCAAGATAAAGAAGTAGATTGCCGGGCCTTTCTTCCGCGCAGTTTAAGTTTGGTGTTGTTGCCGTTGTCACAGAAATGTGATCCTCCGCCGTCAACACTATCCCATTCTGCTGCTGCCCAGATGGGTGGTTTGTCTTGGTCTGGCATCTCAGCTGAGACCTGTCCATATTGGGAGACCCTGCCAGTAGTTAAACTACCGATAGTTTAGCTCTCAGCATCACTGATGCACACAAGCCCTCACAGCACAACAAGCTGCAAACCTACGACATGACAGAAAGTTAAATATTTTTTCTGTGAGTCCTAATGCAAAATTACTACTTGCCAATTGATGGCCATTGTGAGATCAGGCTCTTTTGAGATTTACAAAGGTATGATGCAATTTAAGGCACACATTTGCTTTTCACTACTCTGGACATGGATTCCTGGAATGACTATCTGTCTTCAGTCTATTTAAGATATAGAATCTAAATCTGCCCCCTGTCAGTTCCCATCCTCTTGTTTTGGATTAACTAAAATATTTAGGTACTGGAATAGAATTTTTATGCTACAAAAGCATGTTTTGCCTGTTTGGCATTCTGTGTTATCCTCCCTTTTATGGTTGAAAGAACAAGCTTTAGCAAGGATTTCCACATGTAGTTTTCTTTTTGTCCTCGAAGAAAGCGAAGTTGCATACCTGCAAAACAGCAAGAAACCAGTCACACAAACTTTCCCTTCATTCTATCATTGTATTTGTTTTAAGTAATATTCGATGCTGGGGTGTGGGGTGTTTGTGGCAATAGCTATGAGAGAAGTTAATGCATAGAGAAGCCTTTCCAAGCTTTTACAGAAGACTGAAGGTGCTCTGCAACAATGCTTTTGGATGATTTCATTCCTCCATGTGTAACTAGTTATCCTGCTGTCCTCAACAAATTCCTGCTTACAGGTAAGCAACTTTGCTTGCCATAAAGTTGAATTCATATAAGTTCACTAAATGTAAGAACAAGAATTGATTACAACTGCGCTCTTATCTTTTATATCATACTAATAACCCAGCATATTTTTTATTATCCTATGTTTGAATCTTTTCTGCATTTTCAGACTATCATAATTCATAGGAGATTTAGAGTGGAAGCTACTCCATTCTCAATATTTCATGTGTTTAATCATTGGTCCAGTCAAGTTTATATTGCATTTAAGGTTCATTCTTCTATGTCAAATTCTTCACTTAAAATAAATTCTTTATATAGTTCCTTGGTAACCAAGAGACCAGAGTTCCATTCCCATTAGTACTCCTTGTGGCCTTGGGCAAGTCACTTAACCCTCTATTGCCTCTTAAGAAAAGGCTTGGCAATCTACTTCTGGTCATGCTACCAAGAAAACCCAGGAGCTGCTGGGTTGCTAGGAGTCATCCCTGACTCAAAGGCACACTTTGTTACATAGTCTCTAATCGCTGTTTCCACAATACATGTTTGAGTACTTATTTCATAAACTTCTCTAGATTATCTCTCCTTAGACATGAATTCATGCTTCCTTAGGGGTATGTTTACCCTCCATAGCCCATGTTCCCTGTAAAATAGTTATCTCCAAGTTATAATGCCCTGTTCAATGTAATTTCAGTTTGTTCAATGTAAACCGCACTGATGCAGAATAGCGCGGTATATAAGAGAATGTAAATAAAAAATAAATAAAACCCCGGTAAGGTGCGGGCCCCGGTAGTGTGCGGGTGCCATATAAGGAGTGGGCGTTCTGTCCTGAAAAAGAAAAGCCGGAATTTAAATATGCGCTAAGGTGCGCGGCGCCCTTGTACACCCCGCACCTTAGCGCATCAGATGGCTGCGCGGGAGGCATATGTGGTACGCTGATAGGCAAGTAGAAGAGCAGAGCCACAGCACAATGGTTAAGACACTGACCAACGGTGCAGGGATCAGTGGTTCAATTCCCCACAGTGCCCAATGAAGACAGCTGGCTGAGGCGGCAATTTATGAGTGGCAGAAATACTGTGCAGCACACTGATGTTTTTGGCGGCATATTAATACTGGGCGGCCTAAGGCGGTGCGCTGATGTCTATGGAGGCAGTATAATACTGGGCGGTATAAGTGGCGCGCTGATGTGTATGTAGTAAGAAGAGCAGAGCCACAGCACAATGGTTAAGACACTGACCAATGGTGCAGGGATCAGGGATTCAATCCCCCAAAGTGCCCAATGAACAAGGCTGGCTGAGACATAACATATTATGGGGCAGATTGCTTTAGGAGGCATTTTAGTCATATTGTAATTGACACTACTAGCAAACGCACTCCCAAAGCGTGTTAACAGCAGGTGCCCTATAAGGCACATTTTAAAGTGCACTGTCAGCCAAGGCACCCTAGAATGTTGCTTAGAGGGTGCTGCATGAGGTACCGCAACGTCAGTGTACTATTTTTTATGGCAGCACTGTGCAGTTTAAGGAATGAAAAGCATACGTAGGTGCGCTGATAGGCAAGGAGGAGCAGCAGTGGAGCAGAATGGTTAAGGCACTGACTGCTGATACAGGGGTCATGGGTCATGGGTCATGGGTTTGCTCCCCAGTGTGCCTAATACGTAAGGCTGGCTGTGGCATCAGCTTTGCATTGTACATATTTTGTCCTGCAGCACTTTATATTTATGTTATTAATTGCTGCCAGCAAACACGCCCTCACGTGCCGTAATTGAAGGTGCCGTATAAGGCACCCTATAAGGCACTCCATAGGGCACATTAGAAATTGCACTGTCCGCCACAGCACCCTAAAATGTCCCCTATAGGGCACCCTATAGGTTGCATCACAGGAGAATGTATAGTGCACCTTATATGGACGGGAACCATAAGGTGCCCTATAGGGCGCCCTATAAAGCAGCCTCAGAGGCACCTTATGGGTACAGTACGCTGAGGGTGCTTTTGCTGGCATCAAAATATCTACATTAAAAAAAGATAATGCACTGGACAACCCTATCAAATAACCCCACTGTGGGTTTGAACCCATGGCCTCTGGCTTCAGAGGCAGTGCAGTAACCATTGGGCTACAGCTCTATAGCTGCTAGTAAGCCCCTGGCTGGCTGCAGAGAGCATGCACGTCACCACACAGTCTGCTGTGGTCACCAGGATAGGGTTAGCCTACCGATACCCATGATGCACTGCACATGCAAATCAGCTGTCCACAGATTAACACAAGATGGGCAATGCACCCCCATAGCACCTCTGCCCGGTAGAGGGAAGTGACCATGTGCACCCACACACCACTCGGCCTGGTAGGGAGTACTGACCGTGTGTTTTACTGGCACAGAGTAGCTACACACCGTCACATTGTGCGGGTACTGTGCTCACCCTGAGGGTGCAATGAGGCGCCCATGACCAGGTCCACAACACCTTCTATGGCTGAAAGAGGCCATGCCAGAGGTCCAAAGCCATGTTAATGTGTGAGATAGTTAGTTTCTGCACAAACACCTTGGATATCTCTATCTGCCTCAGTCAGGTGTAGCCCCCATGGACTCCTAGGTGGGCTATGCACCACCACCACCTCTCCAGGGCTGAGGGTGGCAAACAGGGTCTCCCATCAATAGATCCACATTCCACCTCCCTGCAGAGGGGACCATCAACCCCAGTCCTGCTGGGGAACAGACACTCTACAGGCCAGTCAATGCAGCTCTGTACACATCCCTAACACAATAGCAGACAGACATTAGGCCTGGATATGTTAAGCTGCACTCCACCACTATCTGATATTCTCCAGCAGCAAGTCATCAGCCACTGCACCCCACAAGCTACTCCATCAAGACACATAGCAGCTGCAAACAGTGTGCTAGTTAGTCCACAGTGCATGTTCCCAATGGAGATGCATGCACCCAGAACTGGGACATCAGCATACACAGCAAGCAGTTATATCAGTGACTGGGCCCCAAAAGAAAACCCATATCTATCACATGAGAAAAATACTATATAGCACTATGGGGGTGCCTAGCCATGCTGTGGTCACTGCACAGTCAGGGTGAGAGTGATCTCTCAGCAGGACATACTGAGGTCACCCTGTCTGTGTAGGTGGTGGCTGGGCACTAATATGTCCCAGTCAGTGCCCTATGCCCTGTGCAGATGCACCCTGGCCAGGCCACCCTGTCCGGCCTATACCCATGGTACCTTGCTCCTGATTATGCACATTGGCAGCCTAATACTGGCAACATTGCTGGCAGTGTGGGCTGTGGAAGTTGTTTGCAGCCACCACACACTGGATAGGCAGAAAGCCACCCCCAAACCTATGCCAGCATTGTGCTACTATAGAGAAGTCCAGCAGCCATACCCACCACACCAGTCCTGGGCACAGTACAGGCATGGATATGGTACGCACTACTGTTGGGGGTCACTCCCCAGGGTGGTAAACACTGTCAGAGACCAGACCTGCAGCACACACCGCAGACATCACAATGATTGTTATGGTGGAGATCAATGAGCAACATGTGCTTAACGTAGGAATTGATATCTGCCAGTTACCATGGGCAACGTTTGGTAGCTGTGTACCATATACCCAGGTGTAGGGTGGCAGTGCTAAGGTATGCAACTGCTAGTATTGGGGGATACAGGTAGGGTCCAATGTCCTGCCTCTCTAGGAGGCATTGGCCAATGGGGCCGGGGGGGGGGGGGGGAGGGGTGTCTGGCCCTGTTGGCTGCTGCTTTACGGCAGAGTGTCCCAACTCCAGTCCTGGTGTTCCAACCACTGTTCGGGTTTTCATGCTGTCCCTCATACATATGCATGAGCTACATCAGCATACCATAGGAGTGGTGCATAGATATGCAGCACAGGCATCTTTAGTAGAGGCAGCATGGATCCTGAATGGTGTGGGGCCCTCCAGGACTGCATTTGGGAGACTCTGCTCTGGGTAATGCGGCTGTTTATGGTGTCTGTGTTTGTTGTGGTAAAATATAGGGGTGTGCACCATGCGTATGTTCTCAGCAATAAAGGTTTCTCCTTACTATCACGGTTTAGTTGTAGAAAACATATGTGGACTGGATTGGCAGTAGCCCCAGCTGGGCTTTGAATCTGTGACCTTCTGTTCCTGCACATGCTGTCTGTGTGCACTGCACCACTGTGTTGCCACAGATATGCTGTGTTCCCTGGGGAGTCCATGACTCTACATCCGACAGAGCCTGTCTGTTATGGTGGACGATGCCAGCCTGCACAGGCCTAGGCCACTGTCTGCTGTGGTTTGCAGCCACTGCCCCCTCCACCACCTGTTCCCTTCCGCCAACATGCAGACATGTCCCTATCTGGAAAAAAGCATATGACCTGATTGAGTTGTGGCCCTCCAGGACTGAATTTGGGGGACTCGGCAGTCGGTAATGCCCATTGTTATGGTTTGTGTGCGGTGTAGGGTAAAATATAGGTGTTGGAACCATGCTTATGTTCTCTGCCATACAGGAGTGTCTGTACTATCACTGTTTAGTGGTGGGTAAAACTATGGGGACTGGGTTGGCAGGAGCCCCAGCTAGGGTTTGAACCTGTGACTCTCTGGTCCTACAGGCACTGGCTGTGTCCGCTGCACCACACTGTGGCCACAGAGACAGTGCAGTCTCTGGAGATAGGAAACCTGGCCGCACGAGTCAGACACCCTGCTCTGCACAATTTTACTGTGGGCTCGTTTACCTTGTATGGGGACAGGGGTGCAATTAAATCTCAAATATGACCTCCAAAGAAAGAGGAAAAAACCAAAACCAAGCTGGGCAACAGTGATATCAATGGGCAACATGAAAAACACTCCCAGGAAAGCTCCATTAACATGCAGTGATTTTTGAAAGGGTCTACGGAGCGTAGACCCTTCCAAAAATCATTTCTTTTTTTTGGAGCTTTCCTGGGTGTGTTTTTTATGGTTGCCCATTAATATCACTGTTGCCCAGCTGGATTATAATTTATTTGAAATTTTTTGTGATCATTTTCAATTATATTTGCTATTTTGTTCTGTGCACATGTATCACACTGCTCACGTTTTGCAGGTTTCCCCGGTTTTGCTGTACATTGCTGACGGAAATGGTTTCTCTTCCCTTTAAATGGGCTCTAACGCGAGGGTTTCACGCGCGGTATTTTTAATGCCCAGATTCAGCCCCGCTCCTGTGCGGGGAGCCTCTCCCCTCCCACTCTCCACCCATTGACCCCGTCCCCCCGCCCCTCGGGAGCCTTCCTCCGCCCTCCGTAAGCGTTTCCCCGCCTCTATCGCACATGAGCGCCCCGCACACGTGCGGCGGCCCATTAATGTGATGCGCACGCGTGTGCGGCACTTAAGAGCTATTAAATGCATCATTAGTGGCTGCTCTTGTGCGCCGCGCACGTGTGCGCGGTTTAGTAAACATACCCCTTAGTCTGCATCAGAGAAGGGAGGGTTCACATCAATCCAACATTCTTAAGTTACCACCTTCTTCAGAGCAGTCTATTCAAGAGGAGGATAATGGAAGATTGTTGGATTGATGTGACCCCCCCCCCTTTTTCCCTGATGCAGGTAATGAATCAGCTGAAAAGGTGTTCAAGCTTTTGCACCTTCTGTATGCACTTTCTGTTGTTATATGATCTCAATATATTCCTTTATAAAATTTTCATGCTGCTGCACTACTTACAACCACAATAAAAAGCTACAGTGTAGAGCCTACTGCCATGTTTCTATATCTAGTCAACAGAGCACGTGATCTGACCACATGATAGGTCCCATTTCCATGTCCTGCACGCTATCCGCCAATTGCTGGTCAATCAAAAGATAATTGATTTGTGTGTGGATTCGGTGCACCGGCGAGTAATAGGAATACCCACAAGTACCCCGGTGGCCATCTCACCAAGCATTCCACAAACCCAGGTCCTGCATTACTCATCTCAGGACCCCACTAGCCCCTCCCAGCCGCGAGGCTCCCAGTCTAGTGGTGTCCACATGTGGCTGCATGCATGTGTTACAATCTCCTCTGATTATCAGTGGGCCCACAACAAATGCAGCCACGTTGGCCCTGAGCTAATTAAAGAAGCCAACTTGGCCCTCGCTAGGTGCATATATATTAGCCAAAGTATATAACTCCAGCTCAATGTGAATGTTAATAAAAAGCCACCTCCCCTCTCTATCCCTTTGCACCTCCTCTACTTCATATTGTATCGTATTGCGTATTAAAATTGCCACCCCACATTTTTTTCCGCCCCATGTGATCTGCTGCTACCTATACCTCCCCATAGGGTCACCTCCTCAACCAGGCCGTGCAGCTCATCTGGAGGTGAGTCTCCTGTAATAAAATCACATCACCTTTCAAGCTTTTCAATTCTTTAAATAACAAGGAGTGCTTATTAGGGGAATTTAACCCTTTGACATTATAGGTCTTCTGGCGCTTCCCTCCTCCCTGGGAAACGTTAGAACACCATCAGGAGTTTTGTGATCTCTTTTGTCAGTCGCTCCTTCCGTCTATTAAGGCTTATATGGCTGACAAGCGTCACGAACCCCTGTCACGCTTGTTAGAACATGCTGAGTGGATTTTTGAAGCTCCTGCTAGCAAGAGGGCTAGCAATGGCAGCAAAGTAAAGGCTCCAAGCAAAGCCAAGGAACAAAAACAGAGTGTTAGTGCTGTAAAATCTACCCTTTCTTTGGAAAGTAACTTTTCTCCTTCTGCTTCACAGAATCCTCCCAGGCCACCCCAGAATAACCAGTCATCTGAGTCTAAGCAGCACTCTGGGAACCAGCGTTTCACTCAGCAGAACCAGAACTGGAAAAGAAAGCCAGGGTTTAACAAGTTCCAGGAGCTGGAAAAGAAAATAAATGAGTTGGCAGATATGCTGAAGGCTACCACTGCATTGAGCTCCTCAAAGGAGGCTTCTGCCAATAGCAAGCCACCTAAGCCACAGGCGAAGCCCAATGGGCCCAAGAATAGTCCTAGGCCTCATAGCCAGAGGAGGAACTGGTTGACTCCTCTTCCCCTTCTAATGAGACTGAATGACTAACCGACTTTGTTTCTGTCCCACAGGTCACTATTACACAGGTGCAGCCAGTTCAGATATCCAGACCACCTGGAGAGGCCACCCCATTGACACTGAGTGACAGTCCCGCAGTGGAGAGCGAGGATCCAGCCTTCGATGCCATCAGGAAGCACAAGTATTTTCTGGGTAAACTCAAGCCAAAAGGACAGAGGTACACTGTTCCTGTTAAAATTCGGCAGGCATTTCTCTGTGAGGGCCTGATAGATTCAGCCTCTGAGGTTATCCTGATTACCTCGAGTCTCTTCAATAGACTCACTGCTTCCTTGGGGGGGTCAGAGGACCCTACACATCATACCCAGTGATTTGTCACTCACAGCTTATGGAGATCAGTCCATAGAGTCGATGGGTTTGGTCTGACCTAACCTCCAAATTGGAAAATTACAGGTGAAGCATCATGTCATCATTATTAAGTGCCCTGGGGAAGAACTCTTGATTGGCAATGAGCTCCTGAAAAGGTTATGACCCATACTGGACTACGTCCAGGAAGTGATCTGGACACAGGTCACACACCCCATACCTTATGCTAAGGTAAAATATGAGAGCAGGGTCAGTGGTCCTTGTTCTGTGGAATGAAAGGACATGTCCATCAGGATTAATTTCCAGAGGTCGGCAGACCCCCAAATCCTACAGCTCCAGTATGAAGGGGCTGGAGATGAGGGTCAAGGAAGTAACGATATGGTTGCAATCAAAGCGGGTTCAGTAGCAAACATTGTCCTTGATGCTGACTGCCTGCAAATATTCCTGAAGGAACCCCCGGTCCAGCAGTACCAGGGGGAGGAACCCCTGGGATTCCTAGTGGGAGAATCATTCCCAAGTGTGGAATTGAGTCTCCAGATTATTGGGGAAGCCCCTGTTTCCTGGAACCTCTGTGAAGGGGGAGGGGGGACTCCTGGATGTGTAAGATCCAGTAAGAGCTGTTAGTGTAGCTGGGTTTAAAAAAGGTTTGGACAAGCTCCTGGAGGAAAGATCCATAAACCATTATTAAAAAGGGACCCAGGATATCAATGCTTGACCCAATACAAGCATTGTGGAACCTGTGTCTTTTGGGGATACTGCTAGGTACGTATGACCTAGATTGGCCACTGTTGGAAACAGGATACTGGGCTTGATGGACCTTGGTCTGACCCAGTATGGCATATCTTATGTTCTTATGTTCTCACCCCGAGGCCTCTTCACCTTATAGTTTGTCTGGCCACATAGTGCTGTGACCTCTCAAGTGGACGTAGTGTCTGACCATCTGATTTTGTCAAGTAAACTCGATGAGGATGTTAGTTCCCTCACCCACCAGTGGGGGGGGGGGGGCATGCTGTCCAAGCCATCGAGGTCTCCTCTCTCCAAGATGAGATTGAGGAGAAGGTTGAAATACCTCCGAACAAACCTGTTCTGGGATTTGACGAAATGGTTGCAGGAAAACGTGCTGAAGCAGACGCCTGCACTGATAAGTCAGAAAGGGCCCAATTAAAAGAACTGCTGTATCGACATAAGGACCTTTTTGCCACTGACACCTATGACTGTGGTCTCACTGACCTACATGTCACTCGTATTCCTACGGATCCAAACAGTAAACCTGTCTTTGTGAGACAGTATAAAATCCTATTGGCCTCCTATGAATCTGTCCTGGAAATCACTAATTCCCTAGAACAGAAAGGAATTATATGCCAGCAAGTGGAATCCAACCAGGATTCCCACTTCACGGGACAAACCATCAAGCATCTGTGGAAGTTACTGGGAGTGAAAGCCAAAGTCCACATTGCTTATCGACCACATTCCTCTGGACAGGTGGAGAGGGCAAACAAAAGTATCATCAGTGTCTTGAAGAAATATGTCCCTTCCTCTGGGAAGGACTGGGACATCAAACTGCCCTTGGTTCTGATGGCTATCAGAGCCACTCGTCATCATGCTACTGGTATGTCCCCTTTTGAGATGATGACAGGTAGGGACATGGTTTTACCCCTTCATCTTCTTTACAGGACCAATGACGTGAACCTTGCATCTGCTACAACTGCTCATGAATATGTTGCCCACTTAAGACAACACTTGCAAAGTGCCTTTGCCCAAAAGAATTTGGACGCTGCTGCTAGGGGTAGGAAAGCCTACTATGATTTGAGGACTAACTCTAAAGAATACCAGATTGGCAATAAGGTATTCTATTACAATTTTGGTAAGAATAAGGTCAAAGACTGTAAATTTCTACTCAGTTGGAATGGTCCATTTCCTATTGTGGATAAAGCCTCCCCTGTTGCTTATCAAATTCAAATTAAGACAGGTACTGTGAGAGGGAAGACTCCCTTAAATGGGTCCACATTAATCAGCTTAGACCGTGTCATCCCAGTAAGCTCCTTCCTGAAGAATCTCTTGATGAAGTGAGTGATACTAACCTTGAGGGAGGATAGTCTGTTTGTTCTATTTTACAGATGGAGAACTGAACTTTGGAGGTCCTGTTCCTGATTTTGATGTTAGCGGGATCCGAAGTTGCCAGATTGATTGAGCCTGGCCCACCTTCTGGCATCGTGCTGCAGGATACGCCTGGTTTCCTGATCACACAGTCTCAGACTGTCACACAAAGTCTTTGTGTCACTGGATCCCTGACATGTTTTACAGAAACATTTTAATATTTCTGTTCCACACACAACTAACACACAACAGTGATTAAAACCACAGCAGAATTGTCTATGCTTAAAGGTCTTTTGGACAATGAGCGTACTTTCATGCAACCAATACGTGATCTTACTTATGATTTGTTTAGAGAACTAGACAACAGCATCAGTAACTTGATACAAGGACAGATTCCTTCATATTTGGTATCCACAGAGCTTATTGCAGAAGCCTTTGCTGAAATTACCTGAAATCACATTGAGCCACTCCAGATCCAGATGATGGATGTTTTTCGAGGTCATGAGATTAACTTCACTGAAGCCTTGAACTATCTACTGGACTATAAGGACTCTCACACCATCGAACTGTCTATTGACCAAGAAAGCCTTGAAATTGCTGATTACAACGTGATGTGGACATTTTACAAACTGATTTTATGTCTCATACTTAGCATTACATTCAAGTGTTCAGTTTGGAGTTACACTAACACATTATATTGCATTACCAATATACCTTTTAGGTTTAGGTACACTATATACTCTTGAATTTGAAGTTACAACGCATTATATTGATTGTATTGACTTGATTTCAATTTTGTCATTTTCTTTTAACTTCTTTCATTGCTTGAGTATATTCACAGTATTATTCCTCATGCAGTATTGCTTTAATGTATCTATTGTGTTTGAAGTATTATCCACTTATTATGCTTTAGTCAACCATATGTCATTTGGTTCTGACCTGCACGGTGGTACTGCTAGTTAGGTTTGTAAGATGGAGTGTACTCCCTTGTAGAATATGCCATCTTATAAGGGGGGGGGAGATGTAGGGCTGGTACCCCTGCAATTCTGCACCTGCAGATCTCCGGCCTGCTCAGCAGTTAAAGTCTGAACCAAAGCTGATCAAACAAGATGGTTTCCTGCTACACTTTTGCTGTGTTCAGCCACAGACTTGACCTTCAAGCAACTGCTTGCCAAGCGTTTCTATGTGTGCATACTGAAACCCATTGTTCCTGGCCAATTCACTGCCCACATGCAAGAACATCTGCTTCTCCGGTGCTTATCTATAGATGGTTCTACTGGCCTTGGACACTTGTACCTATGCCCAGAAACTACATACTGTTTCCTCCGCATGACATCTTACTATGGATCCTTTGTCTGCAAAAAAGATGCCTGTCACCTACCTCCTGATTCGCTGAGAACACCTCGGACTGTCTTGTGCCAACCAATCACCAGACCTAGGACAGAGACTCATCACAAAGAATAATACAGTCTGCGCAGAAGAACTTGCACGCCTTTTGCTGTTTGTGCCCTGCTTAACTGGTTTCTGCTACCTGATCTGCCTGTAAGACAGACACTCTACGTGTGGGCAAGGCCATTCTTCTAAGGACTGAGATAAGACTTTCATAGATACCTTTGGTTCTGTGTTCTCCCGTGGCTCGCCTCCGAAAGGGCTGTAGTCTGCATTATCTAGCTTAGCTGCCTCTTTGGACTTGTGCTGCTCCATGGTCTCTGGACCCCAGCCAGAGTGCCAGATGAAGCTAAGGTACCAACTTCTCTCTCTCCTCCTCCGGATGGGCAAGGGTTAGCTAGAAACTTATTCCATAACTTTGCTCAGTGCAGAGCGAATCAGTGACGTCTGGTTACTAATTAGTGATTTATTACTGTGTCTCATTGTAATTCTGTGTCGCAACAAACTGCTACCTCATGTTTCTAATTATGTATCTTTAGCTATATGTCTGTATATTTTTCTACCTTGCTGTCATAATAAAATATTATGTATATATATATATATACAGATCAGACTTCTTCCGTGGCTCATTACAAGTATAACTCATAGAATTTCGGGCTGGGTATCAGTAGCTAATTTCTCCTGGACATAACTGAGAGCCTAACTAATTTTTGTGCTACTAATAATCCCTACAGTGCCCCCCAGACCGCATGGGAACTTTGCTCACTTTTAAGGTGTATAGCCACCATTCTGAGCTCCATTCAGTCATCCATATATTTATTCCCCTCTGTTGGGCTCCCTCCACCCTTACCCCACTTCCCATCTCCTCCCTCTGAGGCTCCCTTCCAGCCTCATTTGAACTGTACTATTACCTGTCACCTGATCAGGCATAAGGATGTAACTGACATAACCAGCAGACAGCTCAGGTTGCCACCCCCCACCCATAAAGCATACAGTTTCCCCCGTTATGTTCTAGTCCAGATCTATCTTAGTAACCCCACACCCTCTTGTCACCAATTCCCCTTCTGCACCTGTTAATACTGTGAGCATATTGACAGCCAAAGGTGGCAACAGCTCTTAAAATTAGTCCTCTTCAATCCCGGTACAACTTAGATTGTGAGCTCGTAAGAGCAGGGACTGTCTTGTTTGTTCATAAGTAAACCGTACTGATTTTAAATAGCGTGGTATATAAAACCAAATAAATAAATAAACAACCAAGCTTCCCCCTTTGGTCCAGTGTAGTCCACTTGCCACAACACCCAGCCAGTGATCCTCACTTATGGTTCGTTCCTACTTTAGTCCATTTCTGTGGAGTGGGTCTCTTGGCTGGCGCTGTAGGTGTAGCATCAATAGTTACCAGCCTGCGTTGCATAGTGCCTGCCAAGCCTCCATGACATCTTTGGTACTAACCTTCTTCCCAGCCACGATGAAGTTTATCCGAAATGGAAATGACCAAGAATAGTGTATTTGTTCCCACAAAAGCACTTCAATCATTGGTTTCATTTTGTGTCTCCTCACCAGGGTGAAGGCCAAGAGGTCCTGGTAAAAGGTGAAGGCCACTCCCTGGTATGAGAGCTGATGATGTTCTCATCCCAGCCACAAGTCTTGTTAACATCTTGAAAACGGAGGAGCTTTACTATGATATTTTTTTACCAGGTGGCTTACCAAGGCCCCTGTGCACCCACTCAATTTCCATACATGCCACATCTGCTGCATCTCCGGATATAGCCAGCAGTGCAGCACATATCTCTCGCACCTGTGCTACACTGTCCTTAGTGCCCCGGCCCTTGGGCATCTCTCTAATGCACACATTATTGCGACGATTTCCGTTTTCAATATCATCTATTTTATAAGTAAGTTCCAGTGCTTGTGCTTTATGCCTGTCCACCGCACACTGCAGTTCCGTAATTGTTTATCCATTTTCGTTTCCATGTCTTCCATTCGCCCACCTAGCTCCTTTATGTCTGCATGCATGTCTTCTACCTTTGAAGTGATTTCTTTCCTCATTGCTCTGAATTCTGCTGCCATCAAAGCATCTGCAAAACTCACTTTTAAAGGTAGCCTTTTCTTGCCCAACCAGCACATCTTGCTCCACACTGCTATCTTCCTTGCCCTCCGACCCCGCCGATACAGCGCTACTCGAGGATATTGCACGTGCTTGGGCCTGGTCCTGCAGCCTTTGTGATGTCCACGGCCGCTCGTGGCTCTCCACTGCCTTTACGTTTGCTGTCAACTGAGTATTCGCTGTTAGTTTCGGGGGACTGCGGCTGCCCGCGAATACTCTTCGCTGCCTCGGGGACCCTTTTGGGAATGCTTTTGATTGGTGTGGGTGCGGGAGCTAAGCCCCTAAGCTGCCATTCGCTGACCTGATGTCACTTCCTCTTTCCTCCCTTGAGTTTTAAGTTTATGTGAAGTACATGTGAGAAGTCAGATGACGAACGAAGTTCCCTCCTCGACAACTCCGTTCATCAGGAAATTATTTTTAATTGTGCCCTTCTCTTCTACTGCCAACTCCTGACTCCATTCGTTCCACCTTGCTTCATCATACGCCTGGAACAGTCTGCATGAGTCAGTACATCAGTCTGGACTAGAAAAGGGGACTGTTACTTCTGGAGAGAGACCTGCAATTGTGAGTATATACTTCTGGGAATTTTCTGAAAGGAATTCTTTCTATTAATGCTAATTAATCTGTGAGCCCACTATTTTTTGTTAAATCAGTCAGGGCCTAGTAGCAGCAGTTTAAGTTTAAATTTAAAACACAGAAGAGAGCTTTCTGGTTAAATTTGGAACCCAGCAGAGAGCTTGTAGTTTAAAATTAATAGTCACTTGGGGCCTAGCATCAGCAAAGTACTTTTAGTTTAAATTTAAAACACAGAAGAGAGCTTTCTGGTTAAATTTAGAACCCAGCAGAGAGCTTGTAGTTTAAATTTCATAATAAGTTAGAGCCTAGCAGCAGCAAAGAGCTATAATTTAAATCAAATAAGAATACAGATTAGCACAAAAGGAAAAACAGGGTCAGTAATCTTTGAGCAGCCAATAAAGTCTTCTAGAGACCTTTACAAAGAGGCCTTCTACCTAGGAGGCAAGAGACCTGTGAAACTTTTTCAATAGGTGTTAACACCAGGTGGCAGTTCAAAAGGCCATTTTGAAAGACTCCTTCTATCCAAGCAAGGACTGTTAATCATCCAGGAAGTTGGTCACAGCTTACCTCAGCAGCACAGGCATAAATAGCTCAACCAGAGCTCTGTGATCCTCAGTCTTGAAGGACTAGAAAAGGGGACTGTTACTTCTGGAGAGAGATCTGCAATTGTGGGTATATACTTCTGGGAATTTTCTGAAAGGAATTCTTTCTATTAAAGCTAATTAATCTGTGAATCCACTATTTTTTGTTAAATCAGTCAGGGCCTAGTAGCAACAGTTTAAGTTTAAATTTAAAACACAGAAGAGAGCTTTCTGGTTAAATGTGGAACCCAGCAGAGAGCTTGTAGTTTAAATTTCATAATAAGTTAGAGCCTAGCAGCAGCAAAGAGCTATAATTTAAATCAAATAAGAATATAGCTTACCTCAGCAGCACAGTACAGGGTACTGTGTAGCAGTCCTCTTTTAATAAGTGTTATTACCCTCCCTCCCTCCCCACACCCACCCACCCCTGGGATAATCGTAGCTATATAGGTACTTACACATCTTAAAAGACAGGAGGTGCTCTCAGGTGAAGCTCGTTACCCAAATCAGTCATACACTAAGGACCTGAGATTAATTAAGCTTCAGGTGAATAAGGTATATTAAACGTATTAGGTACAGTTTTATTAGTATAAATATCCATAGCAACCCTTAGTAAGTAAAGAACTTAAAGATCTAAACAAAAACTTAAAACTAAGATGCAGACAGTAGTCCAGCAGCGAGATGGGGGCTTTCCAGTCTTTTGCATTGAGTGTCACATGTATGATTTTCTCCCAGTTGGTGAGAGGTCTTACGTGTGCACTAGGTGCAAGGAGCTCTTTGCTCTCAGGGAACGAGTCCATTTTCTAGAAAGACAGAGAGGTACATAGACGAGACCTACAGGGATATAGTCCTGAAGTCCCACCTCCAGTCTGGCAGCATCCCTGTTGCCATGGAGGAGAGAGGTCACGTGACAGGAGAGCATCACCCTGGTGTGGCAGGAATTGATCCTGTAACTAGGACCTGTCCTCCAGGTGATGTAAAACCCTCTCACACTGAGGAAGTTTCTCCAGGGCCATATGCCAATGAGGGAAGGGTTAGGACAGCCATTATAGTTGGTGATTCGATCATTAGGCATGTAGAAAGCTGGGTGGCTGGTGGACGTGAGGATCGCCTGGTAACATGCCTGCCTGGTGCGAAGGTAGCGGACCTCACGTGCCACCTAGATAAGGGATGGGCTTCAACTTAACCGGGATGGAACCAGGCTGCTGACATTAACCTTTAAAAAGGAAATAGAGCAGCTTTTAAACTAGATAATAGGGGAAAGCCTACCTCAGGAAGGGGGCTATAACTGTATTAGCAAAATATAAAAATAATGCACAATTATTGACATGTAAAAACTGTAATAGAAAATAAAAGAGCAGCAAATCAACTGATAAGCCTTGAACAGGAACTGTAAAACGCAGGTGAGAAGTGAAAGCAAAAATGGATCCTTTTTGCAGCGATTATAAAAACTGTTTATAACCTCTGCACTTCCAAACAACTGAGTTAAATGATTAAGGCTTCATCTCAGAGTGTGCCTGAATGGTGTTTCCAGGACAAGAAAGTCACTGGCTGATTTTTGCAGTTTTCTGTCTCGCTTTTTGACATACTGTCTCTCTCTGTTATGTCCTCTCGGCTCCAAACACAACTCTGGCAGTAGAATACCATCAACTAATGAACTCAGGCTGTCAGTCCACTGGAGACTAGTGTGCCTTTTTGAACTTGGGACTGCTGCCAGGCTAAATAGAACTGCGGGCAGTCTGACTAGGGGGCGAGGTGGGAGGTGTTCCTCTAATGGCATGTTAAACTGGCTGATCCCCCTGCAATGATGTGGCTGCTGTCACTGTGTGACATGAACTCAGAATTCAATGCAGAGTCTGGAATATTTGTAATTTTCCTTTGGTAACTCTGTAGCTTCTCAAGAAAAAAAAAAAAAAAAGACAATAGGGAGGGCATTTTTCAGCTCATTTGAGCACCTAAAAAAGTTCTGCGAATGCAAAGCACTTGCAGGTACAACTATCTACTACTACTACTGAGCATTTATATAGCGCTGCAAATCGTACGCTGCGCTGTACCTACAAATTAACCCATGCACAATTGATTTCGGCATGCAAAAATGTTATTGCCCATAGAAAGTACACATTTAAGATGCATGTGCACAAAAACACATACAAAAATAAAAAGTGGAAAAAATTGAAAAAATACAAATACTAACTGGATTTTGTTTTAGCCATGCACATCCTTAAGAGACAATCATTCCCTAATCCAAACTTTCTGTATGTAACTTACACGTCAAAAGTTGTTCTCTTCCTAACTGATGACAGAAACATTAAAGCTAGTATTCACGGGAGGGTAATTTTCCAAAGCAGTGCTTTATCCATGGAAATGGGCTTTTAGATCACTTCCTGCTTGATATGTGAGTAAAAGCTTGCATGTAGGGTAAATACGTTTATTCTGGGCAACAGAGTCATTCCCAGGGGTGGGGCTTGCACTTTACATATACTTATGAATTTTCAAAATCAAACACATTTCTGCCCATAGCAGGTGTAAATGGATGTGCTGTTTTCTTGGGGTCATTTTTGAAGGGAAAGTGCAAAGATGCATTCACTTCAAAAGTCCTGCAGCTTTCACATAACAAACCTGCATCAACCACACCCATTACACGCCCACAACCCCGCACCATCCCAACTATGTGTTCTATGGCTTTACAAGTGTAAATAGCAGTTTTCTAAAATTGGGATTTACACGGGTTGATCATTTATATTTGTAAATATCAATATTTAAACATATAAATAGCATGCAAGGCTTCTACAGTGGCCCTTAAGTTTTTAATGACAAAACTAAGAACATAAGATATGCCATACTGGGTCAGACCAAGGTCCATCAAGCCCAGTATCCTGTTTCCAATAGTGGCCAATCTAGGTCATACGTACCTAGCAGTTTCCCCAAGAGACACAAGTTCCACAATGCTTGTACTGGGTCAAGCATTGATATCCTGGGTCCCTTCTTAATAACGGTTTATGGACCTTTCCTCCAGGAACTTGTCCAAACCTTTTTTAAACCCAGCTACACTAACAGCCTTTACTACATCCTCCAGTAACAAATTCCAGAGTTTGATTACACGTTGAGTGAAAAAATATTTTCTTTTATTAGCCTTAAATAGTTTACCCTGTAGCTTCATTGCATGTCCCCTAATCTTTCTATATTCTGATAACGTAAACAGTCGATCTATGTTACCCGTTCCACTCCGTTCATTAATTTATAGACTTCTATCATATCTCCCCTCAGCCGTCTCTTTTCCAGGTTAAAGAGCCCTAACCTTTTTAGCCTTTCTTCATAGGAGTATCCTTCCATCCCCTTTACCATTTTGGTGGCTCTTCTCTGAACCTTTTCTAATAACGCTATATCCTTTTTAAGATACGGCGACCAGAATTGCACACGATATTCAAGGTGCAGTCTCACCATGGAACGATATAAAGGCATTATAATATATTTTGTTTTATTTTCCATTCCTTTCCTTATGATACCTAGCATTCTATTTGCTCTCTTGGCTGCCGCTGCACACTGGGCCGATGGTTTTAACATGTTATCCACAATGACGCCTAAATCTTTTTCCTGGGTGGTGGTTCCTAATGTGGAACCTTGCATCGTGTAACCATAGTTTGGGTTGTTCTTCCCTAGGTGCATAACTTTGCACTTGTCCACATTAAATTTCATCTGCCATTTTGATGCCCAGTCTTCCAAGTTATCAAGATCCTCTTGCAATTTTCCATGATCCTCTTGGGTTTTAACAACTTTAAATAGTTTTGTGTCATCTGCAAATTTGATAACCTCACTCATTATTCCACTTTCCAGGTCATTTATGAATATGTCAAAAAGCAATGGACCCAGCACAGATCCCTGGGGTACACCACTATTCACCTTTCTCCATTGGGAAAATTGGACATTTAGCCCTACCCTCTGCTTTCTATCTTTTAACCAGTTCCTGATCCACAATAGTACACTGCCTCCTATCCCATGACTCTTTAGTTTTGCCAAAGGTCTCTGATGAGGGACCTTGTCAAAGGCTTTCTGAAAGTCCAGATACACTATTTCAACCGACTCACCTTTGTCCACCTGTTTATTCACACCTTCAAAAAAACATAACAGATTAGTAAGACAAGATCTTCCTTGTCTAAAGCCATGTTGGCTGTCTCCCATTAGGCCATGACTATCTATATGCTGAGTAATTTTGTTCTTTATGATGGTTTCTACCATTTTTCCCCGGTACTGATGTCAGGCTCACTGGTCTGTAGTTTCCTGGATCACCCCTGGAACCCTTTTTAAAAATTGGCGTTACATTGGCGATCCTCCAATCTTCAGGTATTACAGATGATTTTAATGAAAATTCACAGATTACTAATAGCAGGTCTGCAATCTCATATTTCAGTTCTTTCAACACCCTTGGATGTATACCATCCGGCCCAGGTGATTTGCTACTCTTCAGTTTATCTAATAGTTGTAATACATCTTCCCGATGTATCGCTATTTCCTTCAATTCTTCCGCACCTTTATGTTCAAATCTGTTTTATTCAATTTCCACAATCAACATACAGCAGCAAGACAAGCTTTCAATTACAAAAAGAAGAAAATGTACAAGAAGAGATACATTTAAACCAAACCCTCAGAGAAGATTGGGGGAGGATCCAACCCCCATATCCCCATTATAACACCGTATACATAACAAGCATCAGAATATACCGGAGGTGCCAGATTACAAGACTAGAGACTACACCCCCCCTGTTTACACAGCAGATCGGCACTCCCGGGAAAATGTCAGAAACAGTCAAGGTCACAAATCCCTCCACCCCTGTATCTCCAGCAAATAGTCTCGTACCCAAGCAAAGCAAACAGATTACAAACAAAATTGGTGATAGCAGGCCAAGAGGTAATCCCCCAACTCCCCCTATATCCCCAGAACGCAGCACAACACTCCCAACACAATCATGACAGGCCCAGGGTGAGCTCTTCTCCCGGGCCCATCCTCAGACAGAAAGTATAACAAGCAACACCTCCCTCAACCATTCCCAAACATTCTCACCCTCCCTAACCCGCCCTCCCCCTCTCCCCCCCATCCCCCCTCCATCCCCCTATCCCAGATCACTACCCACATCCATCACACCAGGTTTGCAGAGAAGAAAGGAATGGCCAGCAGATCCAGTCCTAACCTTCAGACCCCACCCATGACCCGACTGCGTACTCGGGGAGGCAAGAGAGCAAGATGTGGCCCCCAGCCTTCCAAAAACCGCTGCCAACGCTTCGGGTACCCACTAGCATATATCCTGTCCATGAGCAACATCCCATGTAGCTTTACTCTCCAGATGCCATATGTGGGGCCTTTTGCATCCAACCATTGCTGTAACACAGTCACACGGGCAATCATCAACACCAGGCGTAGCCAACGCAGCATTACTGGCCCTAGGTCATCCTTCCATGTATCCTCCCACACATCCAACACCACATTGCCAGCACTCAGGGGTAAGGGTTGCTGCAGACATTTAATCAAGTGGGCCACCACCTTCCCCCAGAAAACCTGAACCTGCGAGCATTTCCAAAACATATGCTCTAACGTGGCCCTGGGCTCACTGCACCGAGGACAGCCATGGGTGGCAGTGATTCCCGCCCTCCACGCCCTAAGAGGTGCAAAATGTAAACGTCGCAGTATTTTATTTATTTATTTATGTATATATTTCTATACCGCCCCTTCCAGCGATCAAGGGCGGTTTACAAGGAACATTTTAACAACTGTACACAGATGTATACATTTACATTGAACAATTAGATTTAACTATTTACAATGAACGGTTGAGTATAACTATTTACATTAAACAAAACTTCAACTTCAAGGTGTATTAATAATACAAACATCCATTAACTTATTTACATTGGATATTTACAGTGGTTGTGTATGTTTTGGAATTTATTTCCTTTTTTTGACGTAAATCGGGGGTGTGTTTGGGGTTTCAGACAGGGGGGGAGTTATTTAGTTTTGAGTAAGGGGATTTTATTTTTTTTTTTTAAACTTTTATTTTCATTTTGCAACAAACAAAAGAAACAACACACCAAAGGAGACAAAACAAGTATACAATAAAGAAAAGTAAACCCAATTACCCCCCACCCCCACGCTTCTTCTCTAGCTGATTATGTCAGCATGTGAGCGCTTCCAAACAACAGTGATTATACATCAAAACAATCAAAAGAGTATCTGCGATACAGAATAATCATGGGACAAAGATATATACAAATTTAGACAGTCAGATGAGAGCATTGAGCAGAATGTACATAGTCATTGAGCATCTTCCATTTAGACCGATGATGAGGAGTCTGAATGGGGGAAGCAAACATACGAGGTATTTGTTCATATTTACTGTAGAGACAGACATGATTCCACCATTCATTGGGGCTCAGATGGGAGCTATTTTTCCAGTATTTCGTGATTAGGGAAATAGCAATGCCAAGCATAAAGTCCAAAAGGAAGTAAGCCGTTTTTGGAAGAGAGGGGATCCCCGCAGCTGAGCGAAGTCCCACTATCCTCCAAGAAAGGGGCTCTTGAAAGTGCAAAATAGACTGGATACGACCCCAGACCCGACGCCAGTAATACTGTAGTGCGGGACATTCATACATAACATGAGGTAGTGAACCAATGGCCGCATGACATGTCCAACAACTATTGCCCTGAGTAGTGTTCCATTTGGCTAATCTGTCAGGAGTGTAAAAACACCGGTGGGCTAGAAAGAAGAGTGTCTGAGTGAGTGAGGCGGATCGGGAGACCCGTGTCACTCTACTCCAGACAAGGCTCCATTGCTCCGGGGTCAAAGTCACATGCAATTCTCTCTCCCATGCTTTCTGCGCTATAGGGGTATCTCTAGTTATAGCATTACATAAGGTTTTATAAAAATTGGATGCTACACCCGGTGAACTACCGATAGATCGGATAGTCTCCAACCAACCTTGTGTAGGGGAGGCCGATGGCGGGAGCACCTTAGCACTCCGAAGGCAATGCTGAAGTTGCACCAACTGAAAGTAGTGTTTCGCTGGGAGACCAAATTCAATTTGCAATTCACTAAAAGTTTTCCAGCGACCTTCATGGAACAACTGACTAGGAATCCAAATGCCCCTAGTGTACCAGGGGCTCCACGCCATCGGCTTATTTTGTATTCGAAATCGAGTATTGTACCAAAGTGGGAGCTTGTCTAACGGACAGAGTCGGGAGTCTAAAGATTGCATAAGATTATTAAAGGCACCTAAGGTGTCTAAAAGCATTGGTGGAAAGTGGGAGTCTGATGGGAGAGTCATACCAGGGAGAAAAGTAAGAGGAATCGGTTTGCAAAGGTCTTCTTCTATGTCTAGCCACACAGGTCTACTCGGTACTGGATCTTCCAGCCAACGAGCGCCTTGTTTGAGAAGAAAAGATTGATGATACTTCAGGAAATCAGGGAATCTGACACCCCCATTTTCCTTATCTGCTTGCAGCTTATGTTTCGCTATCCTAGGTGTCTTGTTTTGCCACAAGTATCTAGTCAGAAGGCCCTCTATATCTTTATATATACGTCGAGGTAAGAGACAGGGCAACATTTCTAAGATATAATTCACTTTCGGAACAATCATCATTTTTATGGTTTCTAATCGACCCCACCAGGTAAGTGTTAAAGGAGTCCAGCGGTGAGTAAGCGCCCGGACTTTAGAGGTTAAGTCTTTGGCATTGAAGGAGATAGTGTCTTCCAAAGGAGAACAATAGTGAACCCCAAGGTATTTGACCATGCGAGGTTGCCATAAAAAGGGGAAGGGTTGCATATCTGCCTGATGAAGCAAAGGATTTAATGGAAAGGCTACCGACTTGGTCCAATTTATCTTATAACCGGACAGTTGTGAGTATTTACCAATTTGCTCTAGGACAGCCGGTACTGAGTCTATAGAGACAAAAAGCATAAGGTCATCAGCATACGCTGAAATTTTGATTTCCCTATGGGTGAAGGGGACTCCATGAATCTCCTCCGATTGCCGGATTAGTAAAGCCAAGGGTTCGAGTGCAAGATCGAAGAGAAGTGGAGACAGTGGGCATCCCTGGCGAGTGCCGCGTTGAAGGGGAAAAGGCTGAGACTTTAAAGCATTGGCACATATACTGGCTGTAGGCTGTGCGTACATGGTGCGAAGACAACGGAGAAAACCTTCCCCGAATCCGTACCAGCGGAGGACTGCAAACAGGAAGGGCCACTCTAAGCGATCAAAGGCCTTCTCAGCATCAAGTGAGAGGCCAACAAATGGGCGATCAAGATTAACTGCGGTAGTCAGTACATGGCATAGAGTCCGAGCATTGTCAGCAGTTGATCTACCAGGAATGAAACCGCATTGATCTGGGTGTATTAAGGTAGGCATCCTATCAGAGAGCCGGGTAGAGAGAATGGTGGCAAATATTTTATAGTCCGCGTTTAGGAGGGAAATTGGACGAAAATTAGCTGTTAGTTGCGGGTCTCTCCCCTCTTTCTCAAAAACTACTACATTTGCCATTGAAAAGGACCCAGAAGGAGAACCCTCCTCGGCCAGAGCAGAAAAATAAAGTTTCAAAACTGGAGCTAAGTCAGCGTGAAAGGTTTTGTAGAATTCAGCAGGGAGACCGTCTGGGCCTGCGGCTCGACCTGAGGCACATTTCTTGATAGCAGAATGAATTTCTGAGACAGTAAATGGTGTGTCCAAGGCCACTCTATCTTCGTCAGATAGGGTCGGTCTTTGTACCCCTGAAAGTAAGCGTTCAAATACATCTGGCTCAAAATCACATTCAGATTGATAAAGCCGAGTATAAAAATCACGAAAGAGTTCTAAGATTTCGGTATCTTTAGTGACCAAGCCCCCCCCCCGACGGATTACGGAGGGCGGTAACACGCTTGGCTTCTTTATGACCTTTTAGGGCATTTGCTAATAATTTGCCAGCACGATTATTTTCCCGATAATATAGCCCTTGTTGTGATTCAATATTTTTAACAGCAGCAGTGTACAAAAGCTGATTGTATTGAAAACGCAAGCGTTGTAAACGGAGTAAAATACATGGGTCAGTACGGGACGTGAGGAGACGCTCCCCAGCTTGTATCTGCTGCTCTAGGATCAGTAAATGCTGCTTTCTTTGTTTCCCCTGCCGAATTTGATAGCTAGTTATAGTTGCGCGGATAGATGCTTTAAAACCCTCCCACCAAGCCCAGCTCGCTGTGTCATGGGGTGAGTTAAAATGAAAATAATCTTGGATAGCGGCCTTTATATCAACCTGAAAATCTTTTTGACCCAGTAAGGATCTATCAAAAAACCAAGCTCGGGGAGAATCGTCCCGCGCAGTGACATGTAATGATAAAGATATGGCAGCATGATCTGAAATATGGAGAGGATGAGTCCTAGTCGTGTCTACTTGAGAAATCAGTGCTTTGGAAATGAGAAAGAAATCTATTCTAGATTGGGAGTGATGGGGGGCAGAAAAGAAAGTGAACTCCAAGTCGGAGGGGTGAAGCAGCCTCCATATATCTACCAGCGCAAGATCTTGCATCAGAGCTGTAAGGGTAGCAAGACTCTTGGGTGGACTACTCGTTCTAGGCGGCTGTCTATCTATCAGAGGGTCTAACACTTGATTAAAATCACCACCAAGTATTAATGGAGTATTGGCAGAGGCCTGTGCCAACTGCGCAATACTTGCATAGTAAGCAGGGTTGTCCACATTCGGGGCATAAATGCAAATACATGTAAATTCACTATCTCCAACCTTAAGATGTACTCGGGCCCATCTACCCTCCTTGTCAGCGCTAGTATCAATTACAGTAGCTTGCAAAGATTTCTTAACCAGAATGGCTACCCCGCACCGTTTGGAAACGGCGGGAGAATAGGCAGCCACCATGTAAGGCTTAACATTGAGTTTCAGTGTTTCAGCAGAGTTTAAGTGCGTTTCCTGAAGAAACGCTAAATCAGCATGCTCATGGCTAAGATAGCTAAGGATTTTCTTTCTTTTGATTGGACTATTAATGCCCTTTACGTTGAGTGATAAGATTTTACATAAGGCCATTCAGACAAGTTAAAAATTCTGAGCATGATAGCGCACATAATTTCACAATGTCCCTCATATTGACTGTATCTGGCTGTACATATGGCATAAAAGAAAATAAGCTTAGATAATACAATGAAGCGCCCCACATTAAAAAAAGAAAACCGCAGCGCGGTAGAGAAGAAGCAGAACCCCAAAAATTACTGGCGACCATGTGTCTGCGGGGAGAAGCCCCAGAGAAGGCCGAAATTGAAAAAACACATAACCTGTAGGACTGTGCGTGCTCCGAATCCGACCGAGGCACACATCATGGAGGGATAGGAGACCAAAAAACAAAAAAGTCATAGAAAGAAAGAAAGAAAGTCCAGGTAGTCTCTGTGCTTGACTATGACCGCCGCATCGGGCCCTTCAAAATGGCGGACAGAGCCGGCAAATAAAAGTCCAAGTCGTTGGATTAGCGCATCTGCTCTGCTTCTTTGGAGTCTAAAAATGTTGATAGTAGATCAGGATCTTCGAATGTCCTGGTTTGGTTGTGGAGAGTCACTCGGAGCTTCGCGGGATACAACAGGCCAAAGCGAGCCTGTAGCTGTTGAAGTCGAGGGCGAAAAGCAAGGAGTTTCTTCCGTCGGTCAACGGTAGGCTTTGCCAAATCAGGGAAGAAGGAGACTTTGTGACCTTCAAATTCCAAATGATGGTTCGCCCGGGCAGCATTTAAAATTTGTTCCACTTGTTGATATCGTAGCAAGCGAAAGATAATAGGCCGGGGGGTCGTTCGGTTGAGCGCCATGTGGGTAGGAACACGGTGTGCACGATCGATTTCCAGTTCTTTATGAAAGGTGATCTTCAGCAAGGAGGGAAGAGTTTTGAGCAGGAATTCTCTCATATCTCCCGCTTCCACCCCCTCCGGTATTCCAATGAGCCTCACATTGTTGCGACGGGCTCGATTATTGCTATCTTCTAACTCCTTTTGAAGATTCTGTATCTGGCGCTCAGCCTTGTCCAGTGTGCCCAAGCGCACCGCGTGCGAGTCGAGGACCCCCGCCATATTGTCCTGCCGTAATGAGAGACTTTCAAGTCGGTCCTGGAGCACTCCAAAGTCTTCCCGCATGGCTCTAAGTGCTTCTCCATTGGACTGCACCAATTCCTTCACGCCGCGTATTTCCTCTAAAATCTCCAGGTGCATTTCGGGGTTTTCCCGAAATGGAACCATCTTCTGTGGGGAGGACACCTCTGTTTTGGAGCGTTTTCCGTGAGAAGAAGAAGGAGACCCGAAGTCCAAGCGCGCTGGTTTATGGGCCGCCATCCCCCCCGAGGTACCCCGGTCAGCCCGGAGCGAAATAGTAAGTTTGTATAGGTATTAAGTCAGGATTCTAAGTAGGCCTCTCGGGAGCTTCAGCGCGAAGCGTCTTACCCGCTGGACATCAGGCTCCGCCCCCCCGAGTAAGGGGATTTTAAACTGAGCATCCCGATGGAGCACCATCACGCTCAACTCAGGAAGGGTTACCAGACCTCGTAACAGCCCATCTGCGGTTACCTCTTCACCAAGTTCCGTAGCCCAAGCTACCGCCAACTCATCAACAGCTATCGGCAACACAAACTCCCAGAGCATTTTATGCAGCCACGAAACTCACACCGCTTGGTCCCCTCCCCGGAGCACCACCTCCAATGCAGAGTTAACCTCCCCACACAGAGCTTCTCTGGGGACACCACGAAGATAGCTGCGAAGTTGCATATAAGGGAAAACATCCCATGTCTCTGGAGAGTATTGCCGACAGAGCAGGGAAAAATCCTCCACTGCCCCGGCCGATGTTACTACCTGTTCCAAGTTCTCTATCCCCAAGTGTGCCCACCGCTCAAAGTGATTCCCTTCCAGACCCGGCAAGAAGTCAGCATTTCCCCGTATAGGAAGATAGGGAGAATAGCGCGCCGAGAGCCGACGTCCAATGCAAAAAGACCTCCACGCCTTCCTCACAGGATCCAATACAACCTCACGGAGGTCTCGATTAAGCCCCCGAATCCTCTGAGCATGAAGAAGATACCTGGGATGGTAGGGTTTAACTGCCTCCCGAAGAAAATCCAGAGGCGAGCATTCTTCTAGATCCCAAAGCCAATCTCTCGCAAAGCGCAGTAGGCAAGCAATGTTGTACTTCCGAATATCCAGGAGTCCTAGACCACCTAATAATCTGGGTTGCCGCAGTACCTCCAAGCGCACCCTGGGCTTTCGCCCCTGCCACAGGAATCGGTTGAGGAGAACATTCAGTTTCCTCAGATCGGAGCGGTTTAAAAACAACGGGAGAAGCTGAAGCATATATAAAATTTTAGGAAACAATGCCATCTTATACAATGCCACACGCCCCCCCAGGGATATCGGCAAGTCTCGCCATTTGTCTACATTAGTCGACACAGCTGCTACTAGTTTAGTAATGTTGAGATGGTAGAGATCCCCCAAATTCGCTGGCAAGTAAATGCCCAAGTACTTGAAATGCCCCGCAGCCCACTTCAAAGGAAACTCTCCCGACCAGCCCTGCCGCGCTGCAGGACCCAGCAACATTGCTTCGGATTTGTCCAAGTTTAGCCGGAACCCCGAGGGCACGCCATATTCCTTGATAAGTTGTAACAATTGGGGCAACCCCTCCCGAGGACTACCCAGATGCACAAGTAAATCATCAGCGAACGCCGCAACTCTAACCTCGTCCCTTCCCACAGAGACGCCCCGAAACCCCATGTCGTTCCGAATCCGGATCAACAAGGGTTCCAATGTCAAAACGAATAAAAACGGAGACAGTGGACAGCCCTGGCGAGTTCCCTTCTGAATGCAAAAATCTGCTGACATATTGCCATTCACCATAAGAGCCCCTTTCGGGTCAGCATATAGTAAACGGACCACGTCGACAAAAAAAACCAGAAAACCCCATCGCCTCCAGGACCTGGTACATAAATCCCCAGTTAACCCTATCGAACGCTTTCTCAGCGTCGAAGCTGATAAGGAGAGAGCCATGCTCAGCCAACTGTCCTGTACACATAGAAAGCAAGATCCGTTGCACACTATAGGCCGCATGATGGCCCCATACAAACCCCACCTGGTCCCGATGTATCAAATCCGGTAACAACTGCGCTAATCGATCTGCCATGATTTTGGCCAAAAGCTTAATGTCCACATTGAGAAGCGAAATAGGACAATACGAACCAGGCAGAAGCGGGTCCCGCCCAGGCTTTGGCAATATGGTGACCAATGCTTTATTGGCTTCAAACGGGAACCTCCTCAACTTAACCAATTCTTCAAAATATCCCACAAGGGGTGCCACTATAGCATCACCCATGGCTTTGTAGAACTCGCTCCGATAGCCATCAACCCCAGGGGCCCTGCCAGTCTTTAGGTTCTTAATTCCCTCCTGTACCTCCCGCCCTGTTAGCGGTTGATTGAGAGCCTGCAGGCCCTCCTTGCTTAGCTGCGGCAAGAGACAGCCCTTGAGAAAGTCCCGACCCGCCGTTTCCTGAACCCCTTCGCCTGCATACAGCTGCCGAAAAAAGTCAATAAAAACCGCCTCAATATCCGTAGCACCCCGCCGAAGGGACCCATCGGCATGCCGAATGGCCCCGACGGTTCTAGGCCCCCCTGCAGGCCTCACCAAAGAAGACAGCATCCTACCTGCCTTATTCCCATGTTGATAGAGCTTGTAGCGGTAGTACAACATTGATTTTTGCGCCCTCCGATGGAGAAGCATCTCCAACTCCGTTTGGAGCTCTCGGAGCTTATGCTGATTCGCAGCAGTCCGACATCCAGCCACCAATCTCCTCGCTTTCCCCAGGTCCTTTTCTAAGTGAAGAATCTGCTGATTCAGCCGCTTACGCCTCAAACTGGTGTAACTGATAATGTCGCCTCTCAAGACGGCCTTGCCAGCCTCCCAGAAGAGGGCCGAAGAAATCCCAGGCTGATCATTGAGGGCCGCATAGTCCTTCCAACGATCCCTGAGATACCGTTCAAACTGCACGTCACCACTCAGTTCCAGTGGGTAGCGCCAGAGCCGACCCCGACCAGGGTTACGGTCCCGCATCTCCAAAGTTACCATCGCATGGTCCGAGAGGACGGAGGGACCCACCTCCGCATGCTGAATCCAGCTAAATAATGAGTCCGAAATCAAAAAATAATCAATTCGAGACCATGAGCCATGCACCCTAGACATGTGAGTATACTCCCGGTCTCCGGGGTGTAAGACCCGCCAAATATCCAAAAGCTTATGTCCCTCACACAGTCCCCACAGACGCCGTCGGGTCCGCTGATTCCGACCCCCAGCCGGCCCAGAACGATCCATACTCGCATCCAGCACCTCATTAAAGTCACCCCCGAGAATAACCTGATACCCAACGGTATCCGCCAAGAGTTGGGTAAGAGCCTGAAAAAATCGGGCCTCATACACATTCGGTGCATAAACTGAGCAGAGAGCCACTTTCATACCTGCCAGCAACCCCCACACACAGACATATCTGCCTTCCAAATCAATGACCACTCTCTCTTCAACCCAACTCACAGACCTAGTGATTAATATGGCCACACCCCGTTTCTTCCCTACCGCCGGGGACCCATAAACCTTGGTTACATGACCTTTACACAGCTTTTCATGTTCAGCTGCGGACTGGTGCGTCTCCTGCAGCATGATCACCCCTATCTGTTTACGTTTCAATTGCTGGATCACTTTATATCGTTTTATCAGGGAGCCCAGGCCACAGACATTCCAAGATGCGATCTTAGTACCAACACTCATTACGTACTATATCAGGAAGCCTCCAAGAGACACCATTCCAGTGCTCTATATGGTGGAGACCCCCCCAGCCTAGGGTCCCCCCCACCATTCGCACCAGGATAACCAAAAACTTCCATACCCACACACAAACATTCAAACAGCCATCCAGCATCCCTAGCAAACCCAGCACACATGACGCAGACCCCTCCCTTCCCCCCACCCTAGCCCTTCCCCTACCCTTCTCCTCACCCCAACTAGCCATATTCCCCCCGGTACCAACTGGTCCGCACACCCCCCACCCCACCAAACATCCCCATCCTGCACCAAACACCAGCCCTCCTCCTCCTCTGGCCGCTCCACGAATTCCGAAACATGCAGAGCCCCCACACCCCCCCCCAAGGCAATCAATAACCTACCCACACCCTCCAAACTCAGCAGGGGGCCCTCCATGTGCCCAATCCCCAATCCCTGCTGCCCGTTCCGGCAGCCTGTAACATGTGGGGTGAACAATCCCAGTGGGGCCACAGCCCATTGACAGCCAAGCCAATGACCCCACATGCTACAACGAGTGCGAATCATACAGCAAGACATGCATAGACAAACTATGCACACCCTCCATTCTTCTTCCCCCCTCCCTCCCCCCAACACGGGGCATCAAAACAACAGGGCTGATCATACTCCCACCAGGCCTAGGGGATGTTATCTTATGCGCGCCCAAGTCATTGGGAGCCCATAGTCCAGACAGCAATATAGCCCAGAGAGAGAGATAGGCCCCGCCTAACACGAGACAAACTATACGGTCTTAGAGGGTCCTCTCTGGGTGCCCAAGTGATCTCCAGCCAGATCGGAGGAAGCACGTACAGCAGCCCGACCACCAATCCCCATAGTGCAACAGCTGCCGTTAGTACTATCCCCCGATCTCTACACTAAATACCACCTCCGCACCTCCTGGCTGGCCAGTCCCCAAATGTAGGCATTTAGATCACATGAAATATTGTGGGAGAAAAATGACTTTCGTAAGCAAGCTTACACAAAACAATATCCAAAAATCAACAAATGAAAGAAAATAAAAAGAAAAAAATGAGTCATTCAGAAAATAAATCAAATACAGTCAAACCTCGGTTTTCATGATTAATCCGTTCAAAAAAGTCTGACTAAAACCGAAACGGACTAAAACCGAAGCAAGATTTCCCATAAGAAATAATGTAAATTCAATTAATCCGTTCCAGACACCCAAAAATATTGACAAAAAATACATTTTATAGAGAATAACTATCTTTTTACATACAGAAAACAATGAGAAATACATATAAATGACTAATGAAATGGATAAATGAGCATGTAACATCACTTTTACCTTTATTGAAGACTTTTGTTGGCATATGGGACGCACTCCAGCCAGCTCCAGCTGCTCTCCCCTCTGGGGATCGAGCAATCACCACCAGCAGCGGAGGTGGGAACAGCCATCTTGGCCGTCTGCACAATCGGGGCTCCAGCCTGCCTTTTAACTTAGCAGCCATCACACCCAGTTACCAAGCTCACAGTGTCAGGAGAGGTAGTGCCAATGTCAGCAAAAGTAAGGGCACCAGAAAGAGGACAGTGCCCGAAGTCACAGCAGCCTGTAGGGCAGCCACTCCTACACAGTGTCGGGAGAGGTGGAGAGGCAGTGTCAGCCAAGCAGCAGGCAGTTGAGAAACAGTGGGACAGAGAGTCTTAGGCTGCCTCCGGCCCCCCTAAGGTAGTAGCCTGACACAGGTGAGAGTCAGAGAACAGCGTGGGGCTGTGCCAGCAGGAGCCTGCAGCTGCAGACTGCAAGGTTTCAAGGAGAGGCCGCGTGTGCAGGCCTGCAGGACACCCAGAATCCAATCGGGAGGGCAGGGGCCCCGGCGGGAGACTGGGCCGCCAAGGAGAAGCAGATTCGGAGCAGGCAATAGTGAGGGCTCAGCCCGCAGGCCCCGCAGGAGCCTATCAGGCAGCTTTCTTCTGTGCCGGATACCGCGGCTGGCAGCAGCGTCAATCGGGGGAGAGTCCGGGGCAGGAAGCAGTTTCGGGCAGGCCACGCTGGAGCGTTGAACTCCTCGGCTCCCCAGAGGTCCCGCAGAATCGCTGGCTCAAGCTCCGTGGGAGATCGCTGGCTCACGCTAATCCATGGCAGGTACGGGGGGGGGGGGGGTAAAATGCTGTACGAAAACCGAGACAACGTACGAAAACCGAAACAAAATCTTGATGAAAAAAGTCAACGAAAACCGAATCGTACGAAAACCAGGGCATACGAAAACCGAGGTTTGACTGTATGAAATTAGGCTAAATGAAAGAGAACAAGAAAGATGAGGAAGAGGGAGAAGATATAGCCAACGAAACGACAAAATACCTTTTAAGAAAGAAAGGGAGAAGGAGAGAAGAGAGAGAAAGAAGAGAGAGAAAGATACCCCTCCAGGGCCACATGCGCCCGCGGACAGCACAGGCACCACCACCAGAAATACATAAGGCTGTGCTCAGATGTCCCCAATTAACAGTTTGTGGATGGTAGCAGGAGGATTAACGTGCAATTCAGCTCAATGAGGCCTCAACAGTCAACCAAGGCAATTGCAATAGTCCATCGCTGCCTCCGGCGTCGAAAATGCCCGTCGGCCTCCTTCACAGTCGACGCGCAGGGTCGCGGGGTACGCCATAGTGAATCACAGTCCCCGCTCCACCAGTCGGCCACAGACCTCTTTGAAAGCTCGGCGGCGCAGCGAGACCCCGGCAGAATAATCCTGGAAAATCAAGATCTTGCAGGCTGCACCCCCCGAGCGCCGCTTCTGCCGCGAGGCTCGCAAGACTCCCTCCTTCTGTGCGGCATTTAGAAAGCACGCAATCACCGCCCTGGGCCTACTGTCTCCAGATCTGTATGGCCCCAACGGATGTTCTCTCTCCAACACTATGTCACCTAGCTCTGCTTCCAGAGGTACGTTTGCAGGCAGCCACCGTTCCAAATACTGCCGGAGATCCTTGTCTTGCACCGACTCCTCTATGCCGATGAAACGTAGGTTGTTCCGCCGACTCCGGTTTTCGAGGTCCTCCAGTTTCTCCTCGTGCTTTGCCAGGGCCTCTTCCAGCTTCTTGATCCGGGCCTCAACCCGCACGCGCGTGTCCTCAAGGATCCGATGCGGTGCTCCGCTTGCTCTACCCGGCTGGAAAAGTCAGACACCGCCTTAGCCACCGCATTGATTTGCGAAGCTAAGCCTCCCAGGCGGTCCTCTAATGCCTCAACTACCGCCCTGGAGACCTCTGCCACCATCGTCGTCGTGGCCACCGGCACCTGTCCGTCAGGAGCCCCCTCCGCCATCCTGGCTTCTCCTCCTCGGGGCCTCTCTCGCCGGAGAGTTTTGGTTGCCATGAGGTCACTCTCCTCCGCAGAGCAAAGATCCAGGCGCCCCACCGAAGATTATTGCTCTCCCCCACTCCGGAAGAAATCAAAGGCTAAGAAAACAAGTTAAATGACCGGGGGGGAAGAAGCGGACTCCGGAGCTGAGAAGGAGACGTCCTACTCAGCCCACCATGTCACCGGAAGTCCCCTCTTCCGCACCTTTAAATACCACTTCAGTCATGGGTAACATCCCTACATCTTCCTCAGTAAAGACCGAAGCAAAGAATTCATTCAGTCTCTCCGCTATCGCCTTGTCACCTCTTAGTGCCCCTTTAACCCCTTCATCATCTAATGGACCAACTGACTCTCTCACAGGTTGTTTGCTACGAATGTACTTGAAAAAGTCTTTATTTTGCGTTTTTGCTTCCGCAGCAAGCTTCTTCTCAAATTCTCCCTTTGCCTGCCTTATCAATGCCTTGTATTTGACTTGCCAGTGCTTGTGCTGTTTCCAGGTTTCGTCGTTTGGCTCTTTTTTCCATTTCCTGAAAGATGCTTTTTTGGCAACAACAGCCTCTCTGACCTCACCTTTAAGCCACGCTGGCAGTTTTTTGGACTTCCTTCCACTTTTCTTAAAGCATGGAATACAGCTGGTCTGGGCTTCTAAGATAGTATTTTTCAACAACACCCAAGCTTGATGTAAGTCTTTAACCTTTGCAACTGCTCCTTTTAGTCTTTTCTTAACTATTTTCCTTATTTTATCATAGTCTCCCTTTCGAAAGTTAAAAGGTAGTACTATGGATTTCCTTACTATCCCTCCTCCACTAATTAAATCAAACGCGATCATGCTATGATCACTATTGCCAAGTGGCCCTAACACCCTTATCTCTTGCACTAGATCTGGTGTTCCACTAAGGACTATGTCCAATATGGCTTCCCCTCTGGTTGGTTCATGAACCAGCTGCTCCAAGAAGCAGTCATTTATTTCATCTAGGAACTTTATCTCCCTAGCATGTCCTGCCGTGACACTGACCCAGTCGATACCGGGGTAATTGAAATCACCCATTATTATTACTGCGCTGGTAAAACATTATAGTTCAAACTTAAATACATAGGCAATGAATATCTGGGGAAGTTTTTCTTTAACCACAGTGGCCAAAGATCAACCAAAATCTGCTTATTGAGCAAGTGAACAATGCATACCATGGTTATGGGGTAAATGAAATATGAAAATCAATCTATTTTTAGATCAAATATACATCGACTCATAAACATCTTCACATCCTCGCACATTTTTCATATTCTGCTGCCTAAAAACTGCATTAAAATAGGTATTTCTTTCCTAAGCCTTCATGAAATTACCCCCAAAATGTAGGGTTGCTAATAGGAGGGTAGTTTTCTTCACAGGAGGATGGCGGTCAATGAAGTTTGGTTTTCTGCTGTTACCCCACTACTGCTTTCAACCTCTCATCCTATCTCCCCAGTCCAGCATCACCTTTTTCCCTTCCAGGGCTGCAAGCCATGAGCCCTGACCAACCACCGTTCACAGTTCATCGCCTGGGAAGTGGCTAAGCTTTTTGCACAGGTGCGGGCTTGAGGTCCAGCTGCTGCAGGTCTAAGTGGCACCTGGGGAGATGTGCGGCAGCCTTGGAATGGAACAGATGAGACTGACTTGGGGAAGATGCTGGACAAAGGGAATCATGGGGGTGAGATGATGAATGGAGGAGCGAAGGAAGGTTGGACGGAAGTACTCTCCATAGCTCAGAAGAGCTTTGCTCTTCTGAGCATGAGCCAACTGGCCCTACCCCCCGGCCCGCCCCTAGCTAGCCAGTTCGTCACTAGCTGAGCCTTTGCCGCTAGGAGGCGGGCACCGGTTAGAGGCTGACCCCTTCCCAGGGGAGGAGGGTGGGTATGTGTGGCTGACTTATCCTGCTGTCCCCGGAGAACTCCTGTTACAGGTAAGTAACATCGCTTTCTCCTAGGACAAGCAGGATGAGTCAGCCACACTTGGTGCCTCCCAAGCTACTAAGTGCTGTGGTGGAAGGGGTAGCTGAGGGGCAGATCGGGATCCGGTGACACTTACTGGTACTGGATCCTTATTGGTGCACCTTGGACATCCCCTTTAGGAAGGGCAGCGTGCGGTAAAACGCACAGTGTGCGATAAAGCACCCATGAGATAATGCACCCCTAAGATGTGGCGTGTAGGAAACAGTGAACGTGTGAACTGCAGTCCCAGTGCGTAAATGCGCTGCAACCAGACGCACTAACCGCAGATGCATTACCAGAGTGATGCAATAGAGTATTAATACCGCCAGTATTAATACTCGGAGCTGGCTGGGGTGGCACCGGTGGTTGTGTCTTGGGCCCTTAGGTTTCTGGTGGCCCTGAGCTCTGCCCTTGCCTTGGCTGCTGGGCGCCGGTTCTGGGGCAGGCGGATAGGGTGGGTATCCCCAGTAAGGAATCCCCTTCCTCTCAAAGAAGGATTTCTTACTGTGCTGTTTCTTCCAGGGAAGGGAAGAGGGTTACAAACTCCGTCTTGATCTCGGCTGCCTTGTCCCCCATGGGCTTGCCGAACAGTGATTTCCGAAGCAGAGAACATCCAAGAGTTTCTCCTGGACCCATTGTTCCAGGTCTGAGGACTGGAGCCATGCTTGACGCCGGGCTCCGATGACAGCTGCTGCCACATGGGCGAAAGACTCTAACCCGTCATATGCGGTGCGAGAAAGGAGGGTCTGAAATCTGAGAAGGTGGTCACCTTCGAGGCCCACGGAGAAACCGCTGAACTCTTTAGCGAGATCGCGAAGGATCATACCCATATATAGTTGGTATGCCTGGATGCGGCTTGCCAGCATGAATCCCTGGTAAGCCTTACACCTGAGGGTGTCAAGGACATGGGATTCTCTGCCAGGCGTAAGCAAAGAATGCGACTGTGGGCTCTTCTGTTTCCGCATCACGGATTCCACTACCATGGAGGTATGAGGAAGTTGGGCCTTTCAAAACCCAGGACCGCGCTGGACTCTGTACATGGCATCAAGTCTTTTACTGATAAGGGACCAAGGCGGGTGCTTCCCACATGCGGAGGACCAGCCGGGTCAGGATGCACAGCACAGGGACGGTGAGAGACTCCCTTGGGGGAGACTCATATTTCAAAATGTCGAGTTCCTCTGCCCTTGGCTCTTCCTTGGTCTGCATGGGCAGATTGAGGACCCAAGCTGTATCCCGCATGAATACCAAGAAGGAGGTATCTTTGGGGAGTGACCGCCTTCGCGAGGTGGGTGGGGACGGGTCAGAAAGAAGGTCCCAATGGGCACAGGTTTCAGGGGATGTGTCCCTGTCCGACTCCCAGCCTGAGAGGTCCGAGAAGGACTCGGAGTCGGGTTGATCCCCACATCTGGTGGCCGAGGCCGTCTGGAGCCGGAGGCACTGACTCTGGAAGACTTTGCCCCAAGGAACAGGGTGGCGAGCGAGACCGGTGCAGAGGACCCTCATGAGGCCCGTGGCTCTCGGGGGTTTCCAAGGCAGTTTTCGGGCTCATAGTTTCTAGATGACATAAATGACTGCTTCTTGGAGCAACTGGATCATGAATTGACAAGAGGGGAAGCCAGTCTGGTGCAAGAGATAAAGATGTTGGGGCCACTTGGCAATAATGATCATAGCATGATCACATTTGATTTAATAAATGGAGAAGTGCGGCAAGGAAATCCACAGTACTACATTTTAACTTTCAAAAGAGAGACTATGATAAAATGAGGACAACAAAAAAAAACTAAAAGGAGCAGCTTCAAAAGTTAAAGATTTACATCAAGCATGGGTGGTGTTGAAAAATACTATCTTGGAAGCCCAGACCAGCTGTCTTCCACGCTTTAAGAAAAGTGGAAGGAAGTCCAAAAAACTGCCAGCATGGTTTAAAGGTGAGGTCAGAGAGGCTGTTGTGGCCAAAAAAGCATCTTTCAAGAAATGAAAAAAGGAGCCAAATGATGAAAATTGGAAACAACATAAGCACTGGCAAGTTAGATGCAAGACATAAATAAGGCAGGCAAAGAGAGAATTTGAAAAAAAGCTTGCAGTGGAAGCAAAAATGCATAATAAAAACTTTTTCAATTACTTTCATAGCAAAAAAACAGTGAGAGAGTCAGCTGGATCATTGTATGATAGAGGGGTAAAAGGGGCACTAAGAGGAGACAAAGCCACATGAAGAGGCTAAATAAATTCTTTGCTTCAGTCTTTACTGAAGAAGATGTAGGGAAGTTAGCCATGCCTGAAATGGCATTTAAAGCTGATGCAGCAGAAGAATTGAAAGAAACATCGATGATCAGAGAAGATGTATTACTATTTTATTTTATTTATTTATTTATTTATTTAGCTATTTCTTCTATACCGCCCCTTCCAGAGATCAGGGGCGGTTCACATGGAACAAGTAAACAAATTTGTATACTAATGTATACATTACATGGAACAGAGATTTTTTTAACTTTATACAGATAATAGTTATTAACAGAGATTTATAACATTGTAACTTTATACAAATAACTGTGCATTAATTAATTAATTAATTACTACTATTTGATAAACTGAAGAGTAGCAAATCACCTGGACCAGATGGTATACATCCAAGTGTGTTGACAGAACTGAAATATGAGATTGCAGACCTATTATTACTAATCTCTGAACTATCATTAAAATCATCAGTAATACCTGAAGAATGGAGAATGGCCAATGTAATGCCAATTTTTAAAAAGGGTTCCAGGGATGATCCAGGAAACTACAGACCAGTGAGCCTGATATCAGTACTGGGAAAAATGTTAGAAACTATTATTAAGAACAAAATTTCTGAACATGTAGATAGTCATGGTTTAATGGGAGACAGCCATCATGGCTTTAGCCAGGGAAGGTCGTGCCTTATGAATCTGTTATAAACAGATAGACAAAGGTGGGTCAGTCGATGTAGTGTATCTAGATTCTCAGAAAGCCTTTCACAAAGTCCTTCATGAGAAACTCTTGGCAAAATTAAAAAAGTCATGGGATAGGAGGCAGTGTACTATTATGGATCAGGAACTGATTAAAAGATAGAAAGCAGAGGGTAGGGCTAAATGTCCAATTTTCCCAATGGAGAAAGGTGAATAGTGGAGTACCCCAGGGACCTGTACTAGGTCCACTGCTTTTTAACATATTCATAAATGACCTGGAAATGGGAATAACGAGTGAGGTAATCAAATTTGCAGATAACCCAAAATTATTCAACGTTGTTAAAACCCAAGAGGGTTGTGAAAAATTGCAAGAGGACCTTAATAAATTGGAAGACTGGACATTCAAATTGTAGATGAAATTTAATGTGGATAAGTACAAAGTTATGCACCTAGGAAAGAAGAACCCAAACTATGGTTGCACAATGCAAGGTTCCACATTAGGAACCACCACCCAGGAAAAAGATTTAGGCGTCATTGTGGATATCACGTTGAAACCCTCCGCCCAGTGTGCAGTGGCAGCCAAGGAAGCAACAGAATGCTAGGAATCATAAGGAAAGTAATGGAGAATAAAACAAAGGATATTATAATATCTCTGTATCGTTCCATGGTGCAACCACACTTTGAATAGTGTGTGCAATTCTGGTCGTGGTATCTTAAAAAAGATACAGCAGAATTAGAAAAGTTACAGAGAAGAGCCACCAAAATGGTAAAGAGGGTGGAAGGATACCCCTATGAGGAGAAGCTAAAAAGATTAGAGCTCTTCAACATGGAAAGGCTGAGGGGAGATATGATAGAGGTCTATAAATTAATGAATGGAGTGGAACAGGTAAACAGATCGATTGTTTACGCCATCAAAATGTAGAAAGTCTAGGGGACATGCAATGAAGCTACAGTGTAAGTCATATAAGACTAATAAGAGAAAATATTTTTTCACTCAATGCGTAATCACTCTGGAATTTGTTACTGGAGGATGTAGTAAAAGCTGTTAGTGTAGCTGGTTTTAAAAAAGGTTTGGACAAGTTCCTGGAGGAAAGGTCTATAAAGCATTATTAAAGTGGACCCGGGAAATCCACTTCTTGTCCCAATACAAGCGTTGTGGAACCTGTGTCTTCTGGGAAAACTGCTAGGTACTTGGGAGCTAGATTGGCCAGTTGAAAACAGGATACTGGGTTTGATGGACCTTAGTCTGACCCAATATGGCATATCTTATGTTCTTATGCTTTTATAGGACCCGATATTCTTCTGGGCAGGCAATGCGTTGCTACAGCGCATAACCCTGTCCGTCAACTCTTAACCCCGAATATTCAATGCAGAAGTCATATGCAGCCCTGTCATTGAATATCCGGGGATCGCCGCATATGCCAGAAGCCGCATTAGGTAACCGAGAGCAGCGATATTGTGCTCCTGTGCTGAAAAGTAGGCAAGGGCTTTCCTCACCTATCTTTTCGATGCAGATCACTAACTGGGCAGCATGCAATATAACTGTGTAAGTGCCGTTTAATATCCCAGTTTAAGGCTACATGGTTTACTGAGCTGTAAACCATGTAAGTGCCTTTCGCATATTTGGCCCATAGTATAGTAACACAGTGCTAGGTTCCACCTTAGGAATCACCACTCAGGAAAAGGATCAAGGTGTCATTATGGACGATACATTAATCTTCTGTCCAGCATGCAACTGTGGCCGAAAGGGCAAACAGAATGATAAGAATTATTAAAAATAGGAATAGAGAGAAAAGCAAAAAATATCATAATGCCTCCATATCACTCCATGGTGCAACTGCATCTTGAGTATTGTGTGCATTTCTAGTCGCTGCTTGTCAAAAAAGATATAGTAGAATTAGAAAACGTAGAGAAGGGCAACTAAAATGATAAAGGGGATGGAATAATTCTTCTGTGAGGAAAGGCTAAAAGGGCTAGGGCTCTTCAACCTGGAGATAAGACAGCTGAGGGGAGATATGATAGAGGTCTGTAAAATTCTGGGTGGAGTGGTACAGGTAAACACCAATCAATTGTTTACTTTTTTTCAAAAAGTGCAAAGACTAGGGAACACACCCTGAAGTTACAAAGTAGTACGCTTAAAACAAATAGAATTTTTTTTTCTCTCAACGTATACTTAAGCCTTGGAATTTTTTGCCAGAGGTTGTGGTAAAAGCAGTTAGAATAGTGGGGTTTAAAAAAGGTTTGGACAAAAACCTGGAGGAAAAATCCAAAAACAGTTATTAAGGTAAACTGAAAGAACCACTGAATTGGCTACTGCTATCAGAAACATGACTCTTGGTCTGACCTGGTATGGCAGTTCTTATGTTTTTGCTTTATAGATGGCTTCCACCAAGTATTGAGTCAAAGGGGGTGTGAAGACTTAAGAATTATACAAGCAAGACGTTTTGGTTTCTAATTGCTTTTTGACAATTTCTATAATTGTTGTTTCACATTGAAAGTTTAGGGGGTCGGTTTAGAAGTCTTACTCATGTTTTGGATGTCCGAAAATCGGCATAGAGACATCTGCAGAGCCATTTTAGAAGCCAGCAGAGGGGACATCCCCAGCGTTTGGAAGTCCAAATCTGAATGGTGGCAAAGAGAAGGCATGGCTGGGGTGTTCCCAGAAATCTGGAGGTGTGGTTAGGGCATTCCCAGGTACCAGGATGCCTCACTGATCACAAAACGTCAGGGACATCCACGTCCGGCATCATGTCTAACTTCAGTCCTGCTCTGAGGCCAAGTACAGTATTGGCTGAAAAAGAGGAACATTCTATCATCCCCAGTACTCAGAACAATTTCAGCTATAGCAGCAGCAGCAGTTGGATCCTGACTCTCTGTTCCTAACCTATTACTCTAACCAAAATGCTATCCTAGACATCTGGGTTCTGAAATAGGGTGCTGGGGATGTCTAAGTAGACACCCCTGCAGATGTCCCTATCAGGAACATCTAGGTTTGTGAAATTACATCTGCACCTGGTTGTGTCTGAATTTTTTTCAGATGTTCTGGCTTAGACATCCGAGATTGCACTTGGATGGATCTTCTAAAATTCCCCTCTTAAAAGAGTATATAATACATACAAGGGTGTGAAGACGTGTACAAAGCACCATATGCACTTATATCTCATGCATTTACTAAATGTCTACTGAAGTCATCTCATGGAGTCTTTTTTTTTTTGCATAAGTGGATCCTTTTGGTGGTATTTCCTTCCTTTTGATGCTTGCACTATTTCTTCCAATGTTGCTCTCTTTTGGTGCAAGCCTTTTTTTGAAAGTACAAATTAAAGAAATTACAAAGATGGAAAAGAAAAGCCGTTATTTACTAGTTCTGGAAACTCTATCATATAGCTAAAGCAAATGGAAACAGGGTGAAAGCCATTTCAGACAGAAGACCAAGAAGCGGCATGGCTTAAGGACATGGCTGCAGAATTGACAGAAATAGATTTGAAAGGACATGGCACTGGTGAAAATTACAAGGAATGTATCCACATGAGAAGAAAATAATTTTCTAATAGAACATTTTCAGTATTTTTTGGGTGTCCAGCATTTTCCTGCTATTCCTTCAGACCTCTAGTTCTGTCAAAGTCTGCTTCAGTGGGGTCTATGAGGTGGAATAAGTCCCTAATCTACCTGGCTGAAACCGAACATACAGGGCCGACCTCAGAATAGGCCCTATACGTCCGGGGCGATGACCCGCCCTAGCTCCGCTCTCATTCCACCCTCCCCTGTCCCGTTTGGCTCCCCATTCAACTTCAATGTACGTATGGGGAGCCTTTTTCCAGTAGGCACCTTTGGACGAATATCAGGGATGTACATCCAGGCTGGACGTACATCCCCGTTATTCGTGGTTGGGAATGACCCCCATTGCCTATTCCTAAAATGCTGTGAACTAAAAATATCTGGACTCACTGAAAATGGCATACCAACATGAGCCAATGCATTTATTCAGTGTAACCAATTTCTTAAGACCATGAAGGATATGACCCTATAGCACTACACCCCAACTCCTAGCATACTTGGACACTGATAGGCACTTAGCACTCAGACTGACAGCATGTGTGCAGAACAGGAAACTGCATAGAATCTATATGGACCAAATCAACTCAAGACAAATGAAGTCCCCTTTCTCCCTTCTCCAGGATCTTGAGAAGTATCTTGTTTGTTAGTTTTTTGCTGGGGTAGTCTAAAGGGAATCTTTTTTACAACAATGAGCACAGTCATATTTTCCAACATTCCCCTACCTTGTTGTCCATCAACCCAGATTATCTCATCCAGTGTCTTGCAGGCATCTTTCCTTCAGCCTTTGATTCAATTGAAAAGATAAATCTCAATTTTCATGGAGAATGAGGGACAGAGGCCCTTGCTTCATGTGCTGCAACCAGAAGAAGAGTATGCAGTTTGAGTTTCATGCTCAATCAGTCAGGGATTTAATTCTAAGCAGGCAGACCATGCTACCAAAATGCTAACTGTGCAGTAGGATCAATTTTCTTGAGAATGAACTGGAAGCCCCCATCATGCTGCACTTAAAAAAATGAAGAAGTATGAGGACAGTACATGAGCTAGCTGGTTAATCTGGTTTCTTGATGCAGATATCTCTTCTTACCAGTTTTTCATCTCTTCCGAAGAAACAAATCGTATTGCTACATTTTTCACAGAAGTGAACAGATAAATCCATGGACAAGATGTTCCCAGGTCCAATAGCATTTCCATCCGTTGTGTCCTTTTAGTATGTTGCTAGAATTGTAGTCTAACCACACCAGGCACCTTACTTACTGAATACTGTGTTGTGCTTTGAGTTGCTGAAGCTAGCATTGAACATCACGAAAACTTTCATCGGAGTTCTAAGCTAAGTTTTATTCATACACGTATGGTTTCTAAAAATAGGATGTTGCCATCTGGTGTGGTTAGACTACAATTCTAGCCTTCCTTGGCTTCCTCCGACAAAAAGTTTCTTTAATTCATATACATATTTCTTGGGGTAGGGAGTTGTTTGGTAGTTTGTTGCTATAGTGGCCTATTTATTTTAGCAATAGTTCTGCTTCATTTTGTTTCTCATGCTTTTTGGGGATTTGGTACATTGCCTTGTTTGGCTCAAAAGCTGATTAATCAAATTAATGCAAAATTAAACATTTATATGAAATGAATAAAACCAATCCCATTTCTTCTATAACCATAAGCTATGTCCAAGCAAAAGACTGTTGTTGTTAAGTGCTGTCGAGTCGGTATCGACTCCTGACAACTCTCAGGATAGTTGACCTAAACTTTGTTCAGTCTTCAGCCAAGCAGCTCATTGTAGATAGCTGCTGTTATTGTATCGATCCATCTCATTGCCAGCCTTCCTCTTTTATGGTGACCTTCTACCTTGCCAAGCATTATGTCTTTCTCCAATGATCTCTCTCTTCGCATGATATGTCCAAAGTATGAAAGTCGAAGTCTTGTCATCTGAGCTTCTAAGGAAAGTTTAGGTTTGATCTGCTCTAATACTGACTGGTTTGTTCTTTGGGCAGTCAATGGTATACAAAGTATTCGTCGCCAGCACCATAATTCAAAGGCATCAATTTCCTTCCTCACTATCTTTTTCACTGTCCAACTTTCGCATCCATATGACGTTATTGAAAATACCATGGCCTGGACAAGTTGAATCTTTGTATGGAGAGAGACATCTCTGCTCTTACGGATCTTGTCTAGGTCCTTTATAGCCATTCTACCAAGAGCAATACGTCCTCAGATTTCTTGACTATTAGTCCTTTCTTTATTGATTGTTGATCCAAGTAAGTTAAAGCTGTCAACTATTTCAATTTCTTCTCCATCAATGATGAACTTGTTGATTTTGCCAGTTGTCAGGATCTTTGTCTTCTTAATGTTATGGTGCAGACCCATTTTAAGACTATATTCCTTGATCTTGAGAAGCAAATGTTTCAAATCGTCTTCACTTTCAGCCAGTAATGTGTTATCATCAGCATAACAAAGGTTGTTGATGAGTCTTCCACCAATCTTCACACCTCGGTTGCCTTCATACAGTCCTGCTTCTCTGATGATTTGTTCTGTATATAAATTAAAGAGATAGGGGGACAGTTTGCAGTCTTATTATACACCTTTGCTGATTTTAAACCATTCTGTTTCTCCTAGTTCCGTTCGAACTGTTGCTTCTTGATCAATGTAAAGGTTGTGCAAGAGAACGATCAGATGTTCTGGTATACCCATGCTTCTTAATGTGGCCCAGAGTTTCTCATGGCTTACCCAGTCAAAAGCTTTGCTGTAGTCAATAAAACACATATGGATATCCTTTTGGTATTCTTTTGTCTTTTCAAGGAAAAGCAAAAGACTGCAGGCCATGAAATACTTTTTGGCTGGAATGTGTGGGAGTCAATACCAGGGTAATTGAAATCACCCATTATTACTGTGTTGTAACTTCTGTTAGCTTCCCTGATTTCTTTGAGCATTTCATCATCCATTTGTTCATTCTGGCCAGGCGGTAGGTAGTACAACCCCCCCCCCCGCCCCCCCGCCATCGCCTTCCCCTTTTTAAATGGAATTTCTATCCATAGAGATTCTACAGCAAATTTTGTTTCCTGCAAAACTTTAATCCTTTGTGACTCAATGCCCTCTCTAACATAGAGCGCAACCCCTCCACCAATTTGATCAGATCTATCATTACGATATAGTTTGTACTCAGGTATCACAGTGTCCCACTATTTGTCCTCCTTCCATCATGTCTCTGAGATACAATCATATCTAACTTCTCATTTAGTGCTATATATTCTAACTCTCCCATCTTATTTTTTAGACTTCTAGCATTTGCATACAAGCATTTTAGAGACTGTATTTTATTCATATTACTCTGGCTATCGGTAGGCAGGGCTAATTTGGAATCTTTAAACTCTGTCTGCTCCGTACACAAGGGCATTTGGGCTACTTTTGTCTTTATTGGAAACTCTCTGCTGATATGCCTAACTTCATTCTTTTGGTAGTATCCTTCAAGGATACATTGTTCTGAATCATACGCTCTTGGGTGACTGTCGGCTCTCCCCTATTATCTAGTTTAAAAGCTGCTGTATCTCCTTTTTAAAAGTTAATTCCAGCAGCCTGGCTTCATCCCAGTTAAGGAACCCATCCCTTCGTAAGAGCCCCTCTTTTCAACAGAATGTTCCCCAGTTCCTAACAAATCCAAAACCCTCATCCTTGTAGCATCTATGCATTGAGACTCCTGAGCTCTGCCTGCCTTTTGGGTCCTGCATGTGGAACGGGAAGCATTTCGGAGAATGCTACCCTGGAAGTTCTGGATTTCAACTTCCTACCTAAAAGCCTAAATTTAGCCTCCAGAACCTCCCTACCACATTTTCCTATGTCATTGGTACCAACATGCACCAAGACAGCAGACTCCTCCCCAGCACTTTCGAAGACCTTGTCTAGGTGGCGCGTGAGGTCCGCTACCTTCGCACCAGGCAGGCATGTTACTAGGCGATCCTCACGTCCACCAGCCACCAAGCTATCTACATGCCTAATGATTGAATCACCAACTATGTATAATGGCTGTCCTAGCCCTTCCTTCATGGGCACATGGCCCTGGAGAAACTTCCTTGGTTCGAGAGGGTTTTACGTCACCTGGAGGTCAGGTCCTAGCTACAGGATCACTTCCTGCCAAACCATTTGTGATGCTCTCCTTTCACGTGATCTCTCTCCTCCATGGCAACAGGAGGTGGTACTTCAGGACTATATCCCTGTAGGTCTCGTCTATGTACCTCTCTGTCTTTCTTAAGTCCTCCAAGTCTACTACTCTAGCCTCCAGAGATCAGACTCATTCCCTGAGAGCAAAGAGCTCCTTGCACCTAGTGCACATGTAAGACCCCTCACCAACTGGGAGAAAATCATACATGTGACACTCAGTGCAAAAGACTGGGAAGCCCCCATCTTGCTGCTAGACTGCTGTTTGCATCTTAATTTTAAGGTTGTGTTTAGATATTTAAGTTCTTTACTTACTAAGGGTTGCTGGGGATACTTATACCAATAAAACTATACGAAATATGTTTAATGTACTTTGTTCACCTGAAGCTTAATTAATCTCAGGTCCTTAATGTATGCTGATGAGAATAAACAGCTGCACCCGAGAGTGAATATGGCACCTCCTTTCCTTTAAGAGGTTTAAGCACCTATAAAACTACAATTATCCCAGGGGTGGGTGGGTGTCTGGGAGGGAGGGAGGGAAAGAAGACTTATTAAAAGCTGGCTGTTACACGATACCCTGTCCTGTGCTTCTAAGATAATCTGTGACCAATCTCCAGGGGGAATCCCACAGCCCTTGTTTGGATAGAGGGAGTCTTGGGGTCTAAATTTAACCAGAAAGCTCTCTGCTGTGTTTTAAATTTAAAGTGAAAGCTCTTTGCTGCTACTAGGCCCTGACTAGTGACATCTATACCATTCCCCCTAGATGTAACCTATGTCTACAGCTACTGTGTTGTCTGTCTTGACTAGATTGTAAGCTCTGATGAGCTGGGACTGTCTCTTACATGTCTGTGCAGTGCTGTGTATGTCTTGTAGTGCTATACAAATGTTGAGTAGTAGTCAGTAGTAGTAGTAGGTTTGCACAGTGGCCCATCTATACTTGTAAGTGCTGGCCATGTTTTCTCCATTAATTTTTCCCATGTGTAGATTAGTAAAATGGGTCTTCAGGCTGCACATATCAGCAAGTACATGTGCACTCCTGCACTATATTAGAAAAGGCTCCACGTTTGGCAGAGTTTTTTCTAAGATACCGGCACAACTGTGTACATCCCGACCTTGACGCTTCAATTCTGATCTTCATGTACTACCTTCAATTTGCCATCTATTGTTTTACTAATAGTGCTTAAGCTACAGGACTTAGGCAGATTTGCATCTTTTCAACTACTACATAAAAATCACATTTATTATAGAAACAAATAAGATACGAAACAACAGTAGAGAACGAGTGATATCAACGAAAACCTTTAATTGAAGACACACCATTGCTCAGGAAACCACAGGAATACCAAAACACTTAACCGAGATTTTGATATTTAAATTCAATAATCGTGATTCCACCCCTCCCGCAACCCTGTAAAAATGCATAATTGGGCCTCATACTTAACCATTAAATTTTGCTTTGTAAGTATATGTGTACCCACTCTCTCTGTGTGGTCTGATGCTTCGTTGAGTTCCTCTGGCTATTAGGATCTATTGCTTTGCATGGACTGCTGCTGTTCTTTGTGCCCCTTGGAGGTTCCTGCCCTAGGCGACCACCTGGTCTGCCTAATGCAGGCGGTATACAAAAACTGTCTAAATAAATAAAATAAAATAAGAACAGAGGGGCCAATATTGAAAGTATGTATCTAATTATCTGAAAAGCGCCACTGAATATTTCCTCTGACCACCTCAGGACTATCCGGCTGGTATGAGGTGAGTGGTGGGCAGAGCTGGGGCAAAGATGAAATAGTTAGCCTGCTATCCAGATACCTAACTGCATATAGCTATATCCAACTTTACGCCATTTGCTATCCAGATAGCAGTGTCATTTGCACACTGTCTGGATATTCAGCGACAGCCACATACCAACGCTGAATATCTGCGGGCCAATATTCAAAACTCTTATTCGTCAACGGAAGGCCATCTGGATGAAAGTGCTGGCCAAGATATTCCGTGGCAGTATCCGAATATCACCCCAAACCGCTCCGGTATTATTTAGTCAGTGCAGGGGCAGCCAAGGGGTGGAGTGAGTGCAGTACCAGCACTATCCGAATAAATGCCGGCATTTACCCTGTCAGCATGATTTTCAGTTGGTGTTTGTTCGGACGACTTTGGCGGCATGAATAGCAGGCCTAAGTTGCTATCCAGAGAGGTGCCAGCTGATAATTGCACTAACCAGGTCCATGTCTGCACCTATCTGAACAGCGCCGCTCAACCTGGATACTCAGTAGGAGTTATGGCAAGCGTTGAACAAAGAAAAATTATTTCAGTGGTTGGAGCCCAGCTATGGAATGCACTACCCACAGAATTATGCACTGAACTACATTACCTGACATTCAGAAAAAAACTAAAAACCATGCTGAATTTATGCTTGCTAATCTATCTTGCACAACTTTTGAATTCTTGGAACTTGCCTAGAAATTTATGACAGGCGAGATATAAATAAATGTTTAATTTAATTTACTGCTGCTGAATATCCCTCCGATATTTAAGCATCGTGGCATTTGAATATTGGCCTTTTTGAAAATTGGGCACCTGTATTTTATGGTTGGCATTTAAAAAAGGAATGCTAACCTTTATGGATAAATATTGCCCCAAAAACTCATAGAAGAATATTGGTTCTATTATTCGGCTTCTTCTGAAATAATTTCATCTGCCATTTGTCAGAGAAGGAAATTCACCTTTTGTCCTATGCGTACAACAGACAATTATACTGTATATACATCATGTTCTCCCTTCCAGTTTTCCCTAGTTGCACAGTTCAGTGACTTCTGTAGCAGAATTGTACAGGTATATGGTTTATTTGTTCTTATACAGCTTTTAAAGCAAATATCAACACAGTTTACAATAAATCAAAATAGAAACAAACTAGAAAGGAATGCCTATCATTGATAGCAAAGAGGAGAAAAAGAAAAAAATACTTTAGTGACCACAATCCTTTGCTTCCTGATGCTATTCACCCTCAAATGCTAAGTGAAATGAGTTTTTAATCCAGTTTTAGAAGCTTTACAGAAGTCTCCAAGACGAGAGGAAGCAGAACGTCACTCCAGATGCTAAGGGCCCTACAGAAGAATGCAGCAGGCTGGCTACTTTTTAATTTTGCTTGGGCAGCTGAGGAGAATATTTATTCAGTTGCCATGAACAGAGAGCAAGGCTCTGGCCGGGACACGAAGGGAGAGGAGTGAAGCCAAATGCATAGGAGTATCTGTATATAAGGTAGATATTTACAAAAACATGATGAAATTCCTATCACCAGCCCTTATTTACATATCGTTACTCAACAAACATCTTTCATATACAGTCAAACCTCGGTTTTCATGATTAATCCGTTCGAAAAAGTCTGACTAAAACCGAAACGTATGAAAACTGAAGCAATATTTCCCATAAGAAATAATGTAAATCCAATTAATCCGTTCCAGACACCCAAAAATATTCACAAAAAAATACATTTTATAGAGAATAACTATATTTTACATACAGAAAACAATGAGAAATAAATATAAATGACTAATGAAATGGATAAATGAACATTTAACATCACTGAAAGCAAGCTAAGTACAGTACTGTACAGTACAGTATGTTAACATCTGGCCTTAGCCACCCCTGACAAGCTGCTGTGCCCAGCTCTCTTCGGAATCACATTGAATTCAGTCCATTAAAATACCTTTACATTATCTGCTCAATGCTTCAGAATGGCAGAAAATCTTAATGATATAGCTTCAGACGTACCCTGCAAGAGAAAGAACTGCCTCCCACATTCATGCAACATCTCCTGCTTACGTTGACAGCTTTTCTTCCCTGCTACCGGGACAAAATCTCAGTCAAAAGACGTTGAAAACCGAAGCAATGCATGAAAACCGGGACAAAATCTCAGTCAGAAAAGACGTTGAAAACCGAAGCGTATGAAAACCGGGGCAAATGAAAACCGAGGTTTGACTGTACACGGATATGTATAGATGTATGTTTAGTGTGTTTCATCAAGATGACTTTTGAAATGGAGATTTGAGAAGTGAAGATCAAATTATTGGGCCATTTTCCTTCTTAAAGGGTCGTCATGAGTCGACACCAACTCAACAGCACTTAACAACAACAATGAAACCACTTCCAAGGTGTTCTTCCCTCTGTCTTTTTCCCATTGAATTTCTACACTGGTACCCAATCTGCAACATTACAGCAACTTAAAACAGTACCACTATCATTGACAGCATCTTCTAAAATTACAAAAAAAAAAAATGTCTACTCTCTGGCCAAATGCTATCACTTGCTAAAGCAGTGCTTCCCAAACTTTCTTGCAATGTGACACATTTTAACACTTGAAAAGTCACATGACACCAGATGGTAACCAAAGCAAATGTCTGCCCTTGCTCCTTGTTATACATGTGGGTGTGCATGTATAAATGAATACGCAATGCTTGTGGGTAAGGGGTGAGATGCAAGTGTGGTGTCTAGTGGATGGCATGGGTGTGTGTGAGTAGGTAAGGGCTGGGTGTGTGAGTGGTGAAGGAATATGTGTGTGGGGGAGGTGAGTGAAAGTGGAGAGCAGATTGGATAGAGGGATAACTGGGTGCCCCACCGTTTTCCCCTTGCAAGCTCCACTCCCATGTTCTTTCTTCCCTGCCTTCTGTACTATGGCCCCCCTTCACATCTGTTTTTTCTTTCCCAGCCCTTATCTCAGTCTTAAAAAACCCCCCCAAAAAATTTGAAGATCTCAGAAAAACAAACACCCCCTCAAAATAAAGCAATGGTGAGAAAAACTTTTTTTGTCGGAATATAACAACAAAGTACCAGGAAGTCAGTCCAGGTACCACTGTGGTAATTCCTTTTTATTAAAGATATGGATGAAAGATTCAAATCCAAACACTTAGCTTTTTGTAGAGTGCTATCCTCCGCACTGCAAAAATCTGCCAGCAAATTATAGTTGCGACGTGGCTCCACGTTTCGGGTGTAATCATAGATGTAGAAAAACCTTAAACACCCTGCTTCAGGCCCATCCAAACTGGCAAAAATCAAAGCTTGAATAAAACAACCCCGGAGGTGTACCTCACCAAGTAGTCGTCGGCGTCTGACATCAGCATATACGAACAACTCTAATCCTCCAATCACAAAACAGGAAACCCCTGACACGGAGGGAAACCCACTCAAACAGGGAAACCCCACCAGGAGCCCATCAAGAGATTATACCTAAATGATAGTGTGCCAATCCACCTGAAGATTGAGACCATGAGGGGTAACAGAATCCAAAGAGTATATCCAGCGTTGTTCACGCCGTTGCAGGCGTTGTTCTCTGTCGCCACCCCTAGGATCAACAGGGATATGATCTAACACCCTCCAGCGTAATGAAGAAAATTCATGTGCCATTGATATACAGTGATTCACCATAGGGGCAGAAAGAATTCCGGTGCGCAAACGAGAGGCATGTTCAGCCAAACGTGTTTTTATGGCTCTTGTAGTTCGTCCCACATAGTACAAAGAACAGGGGCATATTATTATATACTACAAAGCAAGAGGTACAGTCAGTATGCCACCTGGTGGTGTAAACTCGGGAAGTATGTGGGTCCATCCAATCAGAGCCCTCTAACACAAGAGGGCAATATATACAATGTCCACAAGAAAAATGTCCATTGTCCCCATGCCGTTCTAAAGGGCGATCTTGAACAGAAGTCGTGTGCATAATAACATCCCTTAAATTGGCTGTACGGGAATATGCAATACGTAAGGGAACATCACAAAAACATTCATGGGATCCCAAAATGGGCCAAAAACGATGCAATAACTTGGTAACTTGTGGCATACTAGAAGTATAAGGCAAGACCCCAGTAACCGCCGGATCAGGCGACGAAGTATTTCTTGGAATGAGCAGCCAATCTTGATGCAAATGACGGGCCCTCTTAAAGGCCCGTTCAACTATTACCATGGGGTAACCCCTATTAATCAGGCGTAATTTTAACTCCTTAGCATGAGAAAGGAAATCGGCCAAAGTTGAACAATTCCGCCGAAGGCGCAAAAACTGCCCATAAGGGAGACCCCGTCTAAGCGCTCGAGGGTGAAAACTATCAAAAGGTAATAAGGTGTTACATTGAATAGGCTTACGATATAGGGTGGTCTCAAAACCTTGAGGAGTCAGGATCACCCAGATGTCCAAAAATTGAATGCGACAAGGGTTAGTCTGAGCCGTAAATTGAATACGAGCCACATGAGAATTTAATCTGTCCAAAAACTGATCCAGCTCCTCCCGAGGACCTGTCCAGATAAAAAAGATGTCATCGAGAAACCTCTTCCAAAAAGGGATGAATCTAAAGGCCACATCAGTGTAGATGTAAACGGATTCAAAAGTAGCCATATATAGAGTCGCTAATGATGGAGCAACAGTAGCACCCATAGCAAGACCATGAATTTGTTTGTAGAATTGTTGTTGATGTAAAAAATAATTATTAATGAGAACCAGCTCCAACAAATCCAATACAAACGATTTGGGAATCCGATCTGGGAGATCTAAAGTGAAATCCCGTAGACAAGTAAGTGCTTCACCTTGATCAATATTGGTGTAAAGAGATTGGACATCAAGGGAAACCAAGTATGTATACGTCCCAACATCAGTACAACTCTTCAGTTGATTCAAAAAATCTGCCGTATCACGAATGTAGGAGCAAACCTGAGATGCCGCTGGTTGTAGAAAAAGATCGCAGAATTTTGAGAGAGGTTCCAATATCGAATCTCTACAAGACACTATAGGCCGTCCAGGGGGTGCACTTAACGATTTATGTATTTTGGGTACCAAATAAAAGACCGGTATCTTAGGATGTTTTTTCTGCAGGTAGTCCAGTTCACGCTTAGTAATCCAATTATGAAGAAAGGCAGCAAAAACCATCGAATGGATGCGAGAACCAATCTCACCGGTTGGGTCCCCAGGTAACATAACGTAGTTGGTCTGATTATGTAAATGGACCTCCACCTCCCTCTGATACTGATCCGCTGCTAATAGAACCGTAGCTCCCCCTTTGTCCGCTCTTCGAACCACAATGTCTGAATTCCGCAATTGACTAAGTGTCTGATGTTGAGTAGAGGAGAAGTTGGCATAAGATCGGCATTTTCTCTGTTCCAAACCAGTGAGATGTTGAAGAACCAGATCCTGATAAATCTTAATAACCGGATCTGGAGCTCCCGGCAGAATCCACCGAGAAGGATTCTGTATCAACGAACAGCCACCAACTTCAGGCTTGTCAGAGAAGTGATGGATTACCCTTAATTTTCTAAAAAACCGATGTAGGGCCACTCTAGTGGTAAATCCATCATATCGAGATGTAGGAACAAAGGACAAGCCTCGTTCTAACACTTGTAACTCAGAAGAAGATAACTGATGGCCAGAGAGATTTATGACGGACGATTCTTGGTCCGAGAATGCGTGTCCGGTCCCTGCCAAAAATCCTGTTGATAGTTGCGTCGAGACCGACGTCCCCGAGAGGTGTTACCCCTGGAGTGATCAAACTGATTCGTGCGAGAGAGCCCCGGGTCTGAAGATCGCTGATCATTAGTTTCAGAATCAGTTGTATCACTAGAATCAATATCAAACGTGACCTTTCTCCCAGTAGAAAACTGACGCATAGAAGGCCAATGATAAACGCAATCATTATCATAGTCCGATTTGTCGCGTTTAAATTTTCAGATCTTGAGATTGCGAATATGATCCTGGAAAGTATCCAGTTGTTTTTGAGTTTCTGCCCAATGAGTTTGAAAAAGAGCTAATTCCTGAGTCTCCAAAATCTGTTTTTTAAGCTCCTCAGCCTTATAGGGGTGGCGACAGAGAACAATGCCTGCAACGGCGTGAACAACGCTGGATATACTCTTTGGATTCTGTTACCCCTCATGGTCTCAATCTTCAGGTGGATTGGCACACTATCATTTAGGTATAATCTCTTGATGGGCTCCTGGTGGGGGTTTCCCTGTTTGAGTGGGTTTCCCTCCGTGTCAGGGGTTTCCTGTTTTGTGATTGGAGGATTAGAGTTGTTCGTATATGCTGACGTCAGACGCCGACGACTACTTGGTGAGGTACACCTCCGGGGTTGTTTTATTCAAGCTTTGATTTTTGCCAGTTTGGATGGGCCTGAAGCAGGGTGTTTAAGGTTTTTCTACATCTATGATTACACCCGAAACGTGGAGCCACGTCGCAACTATAATTTGCTGGCAGATTTTTGCAGTGCGGAGGATAGCACTCTACTAAAAGCTAAGTGTTTGGATTTGAATCTTTTATCCATATCTTTAATAAAAAGGAATTACCACAGTGGTACCTGGACTGACTTCCTGGTACTTTGTTGTTATATTCCGACAAAAAAAGTTTTTCTCACCATTGCTTTATTTTGAGGGGGTGTTTGTTTTTCTGAGATCTTCAATTTTTTTGGGGTTGTTAATTTGATTTCAGCTGGTTTCATACTTATCTCAGTCTTAGCACCTGCAACGCTCCACTGGTTGGTTGGATGAGGGCAGACTTCCTTACCACTGTGCTGCTCATTGTCTCTGTTCAAGGCCACTTCTCCCCTGATTGAGCCCACATGGACTGAATTACATGTCCTGCTGGCCTCAAGGGCCTATAACCCTGCTGCAATCCCCATTCCCAATTGAGCCCATAAAAATGCTGCAACTCAGCCTGGTCTAGCTCAGTGGGAAAAGGAAACTGCATCAGCAGCATTTGCCTGTTAGGAAATGCATTTTGGCTTAAATTGTGCAAAGGGAGCTGTATGTTAGCTGTAAAAGTTATTGATTAGAAGCCCATGAGGAAGCATTTCTCGAAGTTTGTAAATAAAGCATGGAAATAATAGCATACCACTGTTCTGCCTCATATATGGAAAAGGAAAGACCGCTGAGTCCATGATCCAGTCAGCGGACCTAGAGGGACCAACCCATGACAATAGCGTAGTTACTCACCTGTAACAGGTGATCTCCGGGAACAGCAGGAATTAAGTCTTCACATATGGGTATCGTCGGTACCGACGGAGCTTGCGCGGGAACGCTCCCCAGAGTCCAAAAGGAAAGCTTTTGGGAGCATCCCACAGTGCATGCGTGCTGCCTTCCCGCCTCACTGCCTCTCTCACTTCAGTTGAGTTTAAAGCTGAGCCAAGGAGAGAGACAGAGAGACAGATAGAGAGAGAGACAACTCCTAGGGGAGGTGGGTGGGTTGTGAAGACTTAATTCCTGCTGTTCCCGGAGATCACCTGTTACAGGTGAGTAACTACGCTATCTCCAGGAACAAGCAGGAATATAGTCTTCATATATGGGGACTCCCCAGCTGAAAGATGCCAGAGGAATGACCCCAGTGAGCTGTGAACCTGTGTGAACAGGGTCATACTTCCTCCCATGGATCCCTGGCATCCTACTGGGATGGAGGGTAGGTGTTGCATTAAGTCTGAAAGAGATGCTGTAGGACAGCCTGGCCAAATGAGGCATCCCGACGGGAGTCCTTCTCCAGATAGTAGTGGGCTGTGAAGGTATGTACTGAAGCCCAAGTAGCCGCTCTACAGATATCATCTATAGACACAGAGCGGAGATTAGTAACCGAGGCTGCCATTGCTCTGACATTATGAGCTGTAACATGGCCCTCGAGGGAAAGACCTTTATTATCATAAGTGAAGGATATGCAGTTTGCAAGCCACTTAGATAGGGTCCGTTTGGAAACTGGAAGTCCCAAATGATTAGAATCAAAAGCAACAAAGAGTTGAGAAGACTTCCTATGTTGTTCAGTTCTTTGAAGGTAAAAGGCTAAAGCTCTTTTACAATCTAAGGTATGAAGGTTCCTTTCTGCACTGGAGGCATGAGGCCTAGGGAAGAATACAGGAAGGTAAACTGACTGGTTTAAATGGAAAGACAAAACCACCTTTGGCATAAAGTGTGGATGAGTCCTGAGGACTACTTTATCATGGTGGAACCTTGTATAAGGAGGGTCAGCCACTAAAGCTTGCAGTTCACTAATGCATCTAGCAGAAGTTATTGCAATTAGGAAAATGACCTTCCAGGAAAGGAATTTCAAAGTTGTAGTGGCTAAAGGTTCAAAAGGCGGCTTCATAAGCTGCCCAAGAACGAGATTCAGGTCCCATGCCACTGGTGGCGGCTTTATGGGGGGAGGGGGGGTTGTCAATAGTAGACCTCTCATGAATCTTGACACAAGTGAATGAGAAGAGATTGGTTGTCCATCCTGGGACTTGTGGAAAGCCGCAATAGCATTGAGATGGACTCGCACTGAATTTGTCTTAAGACCGGAATTTGAAAGATGGAGGAGATACTCCAGAAGTGACTCCATGGGCATGGAAAGGGGGTTAAGCCCCTTTTTTGAACACCATATAGAAAACCTTTTCCATTTGAAAGCGTAGGAACGCCTTGTGGAAGGTTTTCTCGAAGCTTGAAGGATATCCTTCACTTGCTGAGAGAGGTGGATATCTAAAGGTTCTATGCCTTCAGCAGCCAGGCCCAGAGGTGCAGGGACTGAGGATTGGGATGCAGAAGCTTCCCGTTCTCCTGGGAAAGGAGATCTGGAGCATATCCCATCTCTAGAGGAGTTGCTTGAGAGAGACGCAGAAGCAGAGGGTACGATTGCCTTGGCCAACATGGAGCTATGAAAATCATATAACCCCTGTCTCTCTGAAGCTTGAAAAGAGTTTTGGGAATTAGGGGAAAGGGTGGAAAGGCATAGAGGAAGTCCTGACCCCAATGGAGCTGGAAAGCATCGTTTGCTAGATAGTATTGAGCCGGAATTCTGGAACAGAACCGGGGAAGTTTGGCATTCTGTGGACTTGCAAAGAGGTCTATATCTGGCGTTCCCCAGGTTTGGAACACTCGAGCCAGTTGGTCTGGCTGGAGAGACCACTCGTGTGGCAGCAGTATTTGACTGAGCTTGTCTGCCCACAAGTTCTGAATGCCTGGAAGGTATACCGCTAGAAGGTGAATTTGGAGCTCTCTGGCGAGGGCCCATAGTCACAAAGCTTCGTTGCATAGCGACAGAGAGCCTGTTCTGCCTTGTTTGTTTATGTAAAACATGGCAACCTGATTGTCGGTTTGGACCAGAACTGTCTTTTGACTGAGCTGGGCCTGAAATGCTAACATAGCACTGTAAATGGCTTTTAGCTCTAAGAGGTTTATTTGAAGAGAGACCTCTTGTGAGGTCCAGAGACCCTGAGTGGAAAGATCGTGCAAGTGAGCTCCCCAACCCAGCTTGGACGCATCTGTTGTCAGGGTGATCTGGGGCAATGGTTGCTGGAAGGGGGAACCTACCAGGAGGTTTTTGGGGGACTGCCACCACTGTAGGGACAAAACGAGACGTGTCAAATTCTTGATTTTGTCCGTTAAGCGACCTGTGGCTTGTGTCCACTGCGAAGAGAGGGTCCACTGAGCCGCTCGCATGTGTAGGCGGGCATAAGGGACCACATGTACAGTGGATGCCATATGCCCCAGCAGTTGAAGCATTTCCCGGGCAGTTAGGAGGGTTTTCTTTACTGCTTGGGAAGCCAATTCTATTATTTGTAGACAGCGCGGCTTTGGCAGGAATTCCTTTGATTGCTGCGTATCTAAGCAAGCCCCTATGAACTCTAGGGATTGAGAAAGGGTGAGGTGAGACTTTGGGTAATTGACAACCAGACCCAAATATTGGAGAATTCTCATGGCACGAGAAACAGCTCGTTCTGTTTCTGGAGCTGTTGGTGCTCTGATGAGCCAATCGTCTAAGTAGGGGAAGATGAATATCCCCAGAGTTCTCAGGAATGCTGCTACTACAGCCATGAATTTTGTGAAGACCCTTGGGGCAGAGGCCAGCCCGAATGGAAGGACTCTGTATTGGAAGTGGATTCCTTGAAAGAGAAATCAAAGGTACTTCCTGTGATTTACATGGATGAGGATATGCGTGTACGCATCTCTTAGATCTAGAGAACATAACCAATCCTGATTCTGAAGGTATGGTAAAAGTGTTCCGAGGGAGATCATCTTGAACTTTTCTCGGAACAGAAATTTGTTCAATTCTCTGAGGTCCAGGATAGGTCTGCATCCCCCCCAGAGTCTAAATGCGTGGATGAGACAATGGTGCAGAGATGAGGGTTTTGGATTTGTTAGGAACTGGGGAACATTCTGGGGAAAGGAGGGGCTCTTCCGAAGGTATGGGCTTCACCTTAATCGGGATGGAACCAGGCTGCTGGCATTAACCTTTAAAAAGGAGATAGAGCCGCTTTTAAACTAGATATTAGGGGAAAGCCGACAGTCGCCCAAGAGAGGATGGTTTGGAAGAATGTATCTTTGAAGGATACTACCAAAAGCAGAGAGGTTCCACAAAAGAGTAAAGTAGCCCAAATGCCCTCAAGTATGGAGCAGACAGAGCTTAAAGATCCCAAATTACCCAATAGCCAAATTAATATGAATAAAATACATTCTCTAAAATGCTTGTATGCAAATGCTAGAAGTCTAAAAAATAAGATGGGAGAGTTAGAATATATAGCACTAAATGAGAGGTTAGATATGATTGGAATATCAGAGACATGGTGGAAGGAGGACAACCAGTGGGACACTGTGATACCTGGGTACAAACTATATCGTAATGATAGAGCTGATCAAATTGGTGGAGGGGTTGCGCTCTATGTTAGAGAGGGCATTGAGTCAGAAAGGATTAAAGTTTTGCAGGAAACAAAATCTGCTGTAGAATCTATATGGATTGAAATTCCATGTAAAAGAGGGAAGGCAATGGCAGTGGGGGTGTACTATCGAGCGCCTGGCCAGAATGACCAAATGGATGATGAAATGCTCAAAGAAATCAAGGAAGCTAACAAAAGTTACAACACAGTAATAATAATGGGTGATTTCAACTACCCCGGTATCGACTGGGTCAGTGTCACGTCAGGAAATGCTAGGGAGATAAAGTTCCTAGATGAAATAAATGACTGCTTCTTGGAGCAGCTGGTTCATGAACCAACCAGGGGGGAAGCCATATTAGACCTAATCCTTAGTGGAACACCAGATCTAGTGCAAGAGATAAGGTTGTTGGGGCCACTTGGCAATAGTGATCATAGCATGATTGCCTTTGATTTAATTAGTGGAGGAGGGATAGTAAGGAAATCCACAGTACTACCTTTTAACTTTCGAAAGGGAGACTATGATAAAATGAGGAAAACAGTTAAGAAAAAAACTAAAAGGAGCAGTTGCAAAGGTTAAAGACGTACATCAGGCTTGGCTGTTGTTGAAAAATACTATCTTGGAAGCCCAGACCAGCTGTATTCCACGCTTTAAGAAAAGTGGAAGGAAGTCCAAAAAACTGCCAGCATGGTTTAAAGGTGAGGTCAGAGAGGTTGTTGTTGCCAAAAAAGCATCTTTCAGGAAATGGAAAAAAGAGCCAAATGACGAAACCTGGAAAAACAGCACAAGCACTGGCAAGTCAAATGCAAGGCATTGATAAGGCAGGCAAAGGGAGAATTTGAGAAGAAGCTTGCTGCGGAAGCAAAAACGCAAAGTAAAGACCTTTTCAAGTACATTCGTAGCAAAAAACCTGTGAGAGAGTCAGTTGGTCCATTAGATGATAAAGGGGTTAAAGGAGCACTAAGAGGCGACAGAGACTGAATAGCGGAGAGACTGAATGAATTCTTTGCTTCAGTCTTTACTGAGGAAGATGTAGGGATGTTACCCATGACTGAAGTGGTATTTAAAGGTGCGGAAGAATTGAAGGAAATATCGATACATCGGGAAGATGTATTACAACTATTGGATAAGTTGAAGAGTAGCAAATCACCTGGGCCGGATGGTATACATCCAAGGGTGTTGAAAGAACTGAAATACGAGATTGCAGACCTGCTATTAGTAATCTGTGAACTATCATTAAAATCATCTTTAATACCTGAAGATTGATGGATCGCCAATGTAACACCAATTTTTAAAAAGGGTTCCAGGGGTGATCCGGGAAACTACAGACCGGTGAGCCTGACATCAGTACCGGGAAAAATGGTAGAAACCATCATAAAGAATAAAATTACTCAGCATGTAGATAGTCATGACCTAATTGGAGACAGCCAACATGGCTTTAGACAAGGAAGATCTTGTCTTATTAATCTGTTATGTTTTTTTGAAGGAGTGAATAATTGGGTGGACAAAGGTGAGTCGGTTGATATTGTGTATCTTGACTTTCAGAAAGCCTTTGACAAGGTCCCTCATGAGAGACTTTTGGCAAAACTAAAGAGTCATGGGATAGGAGGCAGTGTACTATTGTGGACAAGGAACTGGTTAAAAGATAGAAAGCAGAGGGTAGGGCTAAATGGCCAATTTTCCCAATGGAGAAAGGTGAATAGTGGTGTACCCCAGGGATCTGTGCTGGGTCCGCTGCTTTTTGACATATTCATAAATGACCTGGAAAGTGGAATAACGAGTGAGGTTATCAAATTTTCAGATGACACAAAACTATTTAAAGTTGTTAAAACCCAAGAGGATTGTGGAAAGTTGCAAGAGGATCTTGATAAATTGGAAGACTGGGCATCAAAATGGCAGATGAAATTTAATGTGGACAAGTGCAAGGTTATGCACCTAGGGAAGAACAACCCAAACTATGGTTACACGATGCAAGGTTCCACATTAGGAACCAGCACCCATGAAAAAGATTTAGGCGTCATTGTGGATACCATGTTAAAACCCTCGGCCCAGTGTGCAGCAGCGGCCAAGAGAGCAAATAGAATGCTAGTTATGATAAGGAAAGGTATGGAAAATAAAACAAAAGATATTATAATGCCTCTATATCGATCCATGGTGAAACCGCACCTTGAATATTGTGTGCAATTCTGGTCGCCGTATCTTAAAAAGGATATAGCGATTTTAGAAAAGGTTCAGAGAAGAGCCACCAAAATGGTAAAAGGGATGGAAGGATACTCCTATGAAGAAAGGCTAAAAAGGTTAGGGCTCTTTAACCTGGAAAAGAGACGGCTGAGGGGAGATATGATAGAAGTCTATAAATTAATGAACGGAGTGGAACGGGTAAACGTAGATCGATTGTTTACCTTATCAGAATATAGAAAGACTAGGGGACATGCAATGAAGCTACAGGGTAAACTATTTAAGACTAATAAAAGAAAATATTTTTTTCACTCAACGTGTAATCAAACTCTGGAATTTGTTACCGGAGGATGTAGTAAAGGCTGTTAGTGTAGCTGGGTTTTAAAAAGGTTTGGACAAGTTTCTGGAGGAAAGGTCCATAAACCATTATTAAGAAGGGACCCAGGATATCAATGCTTGAACCAATACAAGCATTGTGGAACCTGTGTCCCTTGGGGAAACTGCTAGGTACATATGACCTAGATTGGCCACTGTTGGAAACAGAATACTGGGCTTGATGGACCTTGGTCTGACCCAGTATGGCATATCTTATGTTCTTATGTTCTTTGGGATATGAAAATAGGGGGAGTAGGACCCCCTCCCCTGTTGGGATATGGGTACCTCTTCTATTGCTCCCTAAGCAAGAAGTGAAGAGACCTCCTGACACAGGATGTCGGCGACAGCGCCTTGAGAATTGAATTGTTTTATGACTGTAGGCGGGGGCATGCTGAGAAAGTGAAGTTTGTACCCCTGTCCTACAATGGACAGAGTCCAGTTTTCTGATGTTATTTGTTGCCATCTTTTGGCAAAATGGCATAATCTGCCCGGAATGGTCAAGGGCTCTGGACCCTTCAGAGGCAAAATGGTTAAGTTCTCTAGGTAGAAGTCAAAGCCCCTGCGGAGGCTGTACTTGCTGAGCCGGTTGAGCTCTTTGAGCTTGCGGCTTTCTTTGTTATCTAGGTTGCTGCCCTTTCTGGGGAGCATGAACTGGACAGTGAATTGGATGGGAATAAGAATGGTAAGATGTTTTCTTTTTGTTAAAGAAAAACTTCTTGCCTGTTTTTTTCTTTGATGGGTTGGCTGTAGACTTTGATAGTCTATTCAAGGTGGTATTGTCAGATTCAATCTGATTAGCCTTAGTCTGCCAATCCTTCCCAAATAAGTTTTCACCTGTGCAAGGAATGTTTCCTAACTTCTCTTGCACCCACTCCTCTAAATCTGATGCTTGGAGCCAGGCAATGCGCCATGCTCTGATAGCAATAGCAGAGGTTCTGCTAATAGCTTCAAAGCAGTCAAAAGCTGCACGGTTCACAAATTTGGAGACATTTTGAGCGTGCTTGAGCAGAGTGAGGTACTGACCCCGTCTATCTTCAGGAAGAGGGCTCATGCGTTCCAGATCCGCTGTAACCTCCTCAAGAAACATTCCCATGTAAAGGGAATATGAGCTAATCCTAGCTGTTAGCATGGAGGATTGAAAGCATCGACGCCCAAAGGCATCGAGTGTCCTCGATTCATGGCCTGGTGGGTTGGAAGAATCTGTTTAAGCACTCTTTATTCTCTGCATGGCTGATTCCACTACCATGGAATGGTGTGGTAACTGAGTCTTCTGAAACCCTGGAGAAGGTGGGACTCGGTACATGGTATCGAGGCGTCGAGAATGCGGTGACACCATTAAGGGAGTTTCCCACATTCTGAACATAAGATCTTGAAGTCTGATGAATGGGCAGCATCGCTGCCTCTTTGGGAGCCATAGGGTATTGCAGAATTCTTAGTTCTTCTGCCCTAGGTTCCTTCTCAGGAGTAACCGTGATCGAAAGCCCATTAGCTACATCACGTATGAAATCCTGCAAAGACATGTCTTCTGGAGGAGACATTCTGCGCTCAGAAGGAGATGGATTCTTCAACAGAACTGCTCTTGTATCGGTAGAGTCATTGGAATTGGAAGACTCATCGGAGCTTTGCATTGATCGATGCTAGTACCGATGAATATCGGTACCGTGGCGTTTCGGTTCCAACCCCTCGATGCTGGAGAAACTCTCGAGGCTCGGCATGGGAGGAAACCGTCCCACCTGAATGGGTGCCACTGGAGCCGGTACCGGTGTCGGTACCGAGCTCATTTGAACCATCTGTAGCAGTCTTAGCGGTACTGAGGCAGCTAAGAGGGATGCTAGACTGCGTTGAATAGCAAGGATTCTCTTATCCATTGCTAATGCCGATGCCTGGTCGGTACCGGTGGAAGCGGCTACGACCCCAGAACATGGCAACAGAGGTTCTGCAGAGGTAGAGGCCTCTGGAACATTCTGAGACCCCGTTTGTGCTTTGGAGACCGAAGACTCCCGCCGGGGCAATTTTGCCAGTGTACTTTCCTCGAGGGTAGTGCCAGTGGCATCTCGATGCTTTGCAGGAGATTTACCCTTCAAGGACCAGCTAGTCTTTACAGAGTTTTGTTTAGTTACCTGAGATCCATGAGAGGAAGATGAAGCCCTGGAGGACGTTGATGCAACTGACATCGTATCGACCGTGAAAAGAGAACTGGCCTTTGCAGCTCTGTTCTGCAGGCCCCTTTTGGTCATCTTTCTATAGGAGAGACACTCCGCTGGACAATGTTCAGGACCTAAACATATGAGACACCATTTGTGGGTGTCGGTGACGGAAATAGTACCGCCACAGTTTGAATATTTTTTAAAACCACTAGTAGGCTTTTCCATGTCTGGAGATTTTTGGGCCTAGTGCCCAAAATGGCGCCTAACCCCAGGAGGGGTGAGGCACCAAAGAAAAGTTTCTTTTTTTTTTTAGAAGGAAATAAGAAAAGAGAACTGGCGGTACCAGTAGGCATTGAATGAAGGCAGACGTGACCACAAAAAATAAGAAAGAAGATAAAGTTTCTGCGGTGACAGGAGAGGTGTCCTGTCAGCTCCGCGGAAAACGAAGAACTGAAGTGAGAGAGGCAGTGAGGCAGGAAGGCTGCACGCTTGCGCTGTGGGATGCTCCCAAAAGCTTTCCTTTTGGACGCTGGGGAGCGTTCCCACGCAGGCTCCATCGGTACCGACGATACCCATATGTGAAGACTACATTCCTGCTTGTTCCTGGAGATAATATATTACCATTATGCCTTGTGCTATACTTAAAGGCAGGATATGCATGGAGGATAAGTGACTTTTCAGAGCTGCAAAGTGCAAACACTGCTAAAACTGGTGTTGCCCTTGATCATGTGTGAAACTAATATCGACCTTGTCATGCTGTCAAATATCATAAAGGTTATTTGATCCCAATCAAACGGATGGCTACCAATCTGTTTTCATGGCAGCGAAAGAGTGAGATCAGCAAACTATTCTTAAGAAAATGTGACTCACTGGTTCACTCTCTTATCATTTCACTATAATTAGCATGACATGACTTTCTCCTTCAAATCAAGGTCAGGTTTCTGCCTCATGGTAGGTGAACAGCCTTGTTTCTAAATTGTATGTCATTACTGGAAAGAAGACCTTCCTCTACAGACAACAGGGAATACCGCCTTACATTTTGTCTTTCATCTTCCTTAATGTGCTCCATACCAGTCTGCTTTCCTCTTTTGATTTCTTCCATCTGGTGTAAACGTTTACACATATCACTTGAAATCAAACACTCTTGAAAATAATTCTCCCACTATACTAGGTCACTAATGGTGGACATTTCTGGGAGGTCATGAACCAGAGATTATTTGTGACCTTGCTTAGACGTCAAACCTACCCTAGGATACAGGCTTTGAAATTGCTATCCTGACAAATAATCATTATTATCACAAGCCAGAAAACAACAAACCTTTACATTGAGTGAACAAATAAATGGGGGAGAAGGGTGGTAACTGCCAATTTCTTCAAAGCAGAGATCAGTTGCTCACAGCATGAACCTGAAACAAAGAATGTTGAACCTAGGATCAAATGATGATCACTGAATGCAAACAGAATTTCAAGAAATGTAAATCTCTCCTTTGTTCTGCTGTAACAGATAATGACAGCCAAATCTTCGTCTTAAGACTACATTCCTTACGCAGGAAAATTGACCAATGTGCCCTTGAATTATAACCCATCATCTGCGAAATGGAAAGCAAAAGCTAGTAGCACAATGAAGACTGGTAGTAAATTAATATTTTTTATTCATTGTTGATGGTTTTGTCTGTCTTATTTTAAGACCATAAAATATAAGATGATGCCACACAAAGCACATATGAGACAGTCCCTGCTCAATAGAGCTTACAATCTATTCAAGACAAACACCACAAACAGGGGTCTAGGACCAAACTAAGGGAAAATACTTGTACTTGGAGGGTGAACAGGAGAATAAGCAGGTTAGGATCCAGAAGCAGACTTAAAGAGGTGAGTTTTTAACCTGAATTTGAAAAGGACCGGAGATGAAGCCTGACATACAAGTCCGGGTATACAGTGCAGCAAGGTGGAACGAACAAAGTCTGGAATTGGCAGTGCAAAAGAAGGGCAGTGGAGAAGATTTGCCTGATCAATGGAGTTCCCGAGGAGGGATGTATGGAGAGATTGAGCTGCAGAATGAATGCATTTGTAGGTCAGTAGAAGTTTGAACTTGATGCAGAAACGGATAGGGAGCCAACAGAGAGGAGGAGTAGCCTAAGGGTTAGAGCACTGTCCCCTGGTTTGATTCTCACTAGCACACCTTGGGCAAGTCACTTAACCTTCCATCGTTTCAGAAAAAGCCAAGTTATCAGTGTCCCTGTTTAATGTACGTGGCCAAGTTTAAATTACAAAGTAAACCACTTTGACTGCATTGATAAAGCAGTATGAAAAACCTGTTAAATAAATTAAGTGACTTGAGAAGAGGGATTGTGTGAGCATAGCAACACTGGTGGAAGATTAGTTGTACAGTTGAGTTTTGAATGAATTGAAGGAGAAAGAGATGATTCTGCAGAAGGACAATGAGGAGCAGGTTAAATGAGAGAGTGGATAAGGGTCTTTGTAGCAATTTCAGACAGGAAAGGATGAATTTTGCCAATGATATAGAGAAAAAAAACGACAGGTTTTAGCTTTGTTAGATGTGTGCAGAGAACAGAGTCAAAGATGACCCCAGTTTGTAAGCCAAGGAAACAGGGACGATGGCAGTGCTAGCCACAGAAAGAGAGAAAGGAGGGAAATCCTAGCCAACTATTTCCGTGACAAAGTCCACAAAATTGCTCTCCAATTTCCCACAAGATCAGCTTCACCCCCTCTTCAGTACCAACTCTTCCCTTCATTCTCTGCAAAGATGACTCCATGTTTGCTATCCACAGAAAGAGAGAAAGGAGGAAGGAAGGAAACCCTAGCAAACTATTTCTATGACAAAGTCCACAAAATTACACACCAATCCCCCACAAGATCAGCTTCATCCCCTCTTCCCTTCATTCTCTGCTACCCTTTCATCCTTTTCTAAGCTCCGAAGAAGGAACCTCTCATCTTCTTTCTTCCTCTATACTCACCACCTGTTCCTCTGATCCTATCCCCACCTGTCTCCTTAACACCATCTCCTTCTCTGTCATCCCTTCCATCTCTCATATTCTCAATCTATCGCTCTCCACTACAACTGTCCCAGCAGCCTTCAAGCATGCCGAGGTCACACCTCTCCTCAAGAAACCTTCACTGGGCCCTACTTGTCTCTCTAATCTCCCTTCTTCTCTTCATTTCCAATCTTCTTGAACATGCAATTCTCTGCCGTTGCCTTGAATTTCTTTCCTCTCAAGTCCTGCTAGATCCACTATAATTTGGCTTTCGTCTCTTACATTCTACTGGGACTGCTCTTGCCAAAGTCTCCAGTGACTTGTTCTTGGCTAAATCTAAGGGCCTTTACTCAGTCCTCATTCTTGACCTTTCTGCTGCTTTTGACACTGTTGACCACCACATTCTCCTTGACATATTGTCCTCTTTTGGTTTTAAGAGCTCTGTGCTGTTCTGGTTTTCTTCTTATCTCTCTCATCGCTCATTCAGTGTTTCTACTTGTGGTTCCTCCTCTACTGCTATCCCTCTCTGTTGGTGTACCCCAAGGGTCTGTTTGTGCCCTCTCCTTTTCTCTCTATACCCAGTCCCTTGGTGCTCTCATCTCTTCCCATGGTTTTCAATACCATTTTTGCTCTGATGACTCTCAAATTTCTCTCTCTACACTTGATATTTCTCTGACACTCCAGACCCGAATCTCTGCCTGCCTTTCTGACATTGTTGCGTGGATGTCTCACCGCCATTTGAAATTGAACATGGCCAAAACCGCACTTCTTATTTTTCCCCCTAAACCCTCCTCCCCCTTCCTCCTTTCTCTGTCTTTCTTGATAACATTTTTCTACTTCCTGTTTCCTCAGCCCACAACCTTGGGGTCATCTTTGACTCCTCCCTCTCCTTCTCCACACACATCCAACTGATTGCTAAAACCTGTCGTTTCTTTCTCTCTAAGATTAACAAAATTTGTCCCTTCCTTTCTTAACACACTACTAAAACATTAATCCACTTGTTAGTCACCTCCTGTCTAGACTATTGTAACCTCCTCCTTACTGGTCTCCCTCTGAGTCATCTCTCTCCCCTTCAGTCTATTCAAAACTCTGCTGCGCAACTAATCTTTGCGACCAATCTTCCGCCGGCCCTGATATACTCATAACCCCTATTCTCAAATCACTTCATTAGCTCTCCTTTCATTTCCATATCCAATTCAAACTTCTCCTTTTGACCTATAAATGCATTCATTCTAGTGCTCCTCACTACCTTTCCTCTCTCCTCCTAGCATTCTATTTTTTTTTTGACTGCCACCCCACCCTGAGCCGAGGATTTCAATGTATTCTCCACAATGACCCCAGGATCCCTTTCCTGAGTAGTGACTCCTAATATGGAACCCAGCATTGCGTACCTAGACTTAAGATCACTTTGTGCTTGTCCACATTAAATTCCATCTGCCATTTAGAAGCACGACCCCCCCCCCCCAGTCATGCCAGGATCTCTTGACATTCCTTGCACCCCGCTCATTTATTTATTTACATTTTTATGTACGATGAATCATAACATTCTTAACAGTTTACAGCTTTAACAGTAGGAAAACATAAAATTACAGATCACATTTACTCATAATTTAACAACTGTGCCATCTGTAAATTTGATAATCTCACCCGTTATTCCCTTCTCCAGATCATTTATAAATGCGTGGTTAGGATTATAGATATTGCTTTGCAAACTTCTTTAAAATGGTTAGTTTTCTCAATGGAGAAAGATCTGGCAATATGAAAGATTTTTAAAAAGTACCAATTTGAGAACAGATCCCTGGGGCACTCCACAATTTATCTTTCTCCATTAAGAAAACTAACCATTTAGCCCTACTCTGTTTCCTATTTTTTCACCAGTTATCAGTCCACAATAGGATATTGCCTCCTATCCTATAACGTTTTAAATTTCTAAGGAGTCTCTCATGGGGGACCTTATCAAATGTCTTTTGTAAATCCAGATATACTATATCAACCAGCTCACTCTTCTTTACATGTCTAGCAACACGTTCAAAAACATCTAACAAAATGGTAAGGCATGACTTCCTTTTTAGTAAATCCATGTTGGCTCTACCACATTAAACCATGTATATTCATATGGCCGGTAATTTTGTTTTTCAGAATAGCTTTAATCATTTTGCCCCTGGCCCACCCCGGAGCACTTTTTAAAAATTGCAGCTACATTGGCTGCCCTCCAATCCTCAGGTACTCTAGATCAGTGGTTCTCAAACCTGCATTAGGGGGGGACCACCAGCCAGTTGGGTATTCAGGATATCCACAATGAATATGCATGAGAGAGATCTGCATATGATGGAGGTAGTAGGCATGCAAATCTCTCTCATGCATTCATTGTGGATATCCAGACAATCTGACTGGCTGGTGGTCCCCCAGGACAAGTTTGAGAACCATTACTAGACTATTTTAATGACAGACTACAGACTATTAGTAACAAGCTTGCAATTTCATTGTTGAGTTCCTTCAGAATTCTGGGGAGGCCAGTGGCGGGAGCGGCAGTATTTTAAAAGTGACGGCTTTGTGCCGCTGTTTTGTTGCCCGAGGAAGGCCATGTGCTTCAGCATACATAGCCTGCTGCTTCAGACCCCCCTCCAATAGTGAATTGCGTCAGAGGGGGATCAGAAGCAGCAGGTCAAGTATGCCAAAGCACATGGCCTGCTGTGGGCAACAAAGTGGCAGTACAAAGCCGCCCGCCCTTCTTGCCTAGTGGACTGGTCGGCCCTGGGAAGAGTTCTGGGGGGAAAGGAGCTAGCAAAAGAGAATAGGAAGCCTAAAGAGACAAGGAAGGCTGGAGAAGTGAGCAGGGAGATAAGGGTGAGAAAGAGAACAGAGAAATTTGATCACAGGGGAGGTTGGGACAGAGTTAGAGTGAGCAATGGGAAAAAGCTAGTGGGCTGGGGGGGAAGGGGTGAAAAACTAAATGATGGAGACAGGGATGTTGAGTAACCAAGGGGTCGGAAAAGGTGAGAGGTAGACGTCACTGAGCATTAAAATGTCACCCATGATACGTGAGGCCTTTTGCAGATTTTCTGCTTAGAAATCCATCCTCAGGTGCTCACAAAGGTATTATTCGTCTGTAAGAATATAAGTTATTCAGACCTCTATGCCTACTTCCCACCCATCTTAATTTTGCCCTCCCCCCTCACAAAAAATCAAATTTGGCTTTGTCGTTCAGCTGAAGAGGTAACATGAGGTGACAACCTTTTTTGTAACTGTTTATTATAGAATTGTGAGGTTACCAGTTTACAAGTTTACCAGTTTTCAATGTCCGGATGCACGTATCACTAATACATGTACAGTACATACTACTCTTACAGCTATAGAACAGAACAACGCATAACTCCGAGACAGACCAGAGTGCACTCAGACTATACATGAGGGGGGGGCAAGCTCTCTCCTGCCCCCCCATGATGCTACCCACTAGTACACAGCAATAGTCTTCCCTGCTGGCATGGGACTTCCCTCAATTCCATTTTCTTCCTTCTTCTCCCCCCCACTGTCCCTCCCTCCTCCTCGTACCCACCCACCCCCGCCACACACTCTGCCCATGCCTTCCCCAGTTCCCCTCAGAATGCAGCAATACCTGCTTGTAGAGGCTGCAGGCTCCAATGTCAATGTATCCCACTCCCCAAGCTCCCTCATAGCCAGTTTGTTCCCACTGGGGCATCTGTCCCTATCCATTGGGTGAAGATCGTTTTCGAGCAACCATTAAAGCTACTCTTGCAAACCATCGCTCCTCACCCCCTAATCCCCTGGACTGCAGGGGTGTCTCATCACCCAGCAGTAGTGCAGTGTACATCCATTTGATCTGTGCCCCGACCACTCATCCTATATGTGTCATTTCCATCCGCCAGAATTCTCGCAGGCGATTGCATTCTAAGAAAGTATGCACCATGGTTCCTTTATGGGCTTTGCACCGTAGGCACTCCGGGCTGTCCCACAGTCCCATTCTTGCTCTCCATTGCCTGGTGAGGTATGCCCTGTGTAGGATTTTGTACTGTGTTTCTTGTAGTGCGGTGCTAGGGGTTATGGTGAACACCTCTTGGAAACAGTCAAATAAAAGGGGCGGATTCAACTCCTGTTCCCATGCCGCCGCTACTCCCTCGCCCCATTCCGCTTGTCATTCTTCCCTTCCTAGCTTATACCAGTAGCAGAGGCAGTTTTGTCTAATTGCCACGCCCAAGAATCGTCTGTCTATTTCCATGAAACCTTCTTGACCCCCCTCTCCTCTAAACCCACTGTTTATATAATGGCGGCATTGTAGGTATGCCCACAGATGTTTGTTCAGGATCCCCCACTTCTCTTGCAGTTGGGCAAAGCTTGAGAATCCCTACCGCTGTGCCACATATTTGCAGCCCTGGGATGCCTATTGGTCAAAGGGTGACCTGCCCACCCCAAGGATGAACTCCGTGTTTCTTGTAAAGGGGTAAAGGACGACTTTCCTTTGCTTCCTCCTAATAGCTTCGCCACCACTGCCATGCTTTCTTTAGGGGTTGTGATAACCAGCACCATCCTCCCGCCCTCCTGCGCTGTTCCTCTGTGACTTGAAGGGCTGACAACTTTTATAGAGTTTATCAGGAAAGGAGGAAGGCCAACAGTAGTAAGACTAAATGGTGCCAAGGTTCAATTTGTGTAGGGTGAAGAGAAAAAGATGGAAATGCTAAACAAATACTTCTGTTCAGTGATCATGGGAGATGACTCTAAAGAAGGACCGCAGATGACTAGTAAAGGAACATCTAAGAATGGAGGAGATACCGCACTGTTCATGGAAGGGGGTGTTTATGAACAATTTACAAAACTGAAAATGGATCATGTATGATGTCAGATTACATACATCCCAACATAAGGGAGTTCAGGAAGGATCTGGTGGGCACGCTGAAAAAGGTGAAATTAGTCTTACCTGCTAATTGTTGTTCCTGGAGTGGAACCAGTCTAGTCCCAGAACCTCTGGGTTGCCCATATTATCCAGCAGCTTGGAGACTGAGAAACTCCCACTTTTGTGACATCATGAGTATATCCCTCCGGTGTCCGCCTCCTATCATCAGTAACCTATTGACAAAGCAGACTCACCAGAGAAACAAGTAAGTATTCCCTGCAACATACTATTTACCTTACTAAATTATACGGCCAAACAGGCAACTACCACCAGGGACTAAGAAAACAGCCCTCTCAGCCCTGTGACCGGAAAACCCCTGAACAGATCAGGTTCTCATCAGAAAGAGAGAGAAAAAGCCAACAGAAAGAATGCCTCTGGCCCCTTTTCCCCTTTATTTTATTTTTTGAAACTAAACTGAAGCAAGAGAAATCAAAAACAAGTCTTACCCGTAATCCTCGGAGACACTTCAGGCTTCTGTTTGCGTGCACACACTGGGAGGGACACGGGACTAGACTGGTTCCACTCCAGGAACAACAATTAGCAGGTAAGACTAATTTCACCTTCCTGATCGTGTCCCTAGTCTAGTCCCGGAACCTCTGAGTCAGTACCAGAGCAGTAAAGACAATCAATCACGGGAGGGTCCCGGCAAACCAGCCTGAAGGACCGCCCTTCCAAATGAGGACTCCTCTACCATTTGGACATCCAGACGATAGTGTTGAACAAAGGAATTCAAAGACGACCACGTAGCCGCCTTACATATCTCCACCGGCGACACCAAGCGAAGCTCCGCCCACGAAGTAGCTTGAGCCCTAGTGGAGTGAGCCCTCAGCCCCTCCGGCACTACTCTACCTTTCAGCACATAAACCGAGGCAATCGCCTCCTTGATCCACCGGGCAATGGAAGCCTTCGACGCCGCTTCTCCCTTCCTCGGACCCCCGAACAGCACAAAAAGCCTGTCTGACTTTCGAAAAGACGCCGTTCGCCGTAGATACTTCTTCAATGCTCGTCGCACATCCAACAAATGCAGGTTCCTCGAGGAAGAGCCGGGGGCAGCCTTTGCAAAAACCGGCAAAACGATTTCCTGGTTCAGATGAAATGCCGAAACCACTTTCGGGAGAAAAGCCGGAACCGGTCTCAAGACCACCTTAGCTGCAAAAAAGGAAAGGTATGGCTCCCTACAGGAGAGCGCCTGCAGCTCTGAAACCCGACACGCCGAACATATTGCTACCAAGAACACCGTCTTCAGAGTAAGATCTTTAACAGACGCTCTCGCTAATGGCTCGAAAGGATCCCGCTCTAAAGCATCCAACACGAAGGGCAGGTGCCACTTAGGAAAAACATGCTTCGAAGGAGGCCTAACCAGGGCAACCGCTCGCAAAAAACGCTTCACATCCCGCTGATTCGTAAGCGACTGCCCTGAGACAGAGCCCCTGTAACATGACAAAGCCGCCACCTGGACCCGCAACGAGGCCGCTGCTAGACCCTTGTCAAAACCATCCTGCAAAAACTCCAAGATCTGAGGAACAGAAGCTTTCAAAGCCTCGCACTTTCTGTCCCCACACCACGCCTCGAAAATTCTCCAGACGCGAACATACGCCAGAGAGGTAGAGCGTTTCCTGGACTTTAATAAGGTAGAAACGACCGCCGCCGAGTACCCCCGGGACTTTAACCGAGCCCTTTCAAGAGCCAAGCCGTAAGCGAGAACCGATCCACGTGCGGCATGAGGAGAGGACCCTGAAACAGAAGGTCCGCTCGGCAAGGGAGGCACCAAGGCTTCGCCACCAACAATCTTACCAGGTCCCCGTACCAAGGGCGCCTCGGCCAATCCGGCACTATCAAAATCACGGAACCTTTGAATTTTTCTATCCTTTGAAGGTCCCTTCCTATTAAGACCCATGGAGGGAAGACGTACAGCAGTTGCTCCTCCGACCAGACTTGTAGCAGGGCATCCAGACCTTCCGACATCCTTTCCCGGCACCTGCTGAAGAAGCGACTTGCCTTTGCGGACGCGAAGGTCGCCATGAGATCCATGACCTCGGGATGAAGGACCCATTCCCCCGGGTCCACTCGCACCCGGCTGAGAAAATCGGCTTCCACATTGTCCACCCCTGCAACATGTGCCGCCAACAAGTCGGAGAGATTCGTTTCCGCCCAGACACACAGGGCTGCGGCCTCGGACTCTAACGCTTACACTATGGTCTCTTCGTGAACGTATAAAATCTGATCACTATGGTGCGTTCAACTTCAACAGCTTTAAAAATAAGCTTCTGTGTCACTATTTTTCATTATAAACGAAACCAGTTTCTAAAGGTCTCAGACTCCTTGTAGCACAGCTAGCAGACAAAAGTCGTACTGCTAGTGCTTAATCGCATCAACGACCTTATTTTTAGAACCTGGTTCGTGTTTTTCACCCTCACAGCTTAAACTCCGTTCCTTTAAATAGAATTTTCAATATTCATACACAAATCGAGACAGCTGATTTATCAAATCTGTCACTTAGCTGTGATGATTTCACTCTCTGGAGTTAACGGCTGTACATATCTTCAATCCCAAAGATCCCGACACTCTTACGGGGCACCTCTGAGGCATTTCACTGTCTGCAGTTTCTTCAGGGGATCTTATTTATCACCCTTATAGTGCTTAAATACCGATGCTGCCCACGTTTCACTGCTCTTTAGATTTCTTCTGTCTTGGAATGGCCTGTCTTCCCAAAAAACACCGACTCTAACGCGACACTGCTGGTGCCGCCCTGCTTGTTGATATAGGCCACTGCCGTCGCGTTGTCGGACAACACCCGGACTGCCTTTCCGGCAAGCAATGAGCGAAACCTTCGCAGGGCTAGGCTCACCGTCCTCAACTCTAGACAGTTGATCGCCCACGTTCTTTCCTGAGGATTCCACTGACCCTGAGCAAAACTGCCTTGACAATGAGCTCCCCAGCCCAACAGACTGGCGTCCGTCATTACTGCCACCCAGTCCGGCGCCTCCAGGACTTTCCCCATTCCAAGGACTCGGGAAGCACCCACCAGAGCAGAGCCTGAAGGACCTCCGCCGGGCAGACCAGTCTCCGGGACAGGGGATCTAGCTGATGTGACCACCGACAGAGCAACGCCCGCTGCAATGGTCTCATATGAGCTCGAGCCCACGGCACCGTCTCTATTGACGTCGCCATGGTGCCCAACAATTGTAGGTAATGCCAAGCCGAAGGAGCCCTGCGCTGCCGGAACCTCCTTACCAGAGTGCACAGGTGCTGAGCTCTTTGTGCCGTGAGGAACACTCTGCCTAACTGGGTGTCGAAACACGCTCCCAGATATTCCAGGTTCTGAGAAGGCCGCAAGTGACTCTTCGCCACATTGACTATCCACCCCAGACTTTCCAAGAACGAGACTACCCTGGCCGTCGCCCTCTCGCTCTCGGCGTGGGATTTCGCTCGGATCAGCCAATCGTCCAGGTAAGGATGAACGAGGATGCCCTCCTTGCGCAGAGCCGCCGCCACTACTACCATGACTTTGGTGAAAACCCTCGGAGCCGTGGCAAGCCCGAAGGGCAATGCTTGGAATTGATAATGACCGAACGGAACCGCAAACCTGAGGAATTTGCAATGGTCCGGCCTGATGGGAACATGCAGATAAGCCTCCGAGAGGTCCAGCGACGTGAGAAACTCCCCCCGCTGAACTGCCACTATAACAGAGCGCAGAGTTTCCATGTGAAAATGAGATACCCGGAGACATCGGTTGACACCTTTGAGATCTAGAATCGGATGAACACCCCCGTCCTTTTTTGGAACCACGAAATAGATGGAGTAACGACCGCATCCGCATTGGTCTGAGGGTACGGGGACTATGGCCCTGAGGTCCAGTAATCTCTGTACAGTCTCCTTCAGCGCCTCGCGTTTCGCTGCGGACCTCCCCGGAGACTGAACAAAGGTGTCCCGCACTGGGCGGAGGAACTCCAGGGCATAGCCTTCCCGAATGACCTCCAGGACCCACTGATCCGAAGTGATTTGGGCCCAGGCAGGATAAAACTCCTGCAAACGCCCCCCACCACAGGAATGAGAGGAGCCTGGGCCCTCCTCGCTTCATTGTTGCTTTTTGAAGGTATTCGAGGTAGAGGAAGAGGCACCGAACCCCCTTCCCGCTCCTCGAAACCCACGAAATCCCTGGTTTCTGTTGGGAAAGCGCCCCCGCTGACTCGAAAAAAATCTTTGAGAGCGAAACCGGCGAAAATCGCGCAGCTGCCCTCTACCCCCTGGTGCCCCATGGGCCACCTTAGGCTTATCCTCCAGTAACCTTCCCCCTTTGGATTCACCGAGGTCCTTAACCAGCTTCTCTAAGTCTTCACCGAAAAGCAGACGACCCTTAAAAGGCAGCTTACTTAACCTAGCTTTAGAGGAGTTATCTGCCGCCCAATTTCGCAGCCACAAATACCGGCGAGCTGCTACCGACGAGGCCATACTCTTGGACAGACCTCGCATGAGGTCATACTGAATATCCGCCAAGTAAGCAGCCCCGGACTCCAAATGGGTAGCCTCCTCCGCCAACGCGCTGGGCTGTCCCTCCTGCACCTGCTGGGACCACCGCAGGCAGGCTCTAGCCACCCACGCACCGCAAATAGCCGCCTGTATCGAAATGGCATTGACTTCGAAAACCTGCCGTAATAAAGCATCTAACTTCCTATCCTGGCCATCCTTGAGGGCCGCACTACCTTCTACCGGAATAGTCGTTTTCTTGGTTACCGCTGAAACGGCCGCGTCCACCTTAGGTAATTTAAAAACCTCTCTATCCTGATCTAACAACGGATACAAGCGCCCCATAACTTGGGACCCTTTCAGCGGTGCCTCTGGAAGATTCCACTCCTCCTGAATCATCTCTTGGAAAACTCTGTGTACCGGGAACGCTCGTTGAGTCTTTCTAAATACCTGCAACAAAGGATCTTCCAATGACTCATCTGCTGAGGTCCCTGGGACCGGCATATTGAGCGTCTTAAGCGTCTCCACAATGAGCGCCGGAAGCTCATCCCTCCGGATGACCCTCACAATCCTGGACTGGTCCTCTCTCTCCGAGGTCTCTCCTTCCTCCAGCTCCTCATCAAACTGCAGACTGTGTGCCTCCTCATCCGAAAGAGGGTCCTCTGTTGCCCCCGACTGCACACACAGCTCACCTTCTCTGCGAGGTCTTTTGCCTCCTACCGGAGTGCAGTCCTCCCGAGGAGAAGCAGGGCGTTTACTTGCGCCGCCCTTTGCCGGTTGCTGCTGCAGAGAACTTCCAAAGACGGTCTGTTGCAGCAAAGCTACAAACTGCTGAGAAAAAATAGAGGACAGCTCTTTAGGCAACGCCGCCAAAGAGGGGGGAGCGGCTGAGCCGGAGGAAGGACCTGCCACCGGCTCTAACTGTGCAACTTCCTGCCCCACTGAGGCCGAAACGTCTGAAGCTAGCCCCGGGACTGTCTCTTGCTGCTCCTGCTCCGAAGACAGCTCCCCCGAGTCTCCCATACAAGACTTGCAGACCCCAGTAGTAGAGGTTTTCCTAGCCCCACACACTAAGCACAGGGACTTGGAAGGCATGACGGTAAGTACACTGAAAAACCTGCCGTGAATACAGGCTCTGATGCAGCAGTGTAAAAGGATCCCCAAACTGGCCTAAAGAAAACTAACCAGTTGTACTAACTCCTCATATAAGCTGACCTACAAGGAAAAGTAGCAATATAATCAATAGCCCTCCTGCTGTATTTTTTTTTTTTAAACGCAATGAGAGAATCGCCAAGGCACTTACCAGCCTCCCGGAGCCCCAGAAATGCGCGCTCTCAAGGCCGGAATGGTTGGCACGCCGACGCCACGCGGCAGGGCCGACCGGTTCAAAAGCACACGAAAGCATGCTGAGAGAAAAGGAGCCGTTACCCGACTCAACACTTACCTCGGGAGGCTGAAAAAACGAGGTAAGAAGTGCGCAGAAAGGACGGCATCTGCTGCCGGCACCGGGAGCGCTCGAGACACCGCGGACCCAAGATGCACCCCCGATGTGAAAATTTAAGCTGCCGGCCGCATGTCCCAGAGAGAGCCGCCAGACGCACGAGCAGGCAAAACTTCTGCGTGGTGTCGGCTCAACTCCTTTCCCAGCTCTTTTGTAAGTAGATGCAACGCTGCTGCTGCAGACAGACCGTGGTGCCCCACAAAGACGGTGTCTGATTGAGCCGGACCCCCACTCTTCAAAGCAACAAGAAAGGAGGCAGAGAAGAGGGGCAGGGAGGGACCAGGAGGGAGAGCCAGAAATAAAGAAACTGAACTGTACTAAGATTTAAAGCCACAGATCTGAGCCAAAGGGAAACCCTGGAACTATACTAACTCCCACTTAGTCAATTAACTAGCAAAAATTCCCTAATTGTTTCTCTAGCGAGCCCGGACCCCCGGGCTCCCATGTATTCAGCTGCTTGGCGACTGAGGTAACTGTTGATAGGAGGCGGACACCGGAGGGATATACTCATGATGTCACAAAAGTGGGAGTTTCTCAGTCTCCAAGCTGCTGGATAAGATGGGCAACCCAGAGGTTCCAGGACTAGACTGGGGACACGATCAGGAATGTGTTTAATAGATCCTTGGAGACAGGAGAGGTTCTGCGGAATTGGAGAAGGACAACTGTAGTTTCTCTTTACAAAATTAATAACAGAGAAGAGGTGGGAAAATACAGACTGGTTAGCCTTACCTCAATGGTGAGAAAAACAATGGAAATACTACTGAAGGAAAGGATAGTGAACCAAGGTCAGAAGCAGAGGGCCACAAGGGTCTGTACTGGAACCTGTGCTGTTTAACAAATTCATAAATGATTTTCAAATAGGAGTGATGAGTGAGGTGATCAAAGCTATGCAGGACACAAAATTATTCCAATTCATTCAAACAGCAGAGGGCTCTAAGGGGTGCAGAAGGATTTTGTGAGACTAGGAGACTTCTGAGGCACCTTATGGTTACAGTACCCTGAGGGTGTTTTGCTGGCAGCACTAATGTACATTAAAAAAAGACAATGCTTTGGACAGCCCTATCAAAGAACCCCTACTGTGGGTTTGAACCCATGATCTCTGGCTCCACAAGTAGTGAAATAACCAGTGGGCTACAGCTCCATAGCTGCTAGCAAACCCCTGGCTGGCTGCAGAAGGACTGCACGTCACCACACAAACAGTCTGCTGTGGTCACCAGGATAGGGTTAACCCACCCATACCCATGATGCCCTGCACATGCAAATCAGCAGTCTACAGATGATCACAAGATGGGGTATGCACCCCCACAGCACCTCGGCCTGGTAGGGGGAACTGACCGTGTGTGGTACTGGCACAGAGTAGCTACACACCGTCACATTGTGCAGGTACTGCACTCACCCTGAGGGTGAGGTGGGGCGCCCAGCACCAGGTCCACAGCAGAGATAGGCCATGCTGCAGGTCCCCTGCAGTGCTAATGTGTGAGATAGGTAGTTTCTGCAGACACACCTTGGATATATCTGTATGTCTGAGTCAGGTTTAGCCCCTATGGACCCCTAGGAGGATTATGTACCACCACCCTCCTCCTCCTCCTCCAGGGCTGAAGGGGGTAAACAGGTCTCCCACCAACAGATCCACATTCTAACTCCCTGCAATGGTGGCAGTAGAGGGGACCATCAACCCCAGTCCTGCTGGGGAACAGACACCCTACAGGGCAGTCAATGCAGCTCTGTACACATCCATAACGCAATAGCAGACAGACATTAGACCTGGATATGCTAAGCTGCCCCCACCACTATCTGATATTCTCCTGCAGCAAGCCTTCAGCCACTGCACCCTGCAAGGCGTTCCATCCAGACACATACCAGCTGCAGACAGTCGGCTAACTAGTCCATAGTGCATGCTCCTGGTGGAAATGCGTGCACCCAGAACTGGGATGTCAGCATACACACCAAGCAGACAAGTCAGTGACTGGGCCCCAAAAGGGAACCCATAAATATCACATGAGAAAATACTATATAGCACTATGGGGGAGCCTAGCCATGCCGTGGTCACTGTTCAGTCAGGGTGAGAGTGATCTCCCAGCGGAACATGCTGTGGCCACCATGTATGTGCAGGTGGTGGCCGGGCACTACAATGTCCCAGCCAGTGCCCTATGCCCTGTGCAGATGCATCCTGGCCAGGCCACCCTGTCCGGGCTATACCCATGGTACCTTGCTCCTCATTATGCATATTTGCAGGCCAATACTGGCAACAGTGCTGGCAGTGTGGGCTGTGGAGGGTGTTTGCAGCCACCACATACTGGATAGACAGACACACACTCCCACACCTATGCCAGCATTGTGCTACTATAGAGGTGTTTAGCAGCCCTGGCCACCACACCAGTCCTGGGCACAGTGCAGGCATGGATATGGTATGCAATACTGTTGGGGGTCACTCCCCAGGGTGGTAAACACTGTCAGAGACAAGACCTGAAGCACACTCCACAGACATCAGAAAGGTTGCTATGATGGAGCTCAATCAGCAAACTGTGCTTAACATAGGAATTGCTATCTGTCAGTAATCATAGCAAACGTTTGATAGCTATGTACCATATTCCCAGGTGTAGGGTGGCATTGCTAAGGTATGCAAGTGCTAGTATTGGGAGATGCACGCAGGGCCCAATGTCCTGCCTCTCCAGGAGGCATTGGCTAATGGAGCCTGTGGGTGTGGGTGTGTCTGCCCCTGTTGGCTGCTGCTTTACGGCAGAGGTTCCCAACTCCAGTCCTAGTGTGCCAAACACTGTTCGGGTTTTCATGCTGTCCCTCATGAATATGCATGAGATACATCTGCATACCATGGGGGTGGTGCATAGATATGCAGCACAGGCATCTTTATTAGAGGCAGCATGGAACCTGAATGGTGTTTGGCCCTCCAGGACTGCATTTGGGAGACTCTGCTCTAGGTAATGCGCCTGTTTATGGTGTCTTTGCTCTGTAGGGTAAAATGTAGGTGTTTTGGGCATGTTTACGTCATCTGCAATAAAGGTTCTGTCTGTATTAGCACGTTGTAGTAGTGGGTAAAATATGGGGAGTGGGTTGGCAGGCACCATAGCTGGGACTTGAACCTGTGACCTTCTGCTTTCTAACACACTGGTTGTGCGCACTGCACCACCGTGTTGCCACAAAGACAGTGCATTCCCTGGTGATACCATGACTGTTTGTCCGGCAGGCCCTGCCTGTTGCAGTGCATGGCACCCACCTACACAGGGCTAGGCCATGGTCTGCTCTGGGCAGCTGCCACTGCCCCCCTCCACCACCAGTACCCCTCTGCCACCATGCTGACATGCCCTTCTGCTGGTGGTGTGCAGTCTCAAGCCATCCAGTGTGCAGGTAGGCGGCTGCCTATGGTGCGTGTTCTGGGGTAGGGGTGCCTGCATAGATGTCCACGCTTCCCCCCAACACCGCCTGCCAATGTTCTGTGCCCTTGGAGGTACCTGCTGGGTACTATCATAAGAACATAAGATATGCCATACTGGGTCAGACCAAGGTCCATCAAGCCCAGTATTCTGTTTCCAACAGTGGCCAATCTAGGTCATATGTACCTAGCAGTTTCCCCAAGAGACACAAGTTCCACAATGCTTGTACTTATCCCCTGTGACACTGTGATAAACACTCTCGTGCCCATGTTGGGCCCTCATCAGTTGCTGTCTGGCTGCTGTACAGTTTCAGCATTCCTAAGTGCCACCTAGGCATCTGCCTAGTCCGCACTGTGCCCCAGCTGCACCACAGCATGTGCCGCCTGCAGCCCTCTGTATCCCCTTTCCCAGCATCTGTCCAGTTGCCCATTCCGACATGCCCGCCGTGCTGTTGTGGAACATGTGCATGCCATAGGAAACCTGTCCAATGGAGAGGGAAACCCTGATCAGTGCTATTTCACTGTGGGATCATTCACCTTGTATGGGGACGGAGCGTAGACCCTTCCAAAATTCATATCTTTTTTTTGGGGCTTTCTTGGGAGTGTTTTTTGATGTTTCCCATTACTATCACTATTGCCCAGCTTGGTTATGTTTTTTTTACATTTACTTCTGTTCATTTTCAATGTTTATTTGCACTTTTGTTCCGTGCACATGTATCACACATCACTTTTTGTAGGTTTCCCTGGTTTTGCTGTACATTGCTGACGGAAATGGTTTCTTTCCCTTTAAATCAGCTCTAATGCCAGGGTTTCACTGGCGTTAGTTTTGAGCCTCGGATTTCACAGCGTTGGTGTGCAGGGAGCCTCTCCCCTCCCACTCTCAACCCATTGACCCCTTCTCTCCGCCCCTGGGGAGCCTTTCCCCGCCTTCAGCGCTCGTTTGCGCCACAGCACGCGTTAACGCACGATATGGTACCTGTGCGCCTTAAAAAGCGCCATCATCGCACGATAAGGTACCTTATCGTGCGATAACATCGCAGAGCGCACGTTAAGACAGTTTAGTAAACATACCCCTTTGTGGACAATACATTGAAATTCTCCACCCAGTGCACCATGGCTGCTAAAAAAGCAAACAGAATGTTAAGGATAATTCAAAAAGGGATGGAGAACAAAACTGAGAATATCATGCTCCTGGTCCTTGATGTGACCACGCTTTGATTACTGTTTGCAGGCTAAACAGGCTAGGACTCTTCAGCCTGGAGGAAAGACGACTGAGAAGGGATATGATAGAAGTTTATAAAATCATGGGGACTTTTTACTAAATAAAATAAAATAACATTTACCTGCATTAAGTGTCACTGCACCCATAGAAATAAGAGGGCTGTGGGAACTGTATTAACATGAGTAAAAGGGCCCCCATAAGTGGGATGGAATAATTAAACAGGGCAGTGTTTCTCATCCTTTTTTTATCGAGTTTTATTATTTTATTTAAACGTATTTCTATACCACCTTATCCTGCAATCAAGGCGGTCTGAACAGCAAACAATCAATAAGATACAGTGTATAGTGTGCACATGCAGTGAGTAGTGTATGCGTGTGTGTCTGGACGTTGATTCTTGTGGTGCTATTTACAGCGTGTGCTATTTACAATGCTATGGGTATCAGTTCCTTGCTTAATTACAATTATAGTGACATGTGGGGGGAACTGAGGTGTCTGTTGCATGGTTTAAGTAATGTCACCGTAGTGTTCTATGAAGAGGGTTGTCTTCAGTAGTTTCCTGAACTCCTTAAGGTCTGTTGTTGAACGCAGTTCGTCGGGGAGGGCGTTCCAGATTGTTGGTGCCGCCTTTGATAAGGCTCGTTTTTCGGTGTCCTTGTGTACCCTGTTGATATCTTTAGGTGTGTTGACATGGTTGGATGTGCCTCTTCTTCTTGGTCTTGTGCTGTTGTCTGGTTGTATGAGTGGGTATAGACTGAAAGCTGATGATTGATGTTTGATTTTGAAAATGTTTATGATTGTCTTGTATCTAATGCGGGCACTGATAGGCAGCCAATGGAGCTCTTTTAGGGTGGGTGTGATGTGTTCTTGTTTTGTGGTGCCAGCAATTATGCGTGCTGCAGTGTTTTGTGCCAGTTGCAATGGTCTTAGTGTCTGTTTCATTAGACCTAGATAGACTGGGTTGCAGAAGTCTAGGATTGGGGTTATTAGTGCTTGACAAACTGTGAGGAAGTGTTCCTGAGTGAGGAGGGGCTTGAGGCGTCGTACTAGTCTCATCCTGTGGTATGCATTTTTGGTGGTTCTGCTGATGTGGGACTGAAGGTTAAGTTCTTTGTCCATTGTCACTCCGAGGTATTTCACTTCTGATTGTCTGGGTATGGCTGTGGTGCCTATCTTGATGTTGCGGGGGGGGGGGGGGAGATGAAGTCGGAGTTTCGTGTGATGATTAGCGCCACGGTCTTGCTGTAGTTTATGGTCATGTTGTTGTCTTGAAACCAGGTGTTCATATGTGTGAGACAGTCTGTTATCTTGGTGTGGTCTGGGTTGTCGAGGGTGATTGGTGTGTATATCATTATGTCGTCCGCATAGATTGTGTATTTTATCCCGTGTTCTTTTATGATGTTGCATATTGGTTGGATGTAGATGTTGAATAAGAGAGCTGATAGTGCGGATCCTTAGGGTACGCCTTGCATGACATTTATGGGTCGGGATGTGTTGGGCCCAATCTTGACCTGTATCTGTCTGTCCGTTAGGTAAGAGTGGAACCACCTCAGTGTGGCTCCATGTAGTCCGATGTTCTGTAGTCTTGCTAGTAGTGTTCCGTGGTCGACTGTGTCAAACGCTGATGATAGGTCAATGAAGATCATGAGTATTCCGTTCTTGCTGTTGTCTATGAGGTGTAGTATGTCGTTAAAGAGGTATAGTAGGAGTGTTTCAACTCCATAGTTGGGGCGGAAACCGTGTTGTATAAAGTAAAACTAGGAAACAGGAATAACCATTGTCAAATTATACAAAAACAAAGCAGAAGATTATAATGCCTACATAACCAAGAGGAAAAAAATACAGTAGGCCAAAGTAATAAAAATCTTCAGTATAAGGACTCTGCACTACCCATCACTAGATTCCATATAAACTAATACAAAGGTAAAAGGATCTGCAGCTTCTCATTAATTTAAGAGAATAGTTTCAAGGTGAGATGGCTCAGAGAAAGCATCTCTCACCTCTTGATAAATAACTAAGCATTTGCATAGAAACTGCGAAAGTCGCCCCCAAAACCGATCAGACTGGACACCCTCAGCTGCAGAAGACCAAGGATAAACATAATATAACTTAGAAATGATAACAGAAACAGCATTAGGCAACTGCAACACCTCTTGAAAATATTTTTTTAGAAAAAGCATAGGAGACAACAGGCGCATCTTAGGGAACTTCAAGAACCTTCAGAGGGGGATATTCAGCAGTGGCAGCTATTCAAACTAACACGGCGAGCTGCCGCCACTGAACTCTAAACTTGGATATTCAATGCAGGAGCTAGACTTCTGGGAAGCTAACTGGGCAGTAGCGATTCAGCTGCTCCCGAGTTAGCTTCTGTGGCGAAAGTTAGGCCAGCCTTTACTGTGCCTGACTTCCACCATGTGTTGGGAAGCAGTCAGCGGCTCAATATTGCCACTGCCCGGTTATCGACGGGTGCTGTCCCAGAATGCCCCTGGCATGCCCCGATGCTAACCATGTTAGTGCCACTGAATATCCGCTGAGTGGCATTTACATGGTTTGCATATCCCCCGCTAAGTTTCTAGCATGAACTACATTCTCCAAAAACTCCGCCTCTTTATGTAAATATAGACTAATATTCATGGCCCCAGCTGCCAACACTCTTACCTGAGGGTCTATTCTGGAAACTTGATCCACTCCACGGATGTAGGATGAGGTAGGGTGACAGAAAATTTGTTGCAGCCACGTGGCTGAAAAACATGAATTTTGAGATGCTCTAGCCTTTTACAAAATTATATTCAACACTTAGGTATCCATGGGACCTTTTAAATAAAATTTGCTGTGGCTTTGCACCTAATGTACCAACAGCACATAAAATCCAGGCACATAAAGTACAAAGCCACCGCATTAACTTTCGGGGTGTGGACAACATTTTTCTGGAAGTTTACATGTGGCGCCATGCCCTAACGTGGGGTGCAATTACTGCAGGTGCATTTCAATCCACCTATTGAAGTGCAGGTAGTTATGCTTATGCTAACTGCAAGTGTGACAGTTAGTGTGCAGTGTTTACCCCCATGTTAACTGCATGGCACTTGCTACGCCCACTCTCCACCCTCTGACTACTCCAACACACAAGTCTCAGCACGGAAATCAGCCCACGCTGTCATGCCCCTGTGCTATCAGTTACTGTGGACCACAGCATGCGGTTACTGTGCGCCAAAGCCTGAGCTAACTGCGTAGCACACTTTATTAAAAAGTCCCCTATGTGTGTTTACAAAATAGGCTACAAAGAGGCTCTACTTGCCCTGTTAGATAATTACACCCACAAAGTACAACATGCCATTTGCATGCAAATTCTTTGAAGTTTATTCCTTATGGCACCATCAGATAATATCACCACTTGCGTAGCTGATTTATTCTGCCTTTGATTAATATAATATAACCAGATTGTTAATCTGACTAGCATGCATGCCTCATTCCCCTTCCATTCCCCAACACATGCATTCTTATTTAGTTGAATGTCATCTTCCACAGTAAGATATCATTAAAATGAGCTACTGTGTCAGACAAGGGATCTAGCGCCAACATCTTTGTCATTGTTTCGGAGTTTCTAAAATACCCATATATGTGTTCTGTCTACAATAATTTATAGGTAAAATAAAAGATATTTCTTCTGCAAGACACTTTATCATAAGGGTAGTCTCTTCTGTACCTATTAACTTCTCCATTAATCTTGTGTGTCCGGGGGGAAATCTGTGAAATTATACAGTTGTCCTAGGAACCGTTTGAGACATTCCAATACCAAACACAAACTAGATGATATTCAACCACCCAGTCACTTTTAATTCTAATGCAGCACATGGGACATAAGTGTAGACAATTTCCAGTCACACACAGGAAGAAACCCTAGAGATCAGGTCTTATTTCCATTTCCTTGTGGCAAACTTTGGGCCATATCGAATGCCATCAACGCAACAGTCTGTTTGATAAGTAATCCACCGAAAGAGCGTTTACTTTACCTACATATGTCCTCACAGATCGACTGCTCTGGCCTGACAAGCAGAAGCTGGTTTTTTTCTGCACTGTTGTCAAAAGTATAGAGCCACAGAATTTAGGAACAAGTTAAAGAAAATGCCAATTCAGTACTTAATTACAAAGGAAAGTGCGTAGCACAGTTTTATTTAAGTAAAAATGAAAAGGTATCCACTAAATAGTACTTTTAAAGACAAAGGTACAGAGACTGCAGTCATTATAAACATAATGACACTTTTAGATTCATCCACCATTTTATGTTTAAATCTTTTTATTTCTTACAACGAATGTAACAGTACATACAACGGACAGATGAAGGCAAGATGGATCAAACAGATAGGAGCATGTAAGCAACAACTAAAAAAGATAGCATATGCCATATACATAAGGTCCATCCTAGTCATCGGTATCGCTAGCCGCCGCCCCCCAGTCTGCGGGCAGACAAAGAAACAGCGTGGATACCATATACTTATTGAGATTGCTGTAAATGCATTTACTTACACCCCCCCCAAGCTTCCCGTTGGAAGGTATGCTCCCGTGGAGAAATAAGTAAACTTGCTGTTACAGGGGACCCCCAACCAAACAGGCCATACAGTACCTTACAGCGGGTGTCAAACGCCACAGGCATACCTCTGGCCTGCCTACCTACAACAGGACCCCCCCCCGGGGCACCCCCTGTTATCCCCCCCCCTTCCCCCTGTAGCCAATCAGCCCACCCAATCGCCGCCCAACCCCGTCCTCTATAACCACCAAGTGTCTACCTCAAACAGATCCAGGGTGTAGTCTTCTCCCAGATCTGTCCCCAAACGAGGGGCCCGTTGGGCCAAGCCGCTAAGAGCGAGGAAGAGGAAAGAAAGACAGAGACTCCCCTCCCCCCCACCCCTCCCTACCCGTACCTTGCACGGAATGGAGAGGACCTGACTACCGACCAGGGCTCCCAGAATCCTAAACTAAGCCAAACAGAAGTAACGGAAAGGGAGTAGAAAGACGTTCCCCAAAACCCCCAGCTTCAATATCAGCACCCAATGGTGGCCTTCTAGCTCAGGGGTCCCCCAAAATACGACGGCAGACTCCAGCTGGCAATAATTGCAAATGAGGCCCCCAAGTCTGAAGAAAACGGGCCCATCGACGCTCGTTCCCCGCAGCCGACATCCGTTCCATAAGCAGGAGTTTATGGAGCCTGACCCTCCAGATCCCAGAGACAGGACCCCTTACATCCAGCCATTGCTGCAAAACTGTCATTCGTGCGGACATCAGCGCCAAACGTAGCCAACGCAACGTCCAAACCCCTAGAGATGTCCCCCAAGTATCCTCCCATAAGTCTAGAACGAGATGTCGCGCAGTAAGGGGTTCCAATTGCGGCACGCACCGGAGAAGATGAGCAGACACCCGACCCCAAAAAAGCTGAACCTTGGGGCAACGCCAAAACATATGTCCCAGCGTCGCCCGATCTGCACCGCACCTGGGACAGCAATGACTCTTCGCCATCCCAGCTTTCCATGCCCTGACGGGGGCAAAATATAGGCGACGCATAAGACGATATTGGGTATCCCGGTGCAAGACCTGTACACTCATTGTAGGGATAGCTGCCAGCCCCCCCAGGAGGGACTCTTCTCCTATCTCCTCACCCAAGTCCGCCGTCCAAGCCGCCGCCAGAGTACCAACATCAATGGGCGACGGCCCGTCCCATAACATTTTGTAGAGCACAGACACCCGGGTCCCCAGGGCACCCCCCAGAAGCGCCAGTTCAAGCTCTGAGCAAACTTCCCCGCGTAACGCCCCCTCCGGGACCGTACGGAGGTAGCTCCGAAGTTGTGTGTACTGGAACACATCCCAGCTCCCCAAGGAGTACTGCCGACGAAGCTCGAAAAAGGCCACCAGCTCACCACCGGAGGTCAGCACATGCTCCAAATTCACCAATCCGAGATCCTCCCAGGACTGGAAGCGAGATCGCCCCATGCCAGGCGCAAAATCAGCATTACCCCGAATGGGAAGATAGGGCGTATGATACGCTGAAATCCGGCGCCCCGCACAGAAAGACTGCCACGCCTTCCGAAAGGGTTCTAAGAAAAGGCCCCGAAGGACCTGCGGCACCTCCCGAAGCATTCTAGCATGCAACAAGTAACGTGGATGAAAGGGCGCCAACACAGCCTCAAGCATCTCCCTCGGAGACCAGTCTGTTAAGTCCCACAACCAGTCCCGAACATACCTTAATAAACAGGCCACATTGTATCGCCGAATATCTGGGAACCCCATTCCTCCTAGGGCCCAGGGTTGCTGTAGTATAGCCAGTCGGACTCTGGGCTTGCGGCCCCTCCACAGGAACCGATTAAAATAGCGCTCTAGTTGTCGGAGATCCGCGCGCCTAAGAAACATCGGAAGAATCTGAAGAGGATAAAGAATCTTGGGGAAGAGCGCCATCTTACACAAAGCAACCCGGCCCCCCAGGGATAGCGGTAGGTCCTGCCATCGGTCTACGCAGGCAGACACCTCCCCTAAGATTTTGGTGGCATTAAGCTGATAAAGATCACTTAGTCGCGCCGGCAAATAAATACCCAGATATTTAAAATGCCCCGCCACCCACCGCAATGGGAACGGGCCCTGCCAGCCCGGCTGCCCTTCAGGAGCCAAGTACAGCGCTTCCGATTTATCGAGATTAAGACGGAGACCGGAGGGTTCGCCATATTCCTTAATAAGGTGTAACAAATTGGGCAATCCAGCCCGAGGGTCCCCCAAATGCACAAGCAAATCGTCAGCGAAGGCAGCGACACGAAATTTGTCACATCCCATCCGAATACCCCGGAACTGAGAGGAGGCCCGAATGCGAAGGAGAAGAGGCTCAAGCGAGATTACAAAAAGGAGAGGCGAAAGCGGGCAACCCTGACGGGTCCCCTTTTGGATAGCGAAGTCAGCAGACATGACCCCATTAACCATAATAGCCCCCAAGGGGTCCGCGTATAATAATTTGATCACGTCCACAAAGAATCCTGCAAACCCCATCATCTCCAAGGTCTGATACATAAAGCCCCAGCTTACTCGATCAAACGCCTTCTCGGCATCAAAGCTGATGAGTAATGAAGTCTCCCCCGCCAAGCGCCCAGCACTAAGGGATAGTAGGATCCGCTGCAAACTGTAGGCAACCTGGCGCCCACGAACAAAACCCACCTGGTCCTGGTGAATCAAAGACGGTAAATAATGCGCTAATCGGTCCGCCATGATCTTAGCCAAGAGTTTGATGTCAACATTAAGTAGGGAAATAGGACGATAAGAACTCGGCAATAGGGGATCCCTCCCTGGCTTAGGCAAAATAGTGATCAAAGCTTTATTGGCCTCAAACGGGAACTTTCCACGACGCACTAGGTCCTCAAAATACCCTATAAAGGGAAGAACAACCACATCGCTCAGAACTTTGTAAAACTCGCTTCGGAACCCATCGACACCCGGAGCCCTCCCATTCTTCAAATGCCGTATCGCCGCCTGGACCTCCTGGCCGGATAGAGGCTGATTAAGGGCCTCCAAATGCTCCGCTGCCAGTTGAGGAAGCCCACAGCCCTCAAGGAAAGAGCGCCCCACTGAATCCCCCACCTCCTCACTAGCATACAGTTTCCGAAAGAATTCGGTAAAGACCTTCTCAATAGTGGCTGAATCGCGAGTGACAGTGCCATCGGACTGCCTGATGGCCCCTATCTGTCGAGAGCCACCCGGGGATCTTAATAAGGAAGACATCAGCTTACCAGCCTTGTTCAAAAACCTGTAGAGTTTGTATCGATAATACAACATCGATTTGTGAGCTCGTTGATGAAGAAGTGTCTCCAATTCTGTTTGCACCTCCCGGAGCCTACGTAAATGTGCCCCCGTTCGAGAGCCTGCAACCACCCGTCGCACCCGGCCCAACTCCCGCTCCAGCAATAAAATCCGCTGGTTCAATCGCCGACGCCGATGGCTTTGATAACTAATGATATCCCCCCGGAGCACCGCCTTACCGGCCTCCCAGAAAAGCGCAGGGGAAATGTCCGGTGATGTATTTAAAAGTTCATACTCTTTCCAACGGTCCCGCAAAAATGTTTCAAAGCACGCATCTCCACAGAGCTCCAGGGGATACCGCCATACTTTACTTAAGGGTGGACTACTCCCCCGCAAGTCCAGAACAACCATGGCATGATCCGAGATAACGAGAGGCCCAATACTCGCCTTTGAGACCCAGCTGAAAAGCGATTCCGCTACGAGAAAAAAATCTATTCGAGACCATGTGCCGTGCGCTCGAGACATATGCGTGTAGTCCCGGTCTCCAGGGTGCAATGCCCTCCAAATATCTAGAAGATTATACGCTTCACACAGGCCCCGCAACCTTCGGCGCGCCCGGGGGTTCCCGCTCTCCGATGAACCGGAGCGATCGAGACCACTGTCCATGACAACATTGAAGTCGCCACCTAATATCACCTGGTATCCATTAGCCTCAGCTAGCAACTTAGAAAGATCCTGAAAAAAGGTCGCCTCATACACATTGGGCCCATAAACAGAACAGAGGAACACCTTCCTCCCAGCAAGACTCCCCCACACACCGACATAGCGGCCTTTGGGATCAGAAACAACCTTTTCCTCTACCCAAGTGACAGATTTGGCAACGAGAATAGCCACTCCCCGCTTCTTTCCCATTGCAGGAGTCCCATAAACATGAGCCTTGAACCCCAGGCCTAACTTCTGATGTTCCACCAACGATTGATGAGTCTCCTGCAGCAATATGACATCCGCATGGTGACGCTTCAAGTGTTGCAGAACCTTGGAGCGCTTCACCGGAGAACCCAATCCACAAACATTCCAGGAAATCACTCGAGTACCTTTATCCATAGCAAATCAAGAAACCAAAGTGCAGTCGCCCATTGCACATCAGAGTGGAGGCCCCCCCAGCCAAGAGCCCCCTCCCATAATGTCTCAGACAACACAACTCTAGAAGCCCAAACTCTCCTCTCCAGCCATCCAATGCAGTTCAGTCCCCCATGCACACTCTCAGCCCAGTCAAACGATCCAATCCCCCCTCCCTCCCCCTCGCACACCTTATCCTCATCTTGACAACCAAACCCCCCCACCCCTCTCCCCCCCTCCTCCCCTCCCCCCAACGCCTCCTCCTCCAACCCTACGCCAACATAAGCTGGCCCCACCTAGACTTCCCAAGCATGTAGGCCCCCCCGCCCCTCCCCATTATCAACGCTATAACCCATCCCACTCAGCCACCAACCCACCTCTACCCCGCAAACACGGGTGGTAACCGTAACAAGAGGTGCCCCCCATCGAGCGGAACTGGTAAGCTAGGGGGAGCTACAGCAGCCCCCCCTGCCTCCAAGGGCTCAGCAAGAAGCAGGGAATGGCCCGCGCAGAGATTCGGCCCATCCTGCATCAGGTTACCACCGCCAACCCTCCCCCCAACACCACTCCGCCCTCCCCAGGGTTCGTAAGGCAGACGGAGGCACTGTAAAGCCCGGGAGACACCTATAGCCCCCAACCCAAGAGCTCCCAGGAGGGGCTGCCCTCCCAAGTATGACCCAAAACTATAGAGACCCAGCCAGCCCCACCAGTAATGCAGCCCCCACACGAGGGAGTCACCCACAGCCAGAAGAGTGACGAAATAGCCTAGCTAAACGTACAGCACACTACTCCTCTTACTGCAAGCCATTCAAGAAGTATAAATGTACGTGCAATAACAGGATCAGAGCATAGAGCCACAGAACATATTAGTGTCCCATCCGCGTTCTCCCAGATATTACCAGCGTGTGCTTAACGCATGCGCTCCTGTGGACTGAAAGCATCATGCAAATGAGGTTGGGGGAACAGCGGCCCCACCAACACGCACCTCCCATAATTGGCAGGGTCGCTGCCCCACCGACAGCTACAGCCAGGGAGCCCACGGACCACCGCACCCAACCCCCCGGTGGACCCCACAACCTCCCCACCCCCCGCACCCGGAGGGGAAGGCCAGTCATCCCCCCCTCTCCAAACCCCGCCATATTACGCCAGCACCCCCCAGATGACCAAAGTACCCACAAAAACAGCCAAAAGCAAAAAGCAACATATAACAGGAGAAAAAAACTTATAACTATATAGAAGGCAAAAACGTTGCCAAGGGTTAACACAGGCACAAGTAACAAAACACTTGATACATAGTTGGAAAGGAAGTCATACTCGCTGCAGCACCCCCAAATTCACCCACTCTCCCTGGGTGCTAGGGAACTGCTGCAGGTGTCTGTGAGATGTGTTGTCTGGATAATAACAGAAGTTCCAGGAGGACCCAGGCACGGGCCCGGCCCAACGGCCGCCGCTCCACAAAGTAGGTTGCCAGGAACCAGGCCCAAGGCCCTGACAGAGCCGGAAAGCCTGAAATCAGCCGAACAGTTCAATGGGGCCCAGCGTCGAGCTCGCACCAAATCCTAGCCGAGACTGTTACAATAGTCACGAGCCTCTTCAGGGGAAGGGAACACTCGGTTCCCCCCATCACTATATACCCGCAAGATCACCGGGTAAGCTAGCGTAAAGCGAACGCCTCTCTCAATGAGCTTGCTGCACGTATCTTTGTAGGCCCGGCGCTTCAGGGAGACGCCAACTGAATAGTCTTGAAAGATTAAGATCTTACTGCTGGAGACTCCAGTCCGCCTCATTTGCCTCGAAGCTCTCAGCACTTCCTCTTTTTGTGCGGCATTGAGGAAGCGGGCGATCACTGCCCTCGGTCGACGATCACCGGCCCGAGAGGGCCCCAGTCGGTGTGCTCGCTCCAGCACTATCCTCCCGATATCCTCGGGCAGGGACAAGGTGTTAGACATCCACTGTTCCAGGTGACGTCGCAGGTCCCGGTCAGGTATGGACTCCTCGATACCAATGAACCGCAGGTTGTTCCTACGGCTGCGGTTCTCGAGGTCCTCTAATTTGTCTTGGTGCTGAGCCAATTCCTCCTCTAGGCTTTTAATCCTGGCTATGTCATGCACGTGCTGGTCCTCCAAAGACCCGATGCGGTTCTCGGCGTGCTCGACTCTTTTAGTGAAATCGGAGACCGCCTGAGCCACCTCTTGCATTTATTTTTATTTATTTATTTAACATCTCTTATATACCGCACTATTATCATCAGCGCGGTTTACATGAAACAAACATATACATACAGGAAACTGTAGTGCATTTTACAAGTAACAGGAGTTTAGAACTTGGGAACAACAAGGTAACTATGTCTACTATAAAACTATCTACAATAATCTCTACGCATTAGTCACATTAGGGATTGTCTTGGTCTGAATAAGGCGTTATTATTTCCCTTGTGGGAGATTAAGTTGGAAAATAGCTTAAGAATAGGTGGTGTTTGAGACTTTTTCTGAATTGTGTTAGGCTGGTTATAGCTCTCAATTCTGGTGGGAGGGCATTCCAGGCTATTGGGGCGTGAATGGGTAGCCTCTCTTCCAGGGCCCCCACCACCGCTCTCGATACCTCCGCCACTAACGCTGGGGCTTCCAGCGGCCCCAGGGGCTCCTGCACGCCTTCCGCCATCTTGGTCTCCCCACCGCGTGTTCGAGTTCGGCGGGGGATTTTTGTGGCCATGCAACAAACTCCTCAAAGATGAGAATATTGAGAGGGTTCTCCGGTCTTCCACAAAGCTGCTCCCCCACTTTGTCGCGAGGATGGATAAAAATAGCTCAAGGTATCGGCAGGGGGGAGGGAGCGGGCTCCGGAGCCGAGACGAGCACGTCCTCTCAGCTCACCATGCCACTGGAAGTCTCATCCACCATTTTAAATCTTTTCTTCCACCGCTATAATGCACTTGTAGTTCCATCCAAATCAAATCACAGCTGAAAATCTCTGCTGCCTACTGTGCAAAGCCCCAACTCTGCCTCTCCTGCTTGTGACCTCTCACCTTGGCAAGGGGCAGAGTCAGAAGGTGCATTAAAAACGTCCCTCCCGTGCAGTGCCCTGATGAAAGGTCAGACATCATTTTGTAACAAAAGTACTGACAAATGGCCAAAACTTTACTTTGTTAGAAGTAGAAGTCACTTAACCCTCCATTGCCTCAGATACAATCTTAGGGGCTCTTTGACGGAAGAACAGCGAGGATCTGCACTCACTCCACACTGCTGTCTTTCTGTTGTGTGCTGGGGCTCTCTTCCTGCTACTTTTCCCTGGGGCCCTTGGCCGATTTTAACCAAGCCATAACTGCGTTGGGAGTCTGAAAGAACTTCTGTACCCCATTTACGATGAATGTCATTTGAGAGGGGTAACACAAAGCAGCTTTAATGCCCCTCTGCCAGATGCTCCACTGCTAAGTCTGGAAACACCATGAGCCGCCAGTTCTTATAATCCACATGGCCGTTCTTTCAACACCCTTGGATGTATATCATCTGGTCCAGGTGATTTGCTACTCTTCAGTTTATCAAATAGTTGTAGTACATTTTCCCAGTGTATTACTGAGGTAGAGATGAGGACAGTATCTGAATTCAAAGAAGCATGGGACAAACACAGAGGATCTC